>QLOH01000768.1:0-428785 GCA_026901365.1 Sesbania bispinosa | reverse complement strand
AGTGAAAATTAGTTGATAAATTAGGAGCACTTTTTAGTTCACGTATCAAGGATAAAATGGCAATTTTGCCCCAGTTTAAGCCCTTTTTATTAAATATTAGATAAATTGTATTTATTAATCTTAGATTTGAATTTGATGCTATTTTGATAGAAATATTGCTGATTTTTGCAGGATATTGCAAAGGTTTGATTTGAAGGATAGATAGCATTAAATGAGGGAGATATCTGCAAGATTTGAGATTGATTGAAGATATTTAATAAAGATTTGAAGAAGATTTGAGACAATTAATGAGGAGATCACTACCAATCAATCAAGGATTCTACGGACAAGCTTCCCAAATAAATCAAGGATTGCTCAATAAATGCAAAGATTTATCAAGAAAAGGGAAACAAGGAAAGACAAATCTGCCAAAACCAGTCTCGGGGAGAGATCAAGATTAAAAAGAGAAAGTTGGACCTGTAGGACGCAACCTGCGCTTCAGCGCAAGGTGAAGCGCAGACTCTCTGGAAGTTGCGCTCCATCCTGCGCTGTAGCGTAGCCTGGAGCGCAGCTCACGCTGATTTGTTCCCCGTTGCCGTTTTTAGATAGATTTCTCCCCAATTTGCATTGTCTTTCCTTAGTCTATAAATAGGAACCTCTTGCACCAATTCCAGTGTGCACGATCATTGTAATCCAGTCTATATTTCAGTGATAATGTACCAGAGCTAAGTTTAGAGTAGGAGAGGAGGAGCGCTTCACAAGGATTGAAGATGGTGACAACATCTTCGGTGGTTGTGTGACTACCTTGTGTAGTTAACTCTCCATTAGGATTGGATGTAATTGATTCTCTCCCCAAGTGTATGTAAACTCTATATTATTATTTCTGTGCTCTCTGTCTATAATATTGGTAATCTTATTCTGTACTTAATTCCTAATTTCCAGTCCCCAAGTGTATGTAAACTCTATATTATTATTTCTGTGCTCTCTGTCTATAATATTGGTAATCTTATTCTGTACTTAATTCCTAATTCCCGCGCTTGCGCCTGGAGTTATAGGCTAGTCTTAACTAAGTTAGTTTTGATTAGGACTGAGAGTGGGGGAGCGGATTCTGAAGAAACTCACTCTCTGATTGAATAAGAATACTCGGTTAACCATTGACTGAACATGGGTGTTTACAAATGATTGATGGGTAGTGTGAGTACCATAATGAAGGGCATCCGACCATTAAGCTTGGTATTGATAAACCGATAGCAAAGAGTTAGTTGATTGTGAATCCAGGACCGAACATAGGTGTATCCTAATGAGTGATGGTAGTGACAGTACTGGAGCGAAGGTGCGTCTACAACATTAGGCCTCATTTATCAACTAGATCTTTTACAAACTGACTAAAAAAAGAGCAAAATAAGCCGAGGGTAAGTCTGTCGCCTGGGAGAGCCCAGCATGGATTATCTTTGAGTGTGTGAGGTCGCTGGTAACTCGGGGTCTTAGCTGTAACATCCCGCATTCCAGGAGCTTGTTTAATTCAATAGGGATTAGATAATTAACCATGTGTTAGAGATTAAGAAGAAAGCAAGTCAAGAACTTAGGGGTTAAATCTTAGTGGTTAAACCAATCTTAGGATGTTAGTGTAACATCCCAACCTTTGGATAAGATAACATGTGTGTTCAGTAGGTCTAAACCTTGTAAGATCATTGAGGATTATGAGTAAAAGGTAGGAAAAGGGTAAGATATGAGTTTGGAACCTTAATAGAATCAATTTAGGGGTTTTTGGTCCCTGGTAATCGATTACCATGAGTTGGTAATCGATTACCAGAGAGGTTTGTGGGTGGTAATCGATTACCAGGTGTTGGTAATCGATTACCAGTGAGCTCTGTTGATGGTAATCGATTACAGGGTTTGGTAATCGATTACCAGACTTCTGGATTCAGTGTAATCGATTACCAGAAGTGGTAATCGATTACCAGACCTCCAGGAATGCATTTTGGCCTCTGGTAATCGATTACCAGCAGTATATATATATATGCTGGTGCGAAAATTCAGCAGAAACTCATTTCTCCCTCCCCCTTCTTCGAACCCTAGAGAGAGAAAATGATAGTTTTAGAGAGAGGAAGCAAAAATAATAATATAGAGTTTACATACACTTGTAAATTCCTTACCGATTTTGTCCAAATATTTCATCTAATCAGTTTTGAATGTCTGAACAGTGTTCCTGGCAAGCCCCAGGTATAAAAGCTTTTTTGCAGCATGTTTATATTACACTCCCTCCGGTCTCAAATATAAGCAACAAAAAATCCACTCGTGTTGGTCTAAAATATAAGTAAATTTCAACTAACTTTGCCTTATTTAATGACCTCGGACTAAAAGATCCTTTACTTAAATTCAAATTGTTCTATCCAATGACCCTATTTAATGAACCATGTAGAGATAATGTTTCCACCTGGAACAAGTTTCAATAAAATTGGAGTCTCCTATGAAGGCAATTTAGAGAATACAATTCATTTTTAGATGAGATCAAGAAAATTTAATGAAGTTAACTAACATTTCTTAATTAGCGTGAGTTAGTATTTTTTGCTTATATTTGAGACCGGAGGGAGTATAGAATTTTCATCATGTGCTAAATTCAGATGCTTATCATTGTTGTTAAATGTACATGGAGATGAAGGAAAATTACTTTTAGAATAATTTTGCAAAATTACAATACCGATTAACAATTAAATGAAAACTATAAATAGATTCTTTTACTGTGCCCTTTTATGTAGACAAGATACTCCCTCTAGACTCATTTATAAGCAAAAATAACCATATCCACACTTATTAAGAAAGTTGGTTAAACTCATTTAATTTTCTTGATTTCATCTAAAAAGTAGTTGTTTTGCCTAAATATCCTACATGCAATTTTATTGAAACTTGTTTCAAGTGGACATACTCTCTTTCTATTGGTACATGACTCATTAAATAGAGTAGTTGAAAAATAAAATACTCCATCCAGTCCTATTTATAAGAACCTTTTTGAAGGTAGGCCTTGGTTCTTTTTATAAGAACTTTTTCAGATTGTTCCATGCATTAATTATTATTTGACAAAAATATCTCATTAGTGGAGTTAGGTGAGTAATTAATTAGTAGAGAGAGTATAATACAATTGAGTAGTTAAATAGAAAGAGAAAGATAATGGGTCTCAATAAATTCAAGGTTGTTTAGTAAATATGATACACATTCATGACAAATTTACTGTACTTAACTAAATTAGCCAACTTCCTTAATCCGTGTGAAGTAGTTAAAATGTTCTTATAAATAGGACCGGAGGGAGTATTGGTTTACAATGAAATGAAATGTAGTTTTATTACTGTTAAGAAACAAAATAATTTAACTTTCTTATTGACATAAAATTCTTTCAAAATTAGAAAATTAAACAATATGAAAAGTTATTCTGTTCTGTGTTTAGAAGACACAACATAAGTATTATCTAGAAAATGTTATGAGATGCTTTCCAAAATAGCATTTTTTAACACCAAAAATACAGTGTAAGTCTTTTTAAATATTAGTTATAATGTAGTATTGGCATAAAGTGAAAGTTCAAGATGGAAAATTGCTTATACATAGTTGAAAGGTGAAAAGGAATTGGAACACTTTTTAATACATTTTCATTTCTTGTTAAAGCTAGGATGTAAATTTTTATTCAGTTTCATTCTCTTTTTAGTGGATTAAATCATTTTATCTTTTTCATTTCTTTTGTTATATAATCTTTTTTTCTCAGTAATTTTTTTGGTAAAGAGGTATAAATACGTGAATAAAAAAGAGAAATATATCGGTTAGGTGAAACACCAATTTCTCTTACATCTTTTTCCGCTTTTTATTTTTTCAGTTTCTCATTTCTTTTTCTATCATAACATCTTTCACTTTATCTCTTTTGCTTATTTGTTGGACTATAATAGGATATGATAAAAGTGTTGGATAAGGAAATGATAAAAGATAATTGAGAGAGAAAACGATTGAGAGGTTATTTTGTAATTATGTAAAATAAAAAATTATATTCATATTATTTTATAATTATAAAAAATAAAAAATTATATAATAGTTTATTTTATTCATATTATTTTTTATATATTTTTATTTATAATTAGATAGTATTTTAAAAATTTTATTTTTTATTGGTTATTATTTTCTATGAATATATTTTTTAATTAGAATTATAAAATTTATAGCTATGTTATTTTCATCTACTTGAATAAAATTATTATTTTTATTTTGATTCCTTATATATCTATTAAAGTCTGAAAGTTAAGCTAATTTTCAATTATAGTTTAAAATGATTTTTTTATGAATCACGAGTATTCTTTACGAGAGGCAATCATATTTCTACCGTATATGTATTAGTATCTAAATAATCATATGGAGATAAACATTGAAATACATATGATTTTCTTATATAGTTTTTACATCATTTTTTTATTTATATTCAATTTTTATCTTCATTAATTTTTATCATTTCATTGCATGGATACTATACACAATTAAAAATATTATTAAAAAGATAAAACAATATCATAATCTGTAAAAATTTAAAATGTAACTCTTTTCATTCTATAAATAATGTTTATGATTATATAGCAAGAAAACCAATGCTAATTCAATATAACAAAGACTGTTAATGAGACAGAAAGCTGAACCAAACACCAGTCCAAAAAAGTACACATACACCATGAAGCCAATAATGAAGGATTGAAATAGGTTGTATGACATTCCTTGCATCTCCTAGTATCATAACAGAACACCTTACAACCTAACGTGATAACTAGTATAGAGCCACCCAATTGAGGCCAAGCCAAGTCATGATAGAAACATACCGAAGCACAACAAAGCATAGCTAGAGCCAAGATCATAACAAGTGTTAAATTCTGCATCAGTTAGCCTCCAAAATTCCACTTCCTATTAGATCTAAAAAAGAAAGCAGGTATAATACTAATAGCACCAAGTAATATTAGCGAGACAGTCACAAAATTTGATTTGTGAAACAAAAACTTATCTGACAGACACAAAACAGGATCACAATACCTCTTAACAGCATGGCCAACTCCTGAAATTACAACACACAACAGGTTGTTTTGACCATGAAGAAAAGGGGTAGCAAAAGGATGGATTTATCCTTTGCTGTTAACCACTTACAGCTCTGCAGTTTAATTAAATCCAAGAGTTCATCCGGGCTATAGGTGTGATTTGAGAAAATAGCCTCATATTTCTACCTAGCCATAAATTCACTCAATTGAATCATTTTCTTAATGTAATAATTTTTTAATTGTAACCAAAAGGATGAAGGGATATCTGGAAGTCTTATCACATTTAATGTGCCCCATACTTGAATGATATGGGCCGAATGACCACTCACACAAACAATCTTATTAAGTGACTATTACAAGAGTATTACAACTTGATGTGATGGGTATAATCATCTCTTGTCACCCCAAGCACCACATGTTAGCTACAATAACCCAAAAGTCCCTATATATAGCTCCACCATTAGAAGAGCCAAGGTAAACCATTCTAACCCTGCAACCACCTCTCTTGAGCCCCCACCCACTTGAGTCGGAGTGCTCTTTGCAGGTACCTCCACCATGCTCCATCATCAGGGAAGTTGCCCAAATACTCCTATCCAGCCTTATACACCGTATAAATTCCAGTCCTGGACCCCACAATCACTATAATGGGCTGTTTGGGGTGGTTGTGAGTTTTCAGTTTTTAGCTTTTAAAAATTTTGAATAAGTTTTTACAATTCAAAACCAAAAACTGAAAACCACTTTTTGTGGTTTTCAAAATGTCTATTTTGAAAACCACAAAAACAAGTTTTCAATTGTTAGTTTTGAGTGGTAAAAACTTGATTTGAAATTTTTAAAAACAAAAAACAGAAAACTCGCAAACACCCCGAACGACCTAGTTTTCAAAATAAGGGGGAACTTTGAAGTATATCTTTTCGATGTTAGAACTTTGAAAGATCTTAGGCTCCAGTATTGACTTTCACTAATGAAAACTAAAGTAGTTCCATCGAGGAAATGGCGCTTTAAGAGAAGTAAGGTAATTGCAGCTCTCTCTTCAAAGAGTTGTCCTTTTTCCAAGCTCATAGCAGAACTTGAAGCTTAATTTCATCTTATGGGTCCATCTTCCAAATCACTATTGATGTATGATTAATATATATGTAGTTCAAGTCTACATATATATTAATGGGATACAAGGGGTATTAATGTTGTATAATGATGCAAATGAGAACTTTATAATTTTTCCTATATTGTTTTCTTCTGGTGATGAGTCTTTTCATGGACAAAAATTCTACAAAAATTAGTTTTATATATTATAGTGGGATATATATTATGTTTTATAGCATTTAAATATTTTTCTGTACATCGTAGTGGTTGAATTTTTGAATATTTTACATACTACAACGTAACTTCGTTAATATAGAACATCATGACGAAATTTCAAGTTATTATTTTTTGTTTTTTTACTGAAACAGTTCAAATTAAATAATATTGTAACATCAATGTTTGATAAATCTAAAAAGAGTAATTGGGAATACAGGAATCTTTCTTGAGTATAAAATTATTTCCAACGTTAAATCCAATGAAATCAAATACAATGTAACATAAAAAATGTTAAAATTATTTTCAAACTAAGTGAGAAAATATTGTATGATATATATCCAATAACTAAGAGATAAATTAGTTCCATTCGTGCATCACAAGATATCAATACTAGTTGATGTGTACGTTCTTTTTTTTTGGTCATCGATGTGTACGTTTGTGAATAGACATAAACTATTCAGCAACCAGAATACAACATGCACAATAGCAACACCACGCAATAATCCAAATAATACAAATAAAGAAGTGGTGCAGAAACAGGAACAATATCTACTATTTAACAAAGCAAAATGGAAAATAAAATGTACAATACAAGATTAGGTGATACGATAGATAAAATCAAGTACCACTTATTATTATTATTAGTATAATAAATTCCCAAAATTCAATCCAAAAATAATATCAAGAACTAATTCCTATCTTCAAACTAAGTTAGAACCCAATAAGAGAAATAAAGCAGAAAAATGTATGGAGGCTAATTCAACTAGATGGTAAGTCAACTTATTCCATTCTTTATTCAGACTCAGAGTAAATGTTGGGTCAACTTGAATGCCGGCAGGAATATGGAAAAAGCAGCGTGATCGTTATTGCATCTGGTGATTTATTGGAAGTGTGGAGTTTGTTGCATCTGGTGATTTGTTATTGGAAGTGTGGAGTTTGTTATTTGGAAGTGTGAAGTTGGTTGCATCTGGTGATTTGTTATTGGAAGTGTGGAGTTTGTTATTTGGAAGTGTGAAGTTGGTTGCATCTGCTGATTTGTTCTTAGAAGTATGGAGTTGGCTATGGCATCATTCAACATTGCATCATTCAACGTGAACGGAAGGGGTGGCATATTCTTCATTAGCTCTGACATGCCATCGATACTGTAGTGACAAAAAAAAAAGAGAAAGTGTTATAACAAATATATTTCTTGGAATTGTTATATACAGGGTAGAGAAAAGGAGATTTAATGAACTTTCAATTAGTTTTTTAAGTACTTGCTATCATTCACAAACCAAAAATGCAACACGAAAAACAAATATTACATATCTCTTAACCACAATGCTTTCATATAAACAGAATAATATTTATAAACAACCAAAAAATAGCTTATAACTTACTCATTGTAAATTGTAGTCACTCCATCTCTAATTTGGCAGAAAAGTGAGATGTTATCCTGAAACTGAAAAAAAAAAAAAGGAAAGAACAGAAAACGTCACGGGTCAGCATTAAAGACACCATGAATGGCTTAGAGCATTAAACTTTATTACAGTCATCATAGACATTATAATTTCGATTTTTTTTAACTTGTGTAATTTACACAAGATAATAAATTAAAAGTGAAAAATTTTATTAAAAAATGCAATTATCACAACATTCAATGCATTGGTAATATCAAATATTACATTCAATGATAGCCTTACATGTTTAAAAATGAGACAAGCATTCTCAAAATACAAAATGACATGGAGAGGAAATGGGAAAAGAGAGAACTCAGATTAAAAGAAAAACTGCTTGATGCACAGAATCACAGATACATTAATAACTAGCAAGGTTGATTCAGAAATTGTGTTTTAGTCTAATATTATTTTCAAGAACAATAGGTTAAAATCCATTAAAAATGGCATGAACTCACCTGACCAAAAGCAAGGTTGTTTGATATTTGACTCAAGGCCAGTGCATTTAGCTCCAATAACTCACCTGTGACACCTCCAATTGCTGCAAAAAGAATAATGCAAAGTTCAAATTAAAGGAGATACTTTAGCATTTAAAAGGGACATGCAAATACTTGAGATGTCCAAAGGTAAGGAAAGGGCCTACAAGAGATAAATCATGTATGCAAACATAAAAAATTAAAAGCAACGAAGGTACCCACCATTGTAAGAGATAACACCATCACTATCCATCATAGGCATTGCTGGAGCATATGGGGAAACGATGGGTTGAGCAGCAAATTGAGATGGCTTCACTGCAGGATCAGAACCTTTTACCTGGGAGAAAAAATTCCTAAACATATAAGCCCCACTGAACATGAATATGAATATAAATAGGTCTAGACCCCAACATTATGCAAGAACAGTGAAACACATTAAAAAGCATATCTCCATTGACATCCACAAGAGTGAAACACAAACCACTCAACTCAGTTAAGACATTGATAACATAAATATCAAATGAATGGAAGCAATACCTTTTTAACTTCACTTTTCCTTGTCAAATTATGATCAACCTTCCTTCTCTTGCCCTTTGCATTTTTCTGTAGAAAAATGCAAACCAACCATATCATTATTCAAAGACAATAATAACTACAAAAAATATTGGGCCTTCTATGTAAGGTCAAAAGAGTATATATTAATTAAATGTTTGTAGTAGATTGTTAGATCATAGTAATTTCACCAGCTCATCTTCATTTCAATCAGAGTAAGCATAAATTAAGCCTAAAGCAATTTCATAGAGCAAAAGACTCGCAAGATAAAAGTGGAATAAGTAATGTGTACACCAAAATTTGAGTGATTTTTTGAAGTAATTATTATAAAGGTAAAAGTGGAATAAGAAATGTGGACACCAAAATAACTACACTCCCATGTATCACCTTTATTAATAGTAATAAATGATTCAAGATGACAACAAACAGGCATGTAGCTTACCTTCATCCACAAGACCCGCAATGCTACTTCTCGAGAAGTCTTATCCTTTAGCCGTGGTGCTATATCTGCACAGCGGATCCTGTTAGGCACCGATGCATATCTACAAGCAAAAAGTTGGAACTCGTTAAAATAATGATAATTATAGGACTTCCCAGATATACATTGCTAGTCAAGGAACAAGTATTAACAGGGAAAGAACACGATAACAATGAATTCACTATAAAGTATAGGCAGAGAATGCGCGCAATTCAATTTTGTGTGTATAATCCTAGGATTAAACATATGTACTGACTAAAATATTTGATTTCAAATTACAACAGCAACTGCATAAAATAAATAAAATCATGAATCATGATAAAAATAAACAACAGTACGTGACACAAGAAAATTTGGAAAACCGAATGAAATACAACAAAACCAAACCCCCATTATCAAATGAGGAGGATTCAACCTACAACTAAGTATTACACCATTTGAATAATTTTTATTTAGATAATCATATTTTAAAATCCACTTATTGTCATATAGATCATATCTATAAAATTTCATATTAATCCAAAATTATTTAATACCTCATCAAGATTAGCGTCATATATATTTTTGAAATATATGAAAATAAGAACTATTTAATTATCAAGTTATTAATATTAAAATTTTACACAAATAATCACGATGAAAAATAGTTACAATCTAGCAGTTGGATCAATAAAATTCACATTTAATTTAAAGTTATAAAATAATTTGACTAGTCGCTTTCAAAATAAGCTTTACAAAAATTCAAGACTAACTGAACAAATAAACAAATGAAAAAAAATGACAGCAACACATAAATTGTTGAGATGAAAGAATCACTTACTTAAGGAGTCGTTCCTCAAGAATAGTTTGTTCTTCAGGGCTCCAGTACCTGTGTATACCAGGGTTGTGCTTCAGGCCTGTCACATTTCCGTAGAGAAAAGACGCAACAGGGGCAGTTTGAACCTGATGATTCCCAGAACCAGAAGGGTTAGCCATCGAAATTGATACCCTCTTTTCCAAAGATTCCAAGGTTGAATCTTTCCACACTAATCTCACTTAATTAGTCTGTTCCCGCCAAGTACCGCAAAAGCCCAGAGAGTGAGATTTTAAAGAGAGAGAAAGATAAAGCTTACAAGAACTAGAGGATGCTTTAGATTTAATAAATAAACTGGTTGGGATAATTTTCTTAAGTTGGGGATGAACTACATCTTTAATTTGAAATTGAAATTTGAAATGAACTTATATCTTTATTTTGATTTTGTTAGTTGTTAGGATTTAGATTTCATAAACAAACTGGTTGTGATAATTTTCTTTGGTTCGGGGGATGAGCTTAAATCTTTAATTTGAAATTGAAATTTGAAATGAACTTATATCTTTAATTTTGTTTTAAGTGATAAAATAGCATAGCACACCGGTGAAATCCCAGTAACAGAGTTTGGACTCACTGTTTCAGCCACGGCTGTCTCCGCCTCAGCGTCGCGTCCAGCACCTGCCACCGTCCAGCCCCACCGCGCTCAGCAGTCACTCCCTCCGTCGCGCGCATGTGCGCCTCCACCACTGCGTGAAGGCCGCGCATCCCCTCCAGCCGCATCTCTGTTCGCGCAAGGGGCCGTCGCGCCGTCTCACTCCCCTTCCCTCTTCTTTCTTTCGCTTTCCCTATTTTTATTTTCTTGATTTGTGTATTTGTGTGAAACAGGGAAAATATTTCACTACTACAGTACTACAGTTTTTTTTTTGGTCTCCTACAGTACTACAATTGTAAGCGTAGGTACTGCTGCAGCTATAGGTACTCTCTCTAATCTCTATTGAAATTTTGACACTTACTTTTGCATATTAATTTTTTCTAATTTAAAATTTATTTTAAATTAAAATAAAAAATTCACACCACACGATAGAAAAAATGTGTATTGAAAGAGTGCTCGGTAAAACTAGCTGAAAAGTTAACTAAAAGCTGAAAAAGGTAGTTGAAAGCTTAAAACTAGTTAAAAGCGGAAAAGTTAGTTGATTTGATTGAATGTGTTTGGTAAAACTAGCTGAAAAAGGTAAAATGACATATAAGGACATAATTAATTATTAAATAATGATAAATGTGGGTGATTGAGGAATAAACTTGTAATTAATTTTCAAGTAGTAGCTGAAAATTTGAGTTTTTTTTTAAAAAGCTACCTCAAATAACTTTTCAAGAAAAGCTAGTAGCTACCAAAAAAAGCTACCTTACCAAACACAGCTGAAATGGTTTCAGCTCTCAACTAGCTGAAATGGCTTACCAAACACACTTTGAATCTTTAGTACTACTCTAGTAAGTGAAATTGATGTTCCGACTTATGTTGTTCGTGCTTCGCATGTAGGGATGTTAAAAAAATCTGTACCCGTGGATATTCGTGGATATACCTGCGATGGGTACCCGCATATTTATATAATGACTTAATGAGTGGGGACGAATATTATACACCCGCATATTTATTAAAACATATTTTTGTATTGAATATATTTGAATATTAGGATTTTTTATTATTTTATGATGAGATATAATTTATTTTATATTATTTTATGATAATATTTTAAATATATTAACACGTTATGATATTATATAATAATTATTTATATATATAGTATGATATTATAATATATTATATAACATTTCCTCTCTTTCATTTTTATAAAATTAAAATTCTTAAACACGGATGCCCGTGAATACCAGCGGATACCCGTTACTCGCATGAGTACTCATTAATTTTAACGTATATGTATACAGGTAGGCACTGGGCACTATCCGCCCTGTAACATCCCAAAATTTAGAAATTTAGAAATATAATTTAAATACGTATAATTATATTTCGATAACGTTAGCTGTAAAAATAGAAGTTACATAATAATAATAGTAAATATTAATATAATTGTATTTATGAGATAATAATAATATAATATTATAAATAGTAGGAGAGACATCACATTATTAGGATCTTAATCAAATATGTTTATATTGAATATAATAATAATATTATTAAGCGATAAATCATAAGATTGCAAATAACATTAATTGTTATAAATATCGTAATTGTTATATTAATATAATAATACCAGGATTAATAAGGACAATCTTAGGAGAGAGATATGGTTTAGTATTTTAAATTAAGATCAGATTTTAAAATAGGGATAATGAGATCACAGTGATTAAAGATAAGAATCAATACAAATTTAGGATAAGATTTAATTATAAGATTTGAATTTAAATTTGAATGTAGATGGATAAAGACTCTATAATATCCTAATAATTCCTAATGAATAAATAAAATAAAGAAAATAATAATAATATCATTATATTATTATGTTTAAGAAAAAGATAATATTTAATGGGTGAGTAGGAGTAGGCTAAACAAATTTTAAGAGCTTGAGATCTAGAAAAAGTATGAATGAGAAAAGCAAGTTCAGTGTGAATGAATTTTAGGAATGAAGATCACAGTCACACTAGATCAAGTTAGACTTCAGCAGTCATATTATTTGCACCTCAGTAATCACACTATGTATACTGCATGCCTTAATATATATTTTAGTTAAGTGGATGAACATAGTCTGCAATATACTTACCTTACTAAGTTTGTCTTGTATAATGACAAAAAAAAAGTTTGTCTTGTATATATAATAGTGGACTGTAATTAGTAGTTTTAGTTCATACTACCCACAAAAGGCTTGTTTTGCAGTATAGAAAGCCTCCTAAAAGGTAATGAATTATTACTTGATTTTATAATTATATATATACACACACGCTAAAGCAACCTTATATCTTTTTTTATTTTCTAGATATTCAATGAGAATCTCTTGAAGCCAAATCCTATAGAGAACAATTGGCTTTTGGATGATATCCCAATAGCTCACCAAATGCTACTGTGCTTAAGGCACCAGGCTGAACTTGATATTTATGTTCTTCAAGAGGTGAAGATTTATATTATAGCTACTCATTCTGCCTTTGATTCATCATACATTTGACCTTGTGTCTTCCGTTGAAGAAGCTAGAACTATGGTTGAACATAGTAAGTTTTTAAACAAAAATGTATTTATATTCAAATATTTTATTCTGCAACATTTGATTCTCATATCCATTGGTGGTACTGCCTATAACATCTGTGCTTCTTTCATAGGTATAGTGATTAGTGATTTTGTCACTCATTTTTCTATTTCAAAACATTGGGTGCAACATAAATATAATTTCTATTTCAAGTAAAACCAAAATGCTACAGAATTAAAGATTCGGCTAAAATATCTACAAAAGTAAACAAAAGCTAAAGCAATCAGTCCTCTCTACAAAAGTTAATAATCCCATCATCTCTTTTTCCTAAATTAAAAGTCTTACTACAACATTGATTTCTTTTTTATTTACCTAACAAAATCCTTCTGTCAATCTTGGTTTTGATTAATGCTTCATTCCAAATACCCTACTATTGTTGAGTTTCAATATAAATTAAGTATTCAATTTAACTCAAGACTCATTACCTTTAGTTTTAATGATTATCAAATTTGTTGATCACATAATCTGATTAAGAAACAGATTCAGCTCATAGGTATTTGTTCTATGTGTTGCAGAAAAATACTATAATTGCTTGTGCCAAACGATCTGAAGATAACTTACACTGATCTGGCTAAAATAAGCTTGAAGCAATCCCATGAAAGAAGCATACTTTGAACCTGCTGATCTAAGAGCAACACGCGGAAGCTATGCAATCATCAGAAAGCTCTCAACCTGCTGGAAGTATGTGCATACTAAAGTCAAAACTGCTGAACACATACTCTCGGAACTAGAGGATGCTTTAGATTTAATAAATAAACTGGTTGGGATAATTTTCTTAAGTTGGGGATGAACTATATCTTTAATTTGAAATTGAAATTTGAAATCAACTTATATCTTTATTTTGATTTTGTTAGTTGTTAGGATTTAGATTTCATAAACAAACCGGTTGTGATAATTTTCTTTGGTTCGGGATGAACTTAAATCATTAATTTGAAATTGAAATTTGAAATGAACTTATATCTTTAATTTCGTTTTAAGTGATAAAATAGCATAGCACACCGGTGAATATATTATATATGCAAGGGTTGAATTAGACAAATCCAAAACAGAACAACAACATAAATCCCAGTAACAGAGTTTGGACTCACTCTTTCAGCCTCAGCACCGCGCCCTATCCTTCCTCACTAGTCCAGCCTCCCTTTGTGAGAGCATCCACCGTTCGACCACGCCACCGCGCAGATCCCGTGGTCAGCCATCCCCTCGCTCGCGGCCAGCATGTAGTCTACTCCTGCCACTGTCCAGCCCCATGGCGCTCAGCAGTCACTCTCTCAGTCGTGCGCATGTGCGCCTCCACCACTGCGTGAAGGCCGCGCATCCCCTTCCCTCTTCTTTCGCTTTCTCTTTCTTTTATCATCTTGTTTTGTGTATTTGTGTGAAAGAGGAAAAAATTTCACTACTACAGTTGTAGGTGCAGGTACTACTGCTACAGCTATAGGTACTCTCTCTAATTTCTATTGAAATTTTGACACTTAAATTGATATTTCTTTTTGTTTAACCACGAATATCTTCCACAGTGGAGAATCCTTATCGAGGCGAGAACATTCACATCATGGTGGGACTAACTCCTTAAGTGAGGATTTTTTCCATCCATGAGACTTGAAGCCGAGACCTTGCTTAAGGGAATCATACCACTTGAACCAACCTCATTGGTACTGACTGCATCCGCGGCTAGAACAACTAAGTTGTGAGGGGATCCCTTTATCGTTGTCACTACTATTCTAATTTTTGTTCTCCCTTTATGTGGTTTTTTCTTCTACCTCTGTGATTTTTGTAACAAGATGAAATGGCCTTGTTTCTTCCCCAATATCTAATATGGATTTAATTTTCTTTCTTTTAACATGAAACAGAGATGAAGTGTCTAACATTTAAGCTGATAGGTAGAAGAAGAAGCTTAAGCATAAGGAGAACATCCACAGGGCATTGGAGAGAGCATTCAATAGGCCTTTTGGAGCTTCGCCTTGTCTTCCTACGTATCTCCCTCCCTATGTTAGTAAATATCTCACCCTTTTATTTTTTAGTTCTTATCTTAACTAGTACTATTATTAGGGGAAGAAATCACTTTAATTATAATAATAAGTTAGAAAGTGCTCAGGAGGGAAAATGGTTTCATTTAAATAAAATTTTGATGGGTTTTATAGAGGAGGTTATCATATTCCATAAACTTGGCTAACAACTTAATTTAATCTTAAAAGTTCTAGACACTAGGACTTCTGGGTGAAGTAGCAACATTGGAAGAAGAAATTGTTAGGCTAAAAGAGCAGGTCTTACATTTTAGGCAGAACTTGTATGAAGAAGTTGTCTACATCAATGTTGTCAAATAGCGACTATAACGACGCTATAGTGCTATAGCATATCATTTTTCATGAATTCGTTATGAAAATCACGACGCTATTGCAGTTCGGCTATAAGCGTTATAACAATCGCTATAGCTGTTGTGGTGATAGCGGAAATAGCAGCAATTTTAAATTTTCTTCTTCTTTTTTTAATAATGATACTAAAGAGTCACAACATATGTGCTACACATGATTAAGTTTTAGTAAAGGTAATACACTATTCACACTCCCACTCATGAAAACTCAAATGGGTAATCATTTCAACACGTAAAAGCATTGTGGTGCTCCTCCATTTGCTTCCATTCACATCCTCCTCCATCCTCATCATCTCCGACAAGTTTCTGGAAAGTCTCATTCTCAGGTAACAACATCACCCTCTTCCTCTTTTTTTCTCTTCAATCTCTTCCTTTGTTTTGTTTTCCTTTTCTCTCATGTTTTTCTGGTTTTTTCCCTCCCTTCCTCTATTTTTTATTTGATTTCTTTCCTCCTCTTCTTATGGTTTTCTTGTTCAGTTCCTTTCCCCCCTTCTCTGTTGCTGTTTTTTTCCAATTTCTTTCCTCTCCCTTTTTCTCTTCTATTTTTTCTAGATTCTTTCTTCTCCCTTCTGTTTCTATTATTTCTTTGGTTTCTTTCTGCTCCTTTTTCTTTCTCTGTTGTATTGTAATTTTGTATCATCTTTATTTTTTATCTTTTTGTTTCTTTTTCTCCCCCTTTATTTTTCCATGTTTCTTTGTTCTTTGTTCTTTGTTTTCCTTCTCGTTCTTTTTCTCCCTTTTCTTTTACCTTGCATCCACCTGCACACAATGAATGGATAGTGATTAAGATAATGCTGGTAGTGAAAGGGTCTTTTGATGGTGAAAATGATGAGGAGGCACTTAATTGGGAAGTTGTTTATATGGCTTCAAAAGTTGGAGAGCCTATAACTTATACTAGGAAAAGAACTAAAAAGAGAAAGGAAACCCCCTAGTAATGCAAGTGTTGTATCTAAAACAAAGAAGGGTTTGACTTGTGCAATTTCATTCAAAAAGGGAAAAGAGACAATGGTTGAAGTTAAAGATGATCAAGTCTTGGAAGAATCAAAAGAAGAATTAAAAGATAGTGATTTTGAGGATTCAGAAGTAGAATTTGAAGGATATGCCTCACTATCTGACAATAAGAATCATGATTATATTGGGGAAGGGGAGGAGAATGAATAGATCCTTTGTCTTTTATGTTTGATCTCTTTTATGCTTATGTTTACAGTAATCACTACTTAATATTATCAGTATTTTGTTTTGAACAATTGAGCTTTTGAGTTAATAATTTAATATTATATCACTTTTATACTGGTGTTAGTAAAGTAAATAAAAATATACAAAGTGATGAGAAGGATATTAGTATCTTGTAATTCGAGAAGCCTTGATATATTATGAATGAGAATTGACAAAGGAGAAGGCTTTCGATTTATATATTTTTAAAGTTGATTTTCATCGATTTGATACTTAAATTTGTGAAGTATGATTGTTAGTCGAAGAGAAGAGGTTTTTGCTTCTTTGGGTTCTTTCTTCGATTTGATACTTTCATTTATGAAGTATTATTCTTAATTGAAGGGAAGAGGTTTTTTGCTTCTTTTGGTTCTTTCTTCTATTTGATACTTCCATTTGTGAAGTATGATTGTTAGTTGAAGGGAAAAGGTTCTTTGTTTCTCTTAGGTCTTTCTTCGATTTACAAGAAAAAGTGAAGAATAAATCTTAAATGTTAGAAGACTAAAGACAATTACGAGAAGGCTAGGGGTAAATTGAAGAAGAAAAATATCAGTCAAAGGGAAAATGACTTAGAAGAAATCTTGAAGACTTTAAGAAATTTTCCCCGAAGAACTAAAAGCAGTTTGTGGAAGTTGAAGTATTCATGTGTTAGTTTACATACCTGCCACTTTATGGTTGTGCAAGACAAATAAAGTTAGTGACATGTCTTATTTGTATTTATTAGCCGTTAGGATAGAAACTTATAAATAGGAGAGTTATTAATATAAAAAAGGTTGAATTCCATTTTACTGAAACTCTAAAAAAACCAAACGTCCATCCTGTAAGTCACATACTGGTGAACAAAGACGATCAATTATGTGATTCCACCCATCCTCAATTAAAGCAAATTTATTGTTCTTCATGTTCTTTATTTCCTTTCACTTACTCTCTTTTATTTACTCAGTTCATTATCATTTTTGTTCTATCTTCTTCATCCTTCTTTTCATCTTCTTCATTCCTCTTTCCTTTCTTCTTTCATTTCTTGCTTTCTTTCTTTCTTTCTTTCTTTCTTCCATTCTTTCTTCTGCTTTAATTGATTTTATGTTAAATCAAAATGTGAAGTTGAAAACCAATCTCTTTTAATAACAACTCTTCACATAAATAAATTCTTAAAATCAATAAAGACACTATAAACATACTTTTAAAAAGTCCCTTTTGAGGACTCAATTCTAAGTCCCAAATTGATTTTAGAATTAAAAGTGGAGTTTTCTTTCAAGAGAATTTTAACCATAAACAAATTTGCACGCTTGGTGGGACTTTGTCAAAAGTAGCGTGTGTCAAGTTTTTTTCTAGAAAACTAACTTGTATGCATTTGAGAAGAGGTAGAATGGTTTCCGTTCAGATGTCTAATAACTCAAAATAAACAAGAAATGGAAATGAAAACGGGAATGGTAATGGGAGTTCTGGAAGTCCAAGAAATCCCACAATGAATCAGTAAACAACAATGATAATAATGGCAACAATAGTGGCAATAGAGACCAGGTGGTTTCAACAACGCTACCAGAACATATAGGTTTAAGTCAAGTTGTTTCACACATTCTCGCATCAATTAATGTTTTACAGGCCAGAAATTGAGACCCTTCATATTAATTACCTTATGGCTTTGTCCCGAATACATGGGTTGATCCGTTAAAAATTTCAAATATTGGCCCAACAATAATCCTTTCACGAACCTGGTAAGTGCTAATTTTAAGTGAAATTCCATGATGAATTCAAGCACTTATTGTTTGAATTATGTTTATCTTAAATTCAAATTCTCCTAATTTGAGAATTTTTTAATCTAACTATTTATTCTAAGATGTGATTGAAAATGAATTCAATTTGATCCCAATTGTTTGTTTTGCAGTGATCAAAGTCAGGTGAAAGAAGAAAGATTGAAGAAACAAGAAGAAAGAGCAAAAATGGAAAAAAAAATGGATTCTGCCAATTTTTCGCTCAAGCGATGAAACTCCCGCTTGAGCGAAAATGTTCCAGAGAGATGTGTTTTTCTTCCTTGTTCTCGCTCAAGCGAGAGAAATTTCTCACTTGAGCGAGAATACGTTTCTTTATAATGAAGAATTCTTTTCGCTTGTGCGAGAATTTGCTCGCTCAAGCGAAAATCCATTTATTTAGATCAAAAGAAGGGCAAAAACAAGATTTGAGGGGATCATAACTCATTCGAAAGATTGAAAACTCAGAGAGAGAAAGGCGGAAGTGAAGGAAGCTCCGAAAGCTCATTTCCAATCATTTCTACTCTGATTTCTTCTGTTGTTATGGCTGGTATGAGTGGCTAATTTCTTTATTGGGATTGAATGTAATTGAATCGAACTCGGATGTATTCTGGTGATTTATATATATAGTTATTCATTTCTATTCGATATTGGTAATTTCATTCGTTCTCATTGCTTGATTCTATCTGATCAATAGTTTCCTGATTTCGATTCTAAGTTTTAACTGGATAGTATTGCTTAGAATCTAATCCGAATGAAAGTACTCGGTGTATTGTTATGCTAGGAATAAATTCTTAAAATCAATAAAGACATTATAAACCTACTTCTTAAAAGTCCCTTTTGATGACTCAATTCTAAGTCCCAGATTTATCTTATAATTAAAAGTGGAGTTTTCTTTAGAGAGAATTTTCACCATAAACAAATTGGCATGCCTGGTGGGACTCTGTCCAAAGTAGTGCATGCCAAGTTTTTTTTTCTAGAAAACTAAACTTGTATGCATTTGAGAAGGGTAGAATGGTTTCTGTTAAAATGGCTAATAACTCAAGACAAATAAGAAATGGAAATGGAAACGGGAATGGGAGTTCTGGAAGTCCAGGAAATCCCGTAACAGATCAGTAAACAACAATGATAATAACAATAATAATAGTGTCAATAGGGACCGAGAGTGGTTTTTACGATGCTGCCAGAACATCCTGTTGTAAGTGAAGTTGTTTCAAACATTCTCGTATCAACTAATGCTTCACAAACCGGAAATTGAGACCCTCCATATGGGTTACCTTTAATTATGGCTTTGTTCCGAATACAGGGATTGATCCGTTAATAATTTCAAGTGTTGGCCCAATAATAATTCCTTTCACGAACCAAATAATTTTTTTTACCGAACCAAATAAATTATGATTAATAGTTAATAGGGTATAATTAAATTCAACGTAATATTTTTAAATAAAAAATTAAAAGATTAAATTTGTCATGTTATATTTTTTAATAAAAAAATGAAAAGGTGAAAAATCTATATATATCATTAAAGTTAATTAAACAGATAAGTTAATGTAAATAAAATATAATAAGATATTGTGTGTGGAATAATTTTTTTTTTGGATACAATGTGTGAAATAATTTAATTTTAAATACAATTCAATATAGTAGAGTCAAAATAAAGAATTAAAATGAAATTAAAATTTACATTATTGATCTATCAAGGTTGCAGGATTTAACATGAAATTTACTCCTTCAGGTCGTTTTTATAAGACACTTTACTAATTTTTAAGTAGCATTTATTATTATTTTCTTTATTTACCGTTATCAATTTTAATGTGTTTGCAATTATCAAATGGTAATGGAGTTAATTAATGATATTAAATAAGGTAAAACTAGAAAGTTAAATTATATTTTAAATCTTCAATAAAGTTAACTAACTTTAACCATTTTTTATTGATATATGTAAGTCAGTTGAGTGTGCTTTATAAAAAGAATTAAATGGAGTATTCAATTTTCAAATTTCAAATTTGGAAGATGATAACCGGATGTTAAGGGTATTTATGGAATATAGGATGTTGTGGCTTATTGTGAGGGAGAGCAGTGGTCATATATATTGAGTAGTAAGTAAGTACCTCATTCTCCAAGAAAATGACTCAAAATTATAATATAGGAGTTGATTAAACTTAAAATATAAAGACATTATCATATAAAAATTATTAATGTGATTTTTATTAATATGATTTAAAATTCAAACAATTTTTTTAAAGGATATCGAAATATTCAAGTCATGTAAATAGTACTGGATAAGGAGAAATTCAAATTCTTTCTAAATTCTTATAAGATTTAAAATAAATTAAAATCGCATTGGTTAATATAAGAGCTAGTGAAAACTTAAATTTGATATATAGAAATATATAGATATATAATTAATTATTAATAAATTGAAAAAAATTCTTATCATCATAGAAGTTTACAATTTTTTTTATCCTTTATATTTAAATTTTAAAATATATCCTATATTAAATTCTGTTATGTTTTTTAAATTGTTACCTCTCTTTTAGAAGTATCAACATCGATCATAACTAAGTTTTATCGTTTGAATTTTTTATTTAAATTTAATTTTAAAATATCTTTTTTTAGATTTTAAAATAAAAAAAATTGATGGTTAAGAATTTAAATTACAATATTTTTAAATTTAATTTTAAAATATCTTTAATTAAGAAGCACATTGATATTTTTATATGACGACGCTTTCCTTATCGTTTAAATATAGTTATTTCAGATTTAAAACATATCTTATTATAATCTCCTAATTATCCTTTGAATTTTTTAATTTAAATTTCGAAACATTTATTATCCACAAAAGTTATCTTAAAAGTACATCTATCCCAACCATTATCCATAAGAGTAATTAAGGAAGTAATAATACCAACTACAACCTTTAAATAAGGGTTTTGTGCTTCTTCAAAGATCACACATTCTGTTCTTCACACTCTCTCAGAGTGAGTTTTTTGTATTGTATTATTTGTGCTGAAGAAAAGCATCCATAATATGGTGAACGCTGCAATAGCTCGTAACGTCATTGGCATTATAGGTTCGTGATCTCTCTTTGAATTGTAAGATTAATATTATTTGTAGGTCTTTCATACATATATCAACACCATCAATTCATGACCAAAATTTTCTGTTCGAAATTTAGTTTTCATTTGATTGTTCTTCTTTTCTTTGTTAATTAATGTATGCCATGATTCATTGATTATTAACCTTGCCTTTAAATCAATTTATGTGTAATATCTAAAGGAAAAACGTCTATGTTCTGAATCTGATCAGTGTTCACTCTTCTATATATGTAGGCAATGTCATCTCTTTCGGTTTGTTCCTCTCACCAGCGTAAGACCTCTCGATCTCTATCTCTTTGCTTACTCCGTTTTTAACTTTCACTCATTTTTTGAATTTATATGTGAGTAATGTGTGGGTAAATTATATAGTGAAAGTAGAATTAAAAGAAGACATATATTATATTTGATAAATTAAATTTAGCAAGTAATTGATAAGAATAGTTAATTAATGTAAAGTGCTATATTTACCTATATATAAGTTTTATTATATAAATAGTATTTTTGTGTTTTAGACAAAATATAATGTTAGGTAACTAACATGTAATTTTATATTTGTTATAAATTTTAAATTCTTATTAACTTTGTATTGGTAACATATTTTATTAAACTATAAATAAATATTGAAAAATTTAAAATAAAAATTAAGAAGAGAATAATATTTTTTAATAAAAATTTTAAATTACTTACACTATACATATATACATAAATTATGAGTATTTATTTCAATTTGCTATTTTTTATTTGGTTTTATTTTTTATTTTTTATTTTATTATAACATATATAATAAAATTCCATTTGGATGAACTGATTGTTTGGAAAAATTGTAATATTGACCCCTTTTACCTCAATTCCTAGTTTCACCCTATATAAGAGACATAAATCATATTAAAATTTCATTTTTTGTCGCACATTTAATATTTTATATTTTAAATAATAATAATGTCTATATTAATTGTTGATTTGTTTAATGCACACAGAATATAAGTCTATATATTGTTATGTACGTAATAATGGGAACTAGTTTATAATAAGACATTGGTTTACTTTTTATTTGTATACATGAATTTGGAATGTTATTTGAATGAATTGCAGTACTACTTTCTATGGAATTATAAAGAAGAAGGATGTGGAGGAGTTCAAGCCTGATCCTACATAGCTACGGTGTTGAATTGTGCCTTCTGGGTATTTTATGGAATGCCTTTTGTGCATCCCCATAGCATTTTAGTAGTTACCATCAATGGCATTGGCCTTGGCTTCGAGTTCGTCTATCTTACCATATTTTATATCTATGCCAACAACAAAGGACGGGTGCGTATGCTTCCTCTTTTCAAGTTTAGAGAATCTTTTAGTTTTTATTTTTATTTTTTTGAATTAATATTCTACTTTTTATTTATTTAATTAGCTTAATTTGAAAGCCTCAAATTAAAGTTTCTTAATTGAATTAATTTTTAAGAGATGTTCTATATACTCTGCCATTAATTAACCATCTCTCTTTCCTAATTTTAGAAAAAGGTGTTGCTTTTGCTTCTCATTGAGGCTATTTTCTTCGCTGCCATTGTTCTTGTAACAATGTTGGCACTACATGGCACTCGCCAAAGGTCATTAGTAGCTGGTGTTCTTTGTGACATCTTTAATGTTATGATGTATGTCTCTCCTCTTACAATCATGGTAAGTCTTAATTTATCTTCTACATTCATATGAATTTTATTTTACTTTATAAAATTTTCTCACTCCAACTAATATATAATTATATATATAATGAACAGGCAAAGGTTATTAAAACTAAGAGCGTGAAATACATGCCATTTTGGCTTTCTGTGGCTAACTTCCTTAATGGTTTGTGTTGGACATCATATGCTCTCATCCACCCCTTTGACATTTATGTCTTGGTAATTAGATACCACACTTTTCACTTTATTTTTAGTCATTTTAGTTCCTAGCTAAATGATGGTTTTATTTTAACATATTTTTGTTATTCTCTTATAGATAAGTAATGGTATTGGAGCAATCTCTGGACTTGTTCAACTCATACTATATGCTTGCTACTATTCCCGCAAGGAAGAATGCAATGAGCAGAATGGTGATCATGGACATGGTCGATATGTCATGAAGCCAACTGGGGTTGAAGTTGGATGGCACCTCTTGTTGGACAAGTGGCCTCACTAACTTAAGAGGGGGGGTGAATTAAGTTATTTGAGACTATCTAATCTTTTCGATTAATGAATTATCTTTCCCTAATTATACTTAAAAGTTCTTTTCAAAGATGAAGAATGAATGTTAATGCTTAATATAATGAAATTGTAAATGCAATAAGTAAGGTAGAGTTAAGGGAAGAGAGATTGCAAACACGATTTATACTGGTTCGGCCAATCCACTTGCCTACGTCCAGTCCCCAAGTACACACTTGAGATTTCCACTATTCTTGTAAAACCCTTACAAGAGATGAACACTCACACACCTTGGAACCCCTTCCCTTGTGTTGAGTTTCACCAACAAACCACGAGAGGCACCCTCTCTTAATCACACAGTATGAGAAGAAATTGTTTGAACAATATGAACTCTCTTTTAGAGTAGATAATACAACTTGAAGTTCTTATAAGAATCCTTAATAATTTGCAAGTGTTTTGGCCAAAATGATTCTTAAAGAGATTTCTCACTTTTTGTTATTTCACATTGTAATGTTCTGATTTTTTCGAAATGAAGACACATATATATAAGGATGAAGATGAAACATTGTAATCCTTGATTAGAAGTCATGTCTCTTCAAGATTTTCAAAAACAGAACACTGGTAATCGATTACAGGTTTTGGTAATCGATTACACAGTTCAGTTTTGCGAACCGTTGTGCCTGAAATATCAAATTTGAATTTCCTGCACTCTGGTAATCGATTACAGGTTTTGGTAATCGATTACCAGAACCAAAATTTCATTCCAGAAGTTGAATGCTTGCTGGTAATCGATTACACTCCAACTGGTAATCGATTACCAGTTCAAAATATTTATTTTGAACTTAATTTTGGTTCATAAAACATTTTTGCATAAACTTTATTTTAAAGGCCAAATTACTTGCAAAGTCTAGAATTCTTTTAACACTTTATCTAACTAGACTAATACTTATCTAACATCACTTGTAGTCTTGATCTTGTATTGACCTTTGCTCCTTGCTCTTTCTCTTTCTTTTGCCAAATTCTTTTTGTCAATCTTGTGAACTCATTTTCTTTCCATTGGCATCATCAAAACCTGCATATAATATATCTAGAAGTATATGCATCTACAATCTCCCCCTTTTTGATGATGACAATCATCTTTAAGGGAAGAAAGAAAAAATAGTTTCAAGTATACATATATCAATCATTTCCCCTTTTGTCTCCCCCTTAGTATTTGTCTTTTTAGAATTATTTGGGGATAAAATAAAATTTCAATTTCATAGTCTTTTCCTTTCCTTTTCTCTCCCAAATAAACTTTTTTAAAATCTCATAACATAGAGTTCTTTCCCTTTTTCTCCTTTCCCTTTCTCTCCCCCTTTGGCATCATCAAAAAGAATCCAAGAGCATCAAATATATACTAAACAATATATATCCATAAGTATTAAAGTATTAGCCAAATAGTGTATCTTTTAATTTAGAGAAATCTAAGATTCCTAACTCTCTTCTAATTTATTTCCAAATAACCATTTAGATTCTATAATTTGAATGATCACTTGGTCTATCAACTAGTTTCCATACATGATTTCTTTTAAATTGATTTAATTTTTCTTTCATAGCAATAATCCAACGTTTATCTTTTAAGGCTTCATCAATATTTTTATTTCAATTTTATAAACAAAAGCCATATATATCTTTAAGAGAGAGTCTAGTTGTTACCCCTTTTGAAAATTCTCCAATGATGTTGTCAAGAGGATGATCTCTTTAAAGTCTTCTACTCTCTTGAAAATTCCCCTTTTGAAAACCATCCATGTTGGTTTCTTTGTTGTTGTCTCCATAAATGACATGTTCATTGTTTTTGGGAGTAATGTTGATAAATTTTGAAGTATCTCCCTTCATGTGCTTGGAGCATCCACTATTAAGTTACCATTGAGAATGCCTTACCATCAAGCACACCTACAACACAATTCTTAACTTTTGGTACCCATATCATCTTGGGTCCTTGAATGTTAGTTTTGGGTAAGGTGTTTTTTTTTGGAACCCAAATCATGTTTTTATTTTGAACACCATTCTTTCTTATATTACAAGTATATGCACTATGTCCCTTTCTACCACAATAGTTACATTTAATAAATGGGCTAGTAGACATGTTATGTGAGATAAAGAAATTTTTGTAAAGCTTTTGTTGCTTTGAAGGATCATATCCTAAACCAGCTTTATCAAATACACATCTTCGATTTCCTAATATTATATCTAAGTTATTTTTGCCAAGAGTGAATTTTGCAAGAGAATTATTCAACTTATTAATTTCTTCTTTGTATTTGTGACATGATATACATGAGTGAGTTTCTTTATCAATTTCTAACTTATTAGTAGAACTTTGATTTTCATTATTAAAATTTATTAATTTAAATTCATATTTAAGACTATCTAGTTCTTCATTTAACTTTGAAATTTCTTTCTCTAATTTTGCAGTAGTTTTCTTATAGGATGATACTAGTTTTGCAAGTCTAAATGATTCTTTATGTAAATCATTGAAAGCATCTTGTAATTCATCAAATGAAAAAGATATGTTATTGTTAGAAGATGTTACCTCTTCTTCACTATCGTAGTCTCTAGCCATAAATCCCAAGTTAACTGTTTCATTCTCTGAGTCACTGGAGCTTATGTCATTATCATCCCATGTGATGTAGGCTTTCTTTGCTTTCTTATCTTTGAATGTCTTCTTGTTTGATTTTTCCATTCTCTTCTTGTAGATTGGACAGTCTAGTTTTAAGTGTCCTGGTTGATTGCATTCAAAGCACCTTGGGGTTGAGGAGGAATCTTCTCCTTTCATCTTTGTGTTGAATGTAGATCTCTTTTGATTTCTTCTATTCCTTAGGAATTTGTTGAACCTTTTTACAAAGAGATCAAATTCTTCGTCATCATCCAAATCTTCATCTTCTATGATCTCTTCTTCTTCATGGATAGATGATGATGAAGCTTTGAGGGCGATGCTTTTCTTACTTCTATCATTTTCTTCATTTTGATTTAGTCTCAATAGTTCCAATTCATGCTCTTGAAGTTTTCCAAACAGTGAAGCAAGAGACATTGTTGTAAGATCCTTTGATTCTGCAATTGCTGTCACTTTTGGTTGCCATTGCCTACTCAAACATCTCAAAACTTTGTTAATAAGATCTTCATTAAGAAAGACTTTTCCTAAAGATGCAAGATGATTAACTATATGCGTAAATCTCTTTTGCATGTCATGAATGCTTTCACTTTGGTTCATCCTAAATAATTCATATTCATGAGTAAGGGTGTTTATTCTAGATCTTTTAACATCACTTGTACCCTCATGTGTTACTTCCAATGTATCCCACATTTCTTTTGCACTTTTGCAATTAGAGACTCTAAAATATTCATCTATGCCTAATGCAGATGTAATTATATTTTTGGCTTTTAAATTGTATTGGACTTTTCTTTGGTCATCTCTACTCCATTGATCTCTAGGTGTTATTTTAACTTCATTCCCTACTTGTGTCGAAGGAATAAAAGGACCATTTTCTACAGCATCCCAAATATTTAAATCTATAGATTCTATGAAAATTTGCATTCGAGATTTCCAATAATGAAATCCTTCTCCATTAAAAACAGGGGGTCTATTGAATGAGTTTCCTTCACCGAAAAGAGAGTTAGATGAGGCCATAGTTAATCTTGAGGCTTCTAATCCTTATACAAGATACAAGCTCTGATACCACTTGTTGGACAAGTGGCCTCACTAACTTAAGAGGGGGGGGTGAATTAAGTTATTTGAGACTATCTAATCTTTTCGATTAATGAATTATCTTTCCCTAATTATACTTAAAAGTTCTTTTCAAAGATGAAGAATGAATGTTAATGCTTAATATAATGAAATTGTAAATGCAATAAGTAAGGTAGAGTTAAGGGAAGAGAGATTGCAAACACGATTTATACTGGTTCGGCCAATCCACTTGCCTACGTCCAGTCCCCAAGTACACACTTGAGATTTCCACTATTCTTGTAAAACCCTTACAAGAGATGAACACTCACACACCTTGGAACCCCTTCCCTTGTGTTGAGTTTCACCAACAAACCACGAGAGGCACCCTCTCTTAATCACACAGTATGAGAAGAAATTGTTTGAACAATATGAACTCTCTTTTAGAGTAGATAATACAACTTGAAGTTCTTATAAGAATCCTTAATAATTTGCAAGTGTTTTGGCCAAAATGATTCTTAAAGAGATTTCTCACTTTTTGTTATTTCACATTGTAATGTTCTGATTTTTTCGAAATGAAGACACATATATATAAGGATGAAGATGAAACATTGTAATCCTTGATTAGAAGTCATGTCTCTTCAAGATTTTCAAAAACAGAACACTGGTAATCGATTACAGGTTTTGGTAATCGATTACACAGTTCAGTTTTGCGAACCGTTGTGCCTGAAATATCAAATTTGAATTTCCTGCACTCTGGTAATCGATTACAGGTTTTGGTAATCGATTACCAGAACCAAAATTTCATTCCAGAAGTTGAATGCTTGCTGGTAATCGATTACACTCCAACTGGTAATCGATTACCAGTTCAAAATATTTATTTTGAACTTAATTTTGGTTCATAAAACATTTTTGCATAAACTTTATTTTAAAGGCCAAATTACTTGCAAAGTCTAGAATTCTTTTAACACTTTATCTAACTAGACTAATACTTATCTAACATCACTTGTAGTCTTGATCTTGTATTGACCTTTGCTCCTTGCTCTTTCTCTTTCTTTTGCCAAATTCTTTTTGTCAATCTTGTGAACTCATTTTCTTTCCATTGGCATCATCAAAACCTGCATATAATATATCTAGAAGTATATGCATCTACACCTCTGATATAAAAGTTCTCTTAATCTCTTCTCAATGCGTTTCTGCTTTTCTTTTACTTAGGATGATAACACAAATTTGTATAGATATCTTAGGTGATTTGCTTTTTAATTAGTTGAGAACTATATAGTTCAGGTAGTCATTTTTTTTAATTTCCTTTTCTTTTAAAAAAACCTCAAGTTATTATTTTTTATCAATTTCATTTACAATTTGTTAAGGGATAATTCTATAGTGGACCAAATAATTAAACTTTGGTCCACCTAATCCAACCTATATATATTTGATCAGTTATTAAAAGTAAATGGATAATTTTTATCTTTTTACTGTATGGTTCTTTCATTGATAGTTTATTAATTTTAAGATGAAGGGGAAGTTTCTATATTACATGGCCGGTACTATTGATCTAAGATTTATTCTTTTCAATTAATATTTTATAAAAGTAACCGGTAACCGATTTAATATCAATAATTATTAATAAAATCATCATTAATGATGGTTAAGAATTTAAGTCATTATATTTTTATATTTTATAATTTTTTTTGTGTAAACCATAGATATCCCCTATTACCAGGGATAATCCTATTCGGGATGTAGTTTTATATTATATATTCTGAACTACATGGACCATGACAGACAATTTGTTAAGTAGTTATTTCCATAAAAAAATATAGTCAAACAATAAATATTACGAACTAACAATTTTTTGACATTTCTATTTTAACAAGATATGAAATTTGTGGATTAGTTATGAAAAATTCTGTAGATAATTCTAACTACGAATTAGTTACAAAATTGTCTATAGTTAAATACAGGCTATTAATTAGCTCAGAAATTTTTTGTTAATCCGTAACTAATTTAGAATTTTGTAGTTACTTTATAACTAACTATCGCTAAATTTATTTCTCTATCTATTTATAATATATTAATTAAAATTGACTCACAGATTGTGATAATGCTTGATTCCCCTTAAACAAGGTCTCGGGTTTGAGTCTTGTGGATGGAAAAAAATCCCCGCTGGAAAAGCTAGTACCATCATGAAGTGGATGTTCCCGGCTTGAACAGGATTGCCTCCCGTGGAGGATACATGTGGTTACACCAAAAGATTGTGATACTGTTGCATATACTCTTTATATATTAGATGGGAGTTTTTGGATTTTTCTTTTTTACGGTGAAAAATACACTTTAGAGGATAAAATATAAAATCATAATCGTTGATAAAAAATTAATAAATCAGATTTTAATTTTAAATTAATAGTTATATTTGCACATAATCCATCCACACACATCCCACGTGCTATAGCAGGTTCACTATTTATTATTTTTATTATATTCCAAAGTTTTTATTTACAATGCATGCCATTCTTTCCCAAAACTTCACCATCAATTGCCATTGTATATATTTGATATAAGAATTTTTATTAACTTTAATAGGGTCGTTATAACTTACACAAGTAAATGTGCTTAACAAAAAATAGCCTTTGGCAGCTAGAGTTGTCAACTCGGGCTACCCGACCTAGTTCAATGCAGGAAGTGGATTTTTGCGAGTCGGGCTTAAAATCCTGGGATTAATTCGAACTTCCAAAATAAAGGCCTGAGTACTACAATTTTGCAGGTAGCTTGATTTTTTTTTCATGTTTTTCGAGTTACCCGGTCTTATTTGTAGATTTTTGTGAATAGTTGGCTTTGCCGGGCTGGGACAAAAAACTTGGAAGTTATTGACTTCTAGAATAAAGGCTCAACCCCTATAATTTTACGGGATTTTGAGGGTCGGACCAGTGAGGCTTGCCCATTTTTTCGACTCCGTGGGCAGCGGTCAGGTTTGGTCAAATTTGGCCCAAAAGGCATAATCCAACCAAAATCGACTGCACAATTATATGGCCTCAATCCCGACTAATTTGGTCCTCGGAAAGATCGAGTTTCGGCTTTACAGGTTTCAGTTTAGGCTAGAAATTGGGTCGAGTCCAGTTTTTTTAGTTTGATTATAATTTTGAGTTTTTTTTTTGTTTTTGGCAATTTTTTTTGACAATTTTTTAAAGTTAAAATTAAGTAAGGTACTGTATTTTATTATAGTGAACCCTAAACCAATCAACATATGGTCATTTGGACCTAAATACATCTTTACCCAAAATAAAAATACAATTAATCTAAATTGTAACAAAAAAATACATTTTGAAGTCTAAACCCTAATAAACCACTGAACCATATATATATATATATCAAACAATCACAGTCGCAGTTGTCTATTCAGTGTCAGACCACCACCAAGCTTCGACCTTCAACTTTTGGTTGCCACTGAAGAGCAATAGTCACAACCCCTCGAGACACTTCCTAGGACCATGGGTCTCCTCTCCAAATCTAGCCTTTGCTTGTAACAAGAATAAGAAATTTTAAGTTATAAACAAAAGAGAAGAGAAAAATAGAGAACCATTAACTAGAGAAGAAAAAAAGGAAGAGTGGGAGAATGAGGAGAGAGAGAATTTGTCCCTATAAACCAAATAGCAGCAGCCATTGTCACGTTCTCGGTGTGACGTTGTTACCATGTCACACCCGATCTAGAGTGGTGAAAGAGGAATGAGGTATAGAAGGTGTGAGAGCCGGAGGCTGATGAGGGCGGGGAGTGATTGTCGGTGCAAAGAGGCACGGACAAGGAGCGGCTCCTGGCAGGCTTCTAAGCAAGAAAAGGACACATGGATGAACCGTGCCCACACCCGAATGAGAGGGATCCAGAGGCTGTGCAGGTATGAGACTGTACAGTTGAGGATAGCTTAAAGGAAATTGTTGTGGAGAACTATACCAACAAGATGCATCTTCTTTTCGGAAGCCCATAACATAAGAACTCCATAGTTAAGCGTGCTTGGCTTGGAGCAATTCTGGGATGGGTGACCTTCTGGGAAGTTTTCTAGAAAGTGTGCAAGTGAGGACAAAGCATACTGGAAAGACTCGTGTTGGTTTATGGGGACCCTCATCACTCCTGCAAGCGGCTCGGGGGCGTTACAAATGGTATCAGAGTCGAGCCTCTCCTAGTACGGTGTGGTTCGGGGACGAACCAAGCGGAAGCTGGTGGGCATGTGAGAGCCGGAGGCTGATGAGGGCGGGGAGTGATCGCTGGTGCAAAGAGGCACGGACAAGGAGCGGCTCCTGGCAGGCTTCTAAGCAAGAAAGGGACACATGGATGAACCGTGCCCACACCCGAATGAGAAGGATCCAGAGGTTGTGCAGGTATGGGATTGTACAGTTGAGGATAGCTTAAAGGAAATTGTTGTGGAGAACTATACCAACAAGATGCATCTTCTTTTCGGAAGCCCATAACATAAGAACTCCATAGTTAAGTGTGCTTGGCTTGGAGCAATTCTGGGATGGGTGACCTTCTGGGAAGTTTTCCAGAAAGTGTGCAAGTGAGGACAAAGCATATATACTGGAAAGACTCGTGTTGGTTTGTGGGGACCCTCATCACTCCTACAAGCGGCTCGGGGGCGTTACAGAAGGAGACCAAAAAAGAGAGTGTGGCTGTGAGAGATTGAGAGTTGAGAAAAGAGATAGGTTCAGTGTTGTGAAAACCGGACCGGCCGGTCCGACCGGTTCAACCGGACCAGTGACCGGTCCGGTCAGTTAATGAGATCGGCTTTGCATTTCAACCGGTGCTGACGTCATGACTCGGCTGCGAACCGAGGAGATCCGCTATTAAACCGGGCGGGCTAATTGTTTTAACTCGGACTCTGTGCTGCTGAGTTAATTTCGTGGGCGCGTGAGACGTAATTGGGCAGTGCACTGTTGTTTGGATTCCGTGCGTATGTCTTGTCTTCACATCATCACATGGCCGCTGTCACACTGATGTCATCTACTAAAAAGCAATTTCAAAAATCCCCTTTTGCTTGGATCGAACCAGGAACCTATTGATGGTGCAAGTTAAGGACCAAGTGACTAACCACTGCGTCCATGTCCGATTTACTAATATATGTGCATTCTTTTTTATATATACATTGTTTGATGCCTCATCTACTTCATCAAATATACAATTTTATACCCTTTCAAAAACTTTTACATATTATCATTAAATTTATAATATACATATTGAAAATAAATATATTTTTACATTATTTACTAATATAAAATTATCTATTTTAATATATATATATTTATTTTGTGAATATATATTTGAATTATTATATTTCTGGTTTAACCGGTTCAACCAGTGACTCACTGGTTGAACCATTGACCCAGTGACCCAGTACCTTGACCGAGTCAATGACCGGTCCGGTTTTAATAACATTGGATAGGTTTCTCTGCTGGTTGCTGGGACTAGGGTTATGAAAGGGGGAACACTGACTCAACTTCCCAAATTTATATCAAGGGCTTATATGCTTCGGTCAGGTTCGGGCACTGATGGAGCAAAGTTTTCTCACCCAAGCTCGACTGAAATACTCGCCTTAAACTTGGTTTTTTTCACTATTTAAACTCGAAACTCGTATCAACCCACCCGTAAAAATGTTTATTTTCGCGGTTTAGTCGGTTGCCAATCAGGCTTCGATTTATTGCCCACCTGGCCACCCCTAACTTGGACCAATGTTCTCTTTTCCTTTTCCTTTCTTTTCTTAACTTTGTTTCTCCCTATTATGTTTATTTCATCCTTCTTAAGCATACAATTTGAGTTTTTGCTTGCAACGTAAAGAAGATGTTGTGTGTAGATATTTATAGGATACTAAGTTAGGTTTGAACAAGGACGAGATTGCTAGTGAAGATGATGACTTTGTGACCTCTCCAAGGGGAAGGTGATGTCATATAAATTTTTGGGGTTTTGGGCCCGACTGGCTCAACCCTAAGGCGGGCAAAGCCCCCGCTTTAGGCCCCCCAAAAAATATCCTTATTTTAGGCCCTTAAAAATATTTTAAAAAAATAGTTATTAATTATTTAGTAAGTAATTTTAAATTATTAAGAGTAACTAAGTTTTTTCCTTTAAAAAAGCTTCATTTTATCATAACTTCCCCTCTTCTAGTAAATAATAATTATTAATAATAATTGATTCTATCCATTTTCAACATTGGTTTGTCTCATCACTTATTTTTTTTGGATTTTTCTTCTCCGGGTTGTGCTACATTGATATTACCTATTCTCTCTTACTCTCTCATTCTCTCTTTTTTGTACTTGGTTAAATGTAGATATTTGTCATTTAGTGAGTAAATATATAAGCATGCCACTTTACTTGATTAGATTCTATTGTGTTAACATGATTATTTAACCAAATAATTATATTTTTTTAAAAAAAGTAATTATTTTTTAAAATTATTTTAACAAAAATGCACTAATATATTGACGGATAAAAATCTTTTTATCATAAAATTTGCTTTAGGCCCATAAAACGTTGGCCCGATCCTGATTTTGGGACATCATGGGTTACCATTCATATATTGGGTTTTTGGTTTTGCTTTCCCCAAAACTGCAATAGATGCTATAATAATGCTTAATGGACTTCGACCAAAAAAAAATGCTTAATGGACCGCATTGGCAGTCCTATGTAGGACATCATTGGTTGCTGTGTCCCTCCAAGGTAGCAAGCCTCCATTACCATGTGTCCTTAACCTCACCTGCCCCTTCTCTCAAATGTTCCATTCCACAAATGAATCTAAACTTGTTCAGAGTTTGCCGCACTTTCTTGCCCGTTCCCCTAATTAGGAATTAATGGCATGTTGGATACTGTCAAACCTTTCACATAAAAGCTCTTTCAAACTTACGATATCACCATTGTCTAAAATATATCTCCACAACCCATTTATTGTAACACACATTGTAGTTTTCGGGAAACCAAAACTAGAAATCCTATTTTGCAATATTCAAAATTTTTAAAAATAAATGAATAGTAACCCTGGAAACTACAACAACATGTTACAAGGAGCATATCAAATGAGAACACTTATTTATCGCAAGGAATGAGAACATTTAATAATAGTCATTGGATTATATTTATTGGTCTTGATTACTCAAGAAATAAATTAAAAATCTTTTCCCTTTATCTCTTTTCACATATATCTTTTTCCCTAAAAAAACTAACTAATTCTCCCATTTTTTTCTCCACAGTTTTCTCCTCCCCTATCGAGGAGTTAATCTTCTCATATATAAAAATCGATTTTATTATCTAACAACCAAAATATTTCGATAAAAGGTATAAAAAATCCTTAATAGAAATTTATCGTCAAAATTGTGTAACTCTTCAACTAAACAATCTAAACTAGAGCATTCTCTTATTAAACCAAAGCAGTCTACTTCAGATTCATCATATCAATACTTAACAAATCGGCCAAGTTATTCAACATCAAACCTAAAAAAGAAATAAAAATAAAGAAAATAATTAATTCAACACTACTAAATCAACCTACAGCTATATATATTCATTGCTCCTCAACTCAGGGATGGTCCTCTGGTTAACTCTATAAGTGGCCTGTCTGTAGATCTAAGTAAGTTATAGACAAATGCTCCAGCTATGGCTCCAATAATTGGACCAACTATGTATATCCATAATCCTTTGTAAACATGTTTCACAATTGCAGGACCAATACTTCTTGCTGGATTCATTGAGGCTCCTGATATAGGCCTGCAACCAAATGCAATTTTAATTTCATTTATAATCAGAAACCAATATCACCCTCATGAATGTATAATTCTTATCCATGCCAAAAATCAATATTTAAAATTTAAACCCATCAACCAATAATTTATATAATTAATTAATTACCCTGCCACAAAGACATTCAACATTATAGTCATTCCAACTACAACTCCTGCCAAGTGACCCACCTGTCAATTTATCAAGCCAAGAAAATGCTTATTAGAATCTGAATTTAGTTAAAGCTAAGTCACACACATAGAAAAATAGATAGATATGTGTCAGTGAGTGCATACCGCTCTGTCATCTGTTGAAACAGCAGATATAACAAACATCAAGAGAAAGGTGATGATGATTTCAACAACTAGAGACTGGCTATTGGATCCAACTGGTAGAGTTCCAAAGTAAGATTTTTGTGTGACATCAAACATTAGTGCTAATGTGCCACTTGCAAGTGTGGAACCCAGCAACTGAGCAATAATGTACAGTGGCACCTACATGTACAAATTAAGTCATAGTGAGACTGCTTCTGCTTCATGTGTAGATAGAAGCAATAAATGAAAATTTTAATCTTTGTTCACATATAATTCTAAATATTCAAACCATCAAAATTTCAATCATAATCTCAATGGTTAATTTCAATCAACAATTGGAATTTTACAATGTAACTTTCAATTCTTGTTTTGTTATAATTTATAGCTTCATCTAGAAATTAATTAAAGTTCACATCTTTAAACACCCCGGTTCATTTTATGGCTCAATCCAAAAAGGGTGACATAACATTAACATATATAAGAAATTACCTCTTTAAAGGGGACCCTGCGAAAGATGGCCCAAGTGATTGTAACTGCAGGGTTGAAGTGACCTCCAGAGATATGACCAACAGAGTAAGACATGACCATTACAATGAGTCCCCATGTGACACAAATTCCTGGAAACGTGACAGATTCAAAGATCTTATTCACTGCTACAGCCCCACAACCAGCAAATATCACAAAATATGTGCCGATTAATTCTGCAATCACCTAGTCACAATACAGAGAAAAAAAGAGGCAATTTTTATTCATATGCCTATAATAGATGTGTGTGTATGTGTGATGTGATTTTTAATTCTTTATGAGACAAGTGACTAATAGCATGTTTGGTTTAGCGTTAAAACATGGTAAATTCACGTTTTTAACGCTAGAAACAGTTGCGTTGGTGAATTCAAATTTGAGTTTGGTCAGTTTCAACGCTAAACCAAACACACGTTAAGTCGCTGGACTTACCTTCTGTATCAAGGTTACAACATAGTTTGATGAACAACAACGTTGCATAATGCTTGGGGTAACAAGACCTTCTTCCATACTTGACATTGACATGTCTTCTTCTTGGATCTCTTCAGATTTGGTGGCCATTGATGTTAGGGTTGCATGGAGTTGGAGAGACTCATTGGGGAGGTTTTAAAAGTGTTATGATGGATTATATATAGATTCTGTTATGATGAAACTGATGCAACTAACTAGATAAGCCAAAATTTTAGTAGTTGAGATAGATAGATAGAGTGGGAAAAGCTCCCCTGTAAAAGGGGAAAGATAACACACCTAAGGGTGAATTTTGGAATACAATTTCTGTTAACGAGTTATTCTTTTTTTTTTTTTTTGAATTTTGTTAACGAGTTATTCAATCATGGTTTAAATTGAATTTTGGAATAGACAATTAGATGTACACTAGTATTCTGTATTTGATTTAAATTTAAAGATAATATCGTAATTATAATAATAATACTTTGAATTTGATTCAAATTCAAATAACATCAAAATTGATTTGAAGTCTTTTAATTATAAAATTTGATAATTAAATCAGCTTCGAATAAAATTTAAAGATAATAGTTTAATTATAACAATAATATTTTAATTTTGATTCAGAATAAAAGATGAAAACAGTATAATTATAACAATAATATTTTAAAGATAATATCATAATCGAGTGCGAGGATCAGTTGGAATGAGGTTGGAAGGGAGAATTTTGATGCCCATAAAGGTCCTACGAACTCAAACAAGATTATTTTTCATGGAGGATACATGCGATCTTATACCAAAAGAATAAAATAATATCGTAATCCAAATTACTCCAATAATAACATTTATAACATCAAAGAAGGGATCAAATAAGAGGAATGTAAGTTACACCAAGTATTACACCATTAATAACTTTAGATCGAATGTGATTTTTATTAATTCAATTGTTGAATTATATTTATTCATCATCTTGATTATTTATGTCAAATTTCATAAAATTTTAACACTAATAAATTGATAATCAAATGGTTACTTTTTTTCATATATTTCAAATGTATACATGACGTTAGTCTTGAGACATATTAATGACATATCAAATAATTTTTATTAATGTAAAATTATATATATGTGTGATCTAATATAATAGTAACTTTTAATCTAACGGTTGATTATTTAATACAATAATCTACTAAAAAGTGTTATAAAAAAAATCTACTAAAAAGTAATTCAATTATGTAATACTTGGTGTAAAAGTTATACTGATGTAGTCGTGTAGTAGTATAACTTGAACCCTCCTCCCAAATAAAAATTTATTTGAATTTGAAGAAAAAAATCCAAATGTATGAAAGTCCAAAGATGAAATGTTTTTAACTTTTAATATTTAAACAAAAGAATCCAAAATATAAGGAGATTATCATATGAAAATAATTAGTAACACAAAAAAAAAACTTAACACTAGGGGTGGAAATAGGCCAGACCACTCATCGAGGGCCTACGACCCAACCTACTTAAGGCCTAGTTTGGCTCGGCTCGTTTAATAAAAGGCTAGATCTAGGCTTTTGGAAAAACCATTTTAATTAAATAGGTCAGGCCTAGGATTTTTAAAAAGTCTATTAGGCTTGACGGGCTAACCTATTTATAAATATTATTATTTTTAATAAACATATAAATATGAGTTAAATAAGTTTTTAGTTCCTCAAGTTTGACAGGAATTTGGCTTTTAGTCCATAAATTTTAAAACTGTTGTTTTGAGTCCCTCATGTTTTGAAATCATGTAATTTTAGTCCACTCTCCTTAACACTGCTAACTTTGACGTTGATGTGACAAACGAATTCCTGTCTCAGTTTGTCCAGACAGTTTTAATGACTATGATGTGACAATTGAATTACACCTCAACTCATCAAGTCAAATTTTATTTTGGGTTTTATTATATTTAACTTCACATTTTTTCATTAACAAGGAAGACCAACAAAACTGACTAGATGAGCTAAAATGTAATTCAATTTCCACGTCATGGTCATTGAATCTGATTGTATAAACTGACATAGAAATTCGTTTCCCACGTCAACGTCAAAAGTTAACGGTGTTACGAGAAGGGACTAAAACCAAATTCGAGTCAAACTTCAGGGACTAAAAACATATTAAATCCTATAAATATTATATATATATATATAATAAATAGTATAATAATATGTAATTTTTTCATTTCTCTTGTTGACCTATTTAGAGATAGACTTATTGTCCTATCTAAACGTATGTGTTAGTGACATATTTACATTATAAAAAAATAAGTCTATTAGTTTGTAAACACACTAACCCATTTAGATAGATTTATTGGCCTATTTAAATGTCTTAATATGAAATATGCTTTAAAACATACTAATAGGTCAAACCAGACTTTGAAACAAGCCAAGTCAGGCCTAAAAAATTGGTCTATCACTAGCGACTTGGGGCAAAAAAATATAATGCAGGCCAGACTTAGGCCCTGCAAAACCTAGCTTAGCTCGGCCTACTTCCACCCCTACTTAACACAAAAAAATATAAAAATAATTAGTGTATTTCTTAATTAAATTTTTTAATAAATAAATAAGCTAAAGAATAATAAAAATCTTTTCAAATTATTATTTGATTACTTTTCTTTATAGGTGAAAGTTACAGTGGATCACCCCAATGGTGATGCACATGTAAGTTCCCCCGAATGACCTGTAGCTGTCAGTCTCTTCACCTGTTGGTCAAAATAATTAAAGTGTTCTAATTTATCCTTAAAGTTAAAGAAATTTCAATATAGTCCATTTGTTATATATTCTTCCAAAATCTCTCGTTGCTAAAGTTACGTAAAGCAAATGAAAAGCATGATTTTGCTAAGACATTTTAGGGTTGGAAAAGTAAAAGAAGGTTCTAGAGTGAGTTAGGAGAATGGGTTTGAAGTGCAGAAGATAATGATTCTAACCAAGCTAGATTCGTTGCCCTTTTCTGTTAACACATAAACTTATTAGTTATCTCACTCTCCCAAACTCCCGTAGTCCCCTTTGCAATTGTCACATCATACTTGAAAAAAAATTCTTTTTTTATTCAATGCTAAAACACCAAACCTTTTCCAAGAGAAATACTACCACCCAAGCCAAATGGACAAATCTAATTGTGTTACGAATAATACAATAGCCAAAAAGATAATCGATGTATCGTCCCACCGACAGTATGCTACTCCAACTCTGTCTTTTCTATCATTAATTAACTGGGTTCTGTGAAGCTCTCAGGAAGTTTGAATGTTATTGTGAAATGTAACGAAAAAGAAAGGCCAAACCTTACTGATCGTGCACTAGTTAATGAAGAGAGAAAATATCAAAGACGGAGTTGTAGAGTGAGGTAGATTTTGGTTTGAGAGAAGAGAAAGGTGTTTGGAGGCACACAGTTTCTGGATTTTGGAGAGTGGATAAGAAGAGAGGAGTAGAGAAAGTGAATCCATAACATGCTGGCTAATGCACACACCAACATGAACGACCGATTTCCGCCTTCTTCTTCTCAGAACCGAGAACAGGGCCTCTCGCTTCATTTCCTTTGGCGAGCTAGTCGAGGCGAGGAAGCAACGACGAGTCCACGCCGCTACGCAAAGGGGCGCTCAATTGTCTCCTCATCTCTCGCGCAGGAGCTCTACAGCTTGGATTTTCTTCTCCGACTGACCCACGATGACGTCCATGAAAGCTTTTACATTATTTCTTTCTATTCTGTAGATAACAGGGGAAGCCACAAATCTGGGTGACTGTGACAAGCACTACAAAGGCAACCACCGGCGACGATGACAATCATGTCATTCGACTATTTTCTATGTAGGAGGGCGTGTGTTGTTGCCAGAGGAGATGCCGGGAAAAACAAAGGAGAGACCAACAAAATAAATGAGGACCAAAAAATAAATATTAAACATTTAGGGGGAATTAGTCAAATACTAATTCGTTTCACCAAGTTCTTACTTTACCGAAACAATGGGTTGTTTGGATGCGATCACATTCATCCATTTGTATTCAACGGTTAAAAAGGGTGATTCACCCACTACACCACCTAAGAGGAGACTTACCTTACCTTAGCCTTGGCCATATTTTTATTATAATTTTTTAACTCTCCTTTTAATCCCATTTAGAAGATCTCCTTAATCGAAACATATATTATGGAAAGATATAATGTATTGATTTTTTAAAAAACTCTTGCAACTTGTACATTTATTCTTATTTTATATCAAACTCTATTTATTTTTCCATATTAAAAAAATATAGAAACTATATAATTATGGAAGATAAAAATAAAAAATAATAAATATTTTTAAACTTTTATAAGATGTTTTTTTGAAAGGACAAAGGGAAATTTTCAAAAGGTCCTATAAAAAGGACTTAGGGATTATTATATATTCTGACCTAAATAATAAAAATCCTGACTCCACTCCTATATATATTCACCAATTTAGTGAATTTTTACAAAGTAAACTCACCATTTTATAAATCAGTCCAAACTTTAAAACCCGGATTTAAATTGGGAAAACAAATTAATTTTGAGTTCTATTTCATTACATATATTCAAATTGACACATTTTAACACCTCTATACTAATATAGTATATGTGTAGTATTAGGTGAGGCACATAGGTCACATACAAGAAGGTCAATTTACATTAGTTTAAAATAATACATATTATTAATTTTAAAAATAGACTTAATATTAAGACACTTTAAGAAATTACAATTTTTAAATTTAATAATATTTAGAAATAAACCAAGGAATCATTCAGTTGTTTTCAGTCTTCGTCAAAGGATCTAAGGGATGCTTTTCCTAAAAACTCTCTTATCCTAAATGATTCACTTGACCAGTCAAACACGAAAACCACACCCTATCCACATCACCATCAAATTTGCCATTAATATTGCATTCTGTGCCCCCAAAGTAGAAAATTATTGGAATAAACTAACACATGTACATTGTACATGGTCCCTGACTCTTGGGTACCATATAGTTTCGTCTTTTATTTTTTTAAAATAGCACTTTAGTCTCTGACTTTATTACAACATGCACTATAGTCCTTAAAGTGCATGTTTTTTTAATAAAGTGAAGGACTAAAGTGCATGTTTTTAATAAAATAAGGACTAAAGTGCATGTTTTTTAATAAAGTATGGACTAAAGTGCTATTTTAAAAAAAATCAGGGACGAAATTGCATCGTCCTCCAAGAATCAGGGACCGATGTGCTAGTTTACTCAAAATTATTGCATTAAAAGCAAATAAAAGAGTCTTCCACCACTCAGCCTTTCTCAAATTAATTTCATGGTTTCAATTTTTTTTCTTTGAAAAAAAAATTAGTGTGAATTGATCTAGCCACGATTTGGGTTTCATAAAGAAATATCCAACATAAAGCATTTTATTTCAAAATTCAAACTCTTTTTTTTTATAAATAAAAGGACCTAAAAGGGCTAGAAAACAAAACCCAAAACAAAACCTAACTACACATCTCTTTGAACACAAGTGCCAGAGTGATCAAAGATATAAGTCAATACAACAAAAGGAGGCACATTCTGAAAATTTCTAAACTGATCAGAGAGCTCTAGACCATAGTTAGCAAATCTATCCTATTATTTTATAAATTAATTCAAACTAAAATAAATTAGCAAATCAAAGATATAATTCAAACTCAATTTTAACATAAATTAATTTTATAAAATCAATATCTTAACCCAAATACACACTAAAATAACAAGACTTCATAAAAAGGTCCTATTATTATGTTGTACAAACTCTTTCTTACTATGCAATTGTAAAGATGGGGCACAAAGAAATTGTACAAAGATCTTTTACTACTTACTTGCATATCATTCTATACAACAATTTATTTACAAATTAACAACTAGAAAACCATGCTCTTATCCTCTTACAACTTCAGTTTATGAACAATTACCAGTCACTCGATACCTACACTATGGCCTGGACTGGCATTTTTCACTATGCATTATCTTCTCTTTTGTTTTCTTTCTTTTTCACCAGGGAAAATTTATATTGCTAGTTCCAACTGAAAAGAGAAAAATAAAATAAAAAAGTGGGAAAAGATACAAAGTAGAAGAACCCCAACAATCATTTTGAAGAAACTTCAGAAGCACAACTAGTAATAGGAATATCACTAGTTGTGGTGCATACAAGAGCTCTTTGTTGTAAATGTCTCAAACTCTGTTCCATGCTAACTTGGACCATCTCAGCTAGCATCTTCTTTGCTTTACCAGATTGATCATCCCCATCAATCTGTGATATGATGTCACACACTATGTTCTCAAGAGTGTCAGGTTCAATTTCAGATCTTGAATAAGGAGATTCTCTTAGTAACTGCAAAAGGGTACGTGCCTTTGGCTGAGACTTTGGTGTTCCTTGAACAGTTAGCTCAAGAAGTCCTGGAATAACACCTTCCCTAAGAATTGGTTCTCTGTATTTACACCTATCACTTTGGCACATTGTAAGCAGTGCCCCAACAGCATGTTCCCTGCTTTGAGGAGTCCCATTTTCAAGAACTTCCACAACTGCAAGAACCCCACCTTCTTCAGATGTTAAGGAAGTTCTTCCCTCATCATAACCCACCAAGGACTCTATCAAACCACAGCATTTTTCAGCTGTTTTTGAGGATTTCTTACAGGTCTTGAGAAGATCAACTATAAGAGGGATTGGATTTGTTTCAAGAATGATGCTGAGGTTGTCAGGGTGTGTTGATAAATTGGACAGAGCCATTACAGAATCAATTTTAGCTTGTGAGCTTCCATCTCTAAGAATCTCCACAAGAAGAGGAATGGTGCCATAAGAACTAATAATTGGTTTGTTGGTTGTAGAGGCAGATAGAGTGAGCAAAGATGCAGTTGCATACTCCTGCATATTGGGATTTTGAGACTTGAGGAAACTAATTATTGGTTCTAATGCACCAGCTTCCACAATGTTAATTTTGTTCCTGCATAACAAGACCAGATCAAGTCATGAATATGACTGAATTGTGTATAACACAGATAAATTAGGGCTGGTTTGAGGAAACGTTTTCTGTTTTCATTTTCTGTTTCATGTTTTCTGAAATTGTACAAAGTAAAAACTGGAAATGCTGAAAATAGCAAATTTTTGTTTCCAGCATTTCCAATTTTTCCTTTGTAAAATTTCAGAAAACAGAAAACAGGAAATGGAATCCGGAAATGAAAATGCAAACCAAACAGGCCCTTAGGTAGCAGGGTACTGACAGATAAAATGTAACATATCAGTTTTGTGTTTAGTACTTATTAAATATAACAGTATATAAGGTAATAAAAATTAAAATTTGTAATAAGTTTAATAAGATATCATATTTATTAAATAATATGATAAGTGTAAAAATTTACAATACTTTCGGTGTATATTAATTGAACTCTAAAAATTATACCCTTTAATTACATTGATAAGGTAAGAGCAATGACAGCAAAACAGAACTTTTGGTCTATTCTATTCAAGTGCAAACACGTGTTAATGATACTTTCTACAATGACAAGACAAGATTATGCATGATGAAATAAAGAGAACAAAGATACAAAATACAATAGACAAGCCAATATTTAGTGCATGTTTAACTGCTAGAAAGATCCGGAAAAAGCAATCAAGATCATGGTTTAATTTTTTCAATTAGAGAACACTATGTAATCAGGGGCATTAGTGGATTATCTTTATCTTCAACAAAAAGCTGGAATATACTCAACTAAGCCACAGATGCAAGACCAATCATGTGGAGCTACAAAGGGGAAACAATACCAAAACCACTTATTTAAGCCAGGTTAACATTAAATTTAGTTCCCTTGATTTACACTCTTATGATGGTGATTCGAGGATATATAATATATTTATTCCTTTCTTAAAGTTGAAAATGACTGAATTTTTGTAGAACAAAATAAAAATGACAGAGTTTTCCATGATTGTAGCCCATTTATTAAGCCAACAACCTATCTATGATTAGCCAACTAGTAACCCTCAAAATCACTAGACTCCCTAGGACCCAAGAGAAAGAGAAAGGAAATTTGAGTATACAAAATAGTAAAACACCATTTTATTCCTTCAAAAGATATATGAATGATCATTTTAATTCTTAAAAAAATAAAAAATACCATTTTGGTTCTTAATAGATAAAAATATCAATTAATTTAATCCCTGAAAAAAGATTAGATTAATTGTTATTTGTATCTTTTATAGACTATAATGATAATTTCAATCTTTTAGATATATACTAAAGAAACTCACTCTATATATTTTAGGACCATACTAAAATGGTGATTTATTGTAAAGAATATATATATATGTATTGGTATAACAATAATGTGAAAGTGGATCTTAATTATATACTCCATTCTAAAAATGTTGGATCGTAACCTTTCTCGTTGAAAAAAAAAAGGGATAAGATCTCGGTCATTCAATTTTTTCATGCATCAATTAAAAAAATTAAAAAATTAGAAGATTAATTTATAGTCATTGGATCATGACTATAGAATCTGCAGTATTCTACAGGATATCGGTTCAAAAATGTTGGTCATTCTTATAGGCGGAAAGTGAGATGAGTGAGATGAAAGTAAATTCACAAAGCAACTAGTAAAATCAAAATATCTTACTCCATTTTTGTTTCAATGGTGCTTCTAGGGTATGACACTGAAAGTGATCCAACAGCTTTTAATAGGTGTCATACCGGTATGTCACTCATGCGGTGACATACCCTAGACGAAGCCTTGTTTCAATTGCATCTTTATTTTACACCTAGTGGCTAGTAGCACAAGCATAGCCTTTTTTTTTTGTCAAAAGAGCACTAGATGAGAAGAAGAGTACAAGATACTGAAAGAAGCCATTCGGTGGTTGAACACCCCATTGAATGTAGGGACGTGAACCATCTCCAAAAGTAATTTAAAAAAAAAAAAACCAAAAAAATATATTAAAATAACAGCACACAGTTTTTACTCATATAATTGCGTGTGAAAGAAAAGTCCAAACACGATAACGACAACCAGAGTTCTCTCATTTATAGGTTTGAAGGGATTGCTGATGATTGGTTTGTTTTTTATTTTTATTTTTATTTTTATTTTAATAAATAAGATTTTATTTAAATTATAAAATTACTATTTTACTATTTATTTGTCACGATTTATAAAAGAAAAATAGTTTTAATATTTTTTTCGCTACATCTTAAAAACAAATGTTTGTTTATAATTTTTTAAAAACAGTTTTTGTAAAATGTGATTATTTTTTAATTTTAAAAAAGTAAAAAAAATTCTGAAAGTACTTTTAGATATTCTGAAAAATATTTTTTATTTTTTTTATTTGGTGATGATAATGCAATAAACAAATCATTTCATTTATAAAAAATATTTTTTAAAAATTGTTTTATAAAACAGTTTTAAAAAAACAAAAACTAAAACAGAATCAAACACACTATAATATAATTTTTTTTAATTATTAGAAATATAAAGCATGCCTCATTTGTTTGAATTTTATCTACTATTTCTACCATCTTGAACAGAAAACTTAAATTGGTAGTAGAAAAACTTATTAAAACATTGTAGCTTTATTTTGTAAAGTATTATTTTAGTAGTTATCGGTGTTCTTTGTAATGATATTTAGAGTAACGTTCTAAAATTTCATCTCCTAATTGAAATTACCTTTTTATATTTTTATCCTTAAAATTTTATTATAATTCCTTATTTATCATTTCTATTTCAATAATTGATAATGTCTATATATATCATTTTATAGTTATTTAATTCAATAATTATTTTTACAAAAAAATTTCAATTCAACTAGCTAATTTTTTATCTTTCAAATTTTAACGAACTTATTTGCTATTGCTACTTTTGCTAAACACAATATATATAGCTAATTACATCAATTATATTTGTTATATATGTGAAATCAGACCCTTAGGGGAGTTTGTTTCAAGGTACAAAATCATATTCTCAGTAATGAAGTTCCCAGGAATCCTATTACCAGGAATGTTATTCCCGGGTAAAAATTACATGTATGTTTGGTATGTTTTTTATATTCCCGGGAATACTTTTAAATATGATTTAATTTAAAAATTGAAAAAATTAAAAATAGAAAAATATTATAGAAGTGGGGAGTTATTTTAAAATATAACTTCCATTCCCATGGGAATACAAGATTCCCACCCCTACATCATGGGAATAAAAAATGGGTAAAGATGAGTAAAATATATTCCCGGGAATCAATAATACCCGGGAATCTTTTTCTAAAACTTGAATCAAACGTGGGAAAATCACATTCCCAAACTTTCATTCCCGGAAATATGTTTCTATAACCTGAAACAAACTCCCCTACAGACAAATGATATCAAGATCACTTACTTCACAAAGAGGTTTAAAAGAGGAAAGTAGATAGACGGACCCGGATTCACTGCAATCAGTTTTCCGTGCGGTCACTGTAGTCAATAAATCCAGACCGATCGGACGGTCCAGAGGCCGAGATGTGCAATCAATCATCTCGACCTCTGGATCGTCCGATCTCCATTAGATGGTCCGGATTTGTTGACTGCAGTGCAGTCAACTGTAGTGAATCTGAATTCGTACACAGACCATGTGAACAAAAGAAAAACCACCGTTCAATTGGATAAGCTTGAACTGTTACAGTATTGAATTATTTCTTGTTAAACAGTACGCATAATGCATGCATCCAATCTAGCTATAAGAAACAACGATAAATCGACATCCTAGTACATGTGACACAGTATTCACAAGAAAAACAAAATTCAAAAGCATAAAAATTGAAAAATGTGACAGGCAAATACTTTTAATTATTGACTCGAAACGAATTTTCTCTTTCCTTCTTCAGAATTTTTCATCAATTCAACCAAAACCAAAACCAACCTTCTTTTATTTAGCATTCTAATTCCGGGTCATGAAAAGTGTTTTTCCCCTAACTGGCATGGGATGCAACATCAACAAAGAAAACTCCATTCAAGCCCATCACTTCTAATATCACAAAAGGAAAAGCCCAACCCCCCTCCCCCAAAATTTATTGTAATTTCCCACCGATCAATCAGATGTAAACAGAAAATTAAGAGAAAACAGAGGCCAATTAAGAAAACCTCTTGGTATATTGTATCATTTGTTTTTATTTTTACAGTAGCAGGTACTTGTTTCCAAAATGGCAATATTTATCGCATCGTTAATTATATCAAATTCCTAGCTAGCTTGTTTTATTACACTTTTATGTAATATTTTTTACAACAAAGAGAAAAATAAAAAGAGATATGATAGAAAGAAATAAAAACTAATAATACTATAATAGTATGGAAAAAATGTTATAAAAATAATAATAATATAAGTCTAAGACTCTAAGGGGCTGTCCGGGTCGATTTCAAGTTTATAGTTTTTTATTTTTAAAAATTTTGAATTAAGTTTTATAATTTAAAATTTAAAATTAAAAATTAAAAATTACTTTTTATGGTTTTTAAAATATCTGTTTTGAAAATTACAAAAATAAATTTTTAATTATTGATTTTGAGTTGAAAAAATTTAACTTAAAATTTTTAAAAATAAAAAAACTGAAAATTTACTACCAATGAACGCCCGGCCTAAGTTATTACGTTTTCACAACATGAACGAATTCCTAAACCGAAGAAGAAAACACATCGAATAAGGAATGAAGAAGGAAATCAAAATTATGCGCATAGATGGAGGAACATATATGCTGATAGTGATCCCCAAACACCCCCAAATCCCCCAACAAACACACAAAATGAAGAAAGTCAAATTATTCGAAAATTACTAATAAGCCTTTATCAAATAAAAAATAACTACTATTATTATTTAATTCATTAACACATACCCTCAAAATAACAAAACATTTTGCTTCAAAAACACAGTTTTTTGAAAAAGGATATAATACTAATTACTAGCAGTTAGCATGGTATGATAAATGATAATAGAGTGAAATTAAGTAATTAATTAACATACTTTTCGTCTTGGACGGCGAGGTTAAGCAAGGCGAGAAGAGCGGGTTCATTTGACTCGGGCGAGTCGACTCGGAGCATGGAAACGAGTGGGGCAACGGCTTGACGGAGCTGACGGCGGCAACGGTGGGAGTTCTTAGTGAGACGGCGAATTTCACGCGCGGCTTGGATCTTCAAATCTGGATCGTCCATTTGAAGCAGCTCCATGGATCGCCGTACAGCCACCGGCCTTGCCTCTATTTCAGTGCCATCACACGGCGGAGGCGGAGGAGTACTTTCCAATTCCATTGCTGCAGTTGTGTGTGTGAGAGAGAGAAAGATTTAAGAGTGTTTGGGAGAAGCGTTAAGCAACGCCAACGGTTATAAGACAAACAAAGTAATTGAGAGAAAGAGAGAGAGAGAGGGAGGGGCGGTTGTTGGTTGAGACTTGAGAGTTTATAGTTATAGATAGTAGTAAGGATTGTGAACTGAAAAGCAGTCAAACACCACACAACCAAGTTAACGTTCAAGCAAGAATTACTTTCCTATCATTTCATGCTTCAACGTGAAAATTACTTGATGCTTTGCTGTTACCAAAAAAGATACTACTAGTATTCATTTTCTGCTTTAATTTAACATCTGTCCTTTTGCTTTTCGATTTTTTTTTAAAAAATAAAGTTAGTTTTTAATTGAAAAAGTAAAATTATCCATTTCTCTAGGCTTAGCCTTAACTAATTTTCCCTCCTCATCGCTCAATCTGTTAGGTAGGAAAGGATCTTGTTGGGATCCCAGAGAGTAAGGGTGTTCGCGGTTTGGTTTGGAGACAAAAAAACCATCTAATCCGATCAATGCGGTTTTATCATTTCATCATCCGATTCGTTTTGATATTTTTTCAAATCCGATCCAATCTGATCCAATTTAAATTGGATTGGATTGGATTTGATTTTGGTTTTTTAAAGCGACAATAAATATTTAATAAAATTGATAAAATAATGAAGTAATAATAAACATTTTCTTATTGAAACTTATATTTATTAAAATTAATATAAAATTATATAAAAAGAATGAAATGAAACATGAAAACTAATTTAAAATTAGTTTTATATTGATATATTTTTAGAAATATTAACATGATATTAGATAATAAAATCATAAAAAATATATTAGTATAAGTATTTTTTATCAATATATATGCATACAAGTATAAATATATGATTATTTTATAAGTAATAATATATGTATATATAAGTTCGGTTTGGATTGGATTGGTTTTCAACATAGGATCCGAAAACCAATCCAATCCAATCCAATAAAAATTTCAGTTTTTTGCGGTTTGCGATTTTTTGGATTTTGGTTTGATTCGGTTTTCGATTTTTCGGTTCAATTTTTGCAGTTGGCATTGAATTAGATTGGATTGGATATGAACACCCCAGAGAAATAAAAATAATAAAAGAAAAAATTTGAGAGATATGATAAGAAAAGAAATGATATATACATAAAAAGAAATTAGGATGGAGATTAGGTGTAAGAAAATCAAAATTCTCATATTTATCTGGATCCAAATTAATCTAGATCTATTAATGTAAAAAATAATTACTATAAATTAATAAAATAAACTAGGAAAAAATATATTTTTCGTCCATATAGTTTCGGTCAACTTTGGTCCTCGTCCATGTACTTTAAATCTTTTGTTTTTTGTCTCTGAACTTTCTAAACCCCAACCATGATCTCTAGCCGTTAGTGAGATCTGCTAACCTAAATTGCTGGGTAACAAAAGTTACATGTTAGTCTCAATAGTGGGCCCCAAATAGTTGATTCATCTAACTAATCTTTTTTTATTAATTTTTTAATTATTAAAATAACCATAATTATGAAATTAGGACTTTTATCCGGTAAAATTACTCAAGTGAAAACCCTAATTTAGCATTTAGGATTATTTTAATAATTAAAAATTAATAAAAAATTAAATAGATGGTCAGTCAGTTATTTTGGACTCGCTATTGAGGGACATGTAACTTTTGTTAGCCAACTCATCAGGTTAATAGATCTCACTGACAGGCAGGGACCACTGTTTGGGGGTTTAGAAAGTTTAGGGACAAAAAATAAATGATTTAAAATACTGGGACGAAAACTAAAATTGACCGAAATTATAGGGACGGAAAACATATTTTTCCATTAAACTATCAAGTAAAAGTATAACATCATCTAATTCAACTAAATAAATATTTAAATTTTTTAAGAGTGCGTTTAGTTTCAGCAAACCAAAAGCTGAAATTGGTCGCTAAAAAGCTTCTCAAACTATTTCAACCTCATTTAGATGTATATAGCACTTTTCAAATAACTACTAATATTTTTTTAAACGCTATTTAGAGAAATACCAAGTAGGGTTTCAAGATTCAATTTTTTATAATTTTATCCTTAAATGTTTTTATAAATATCACATTTCAAGTTCTAGTCTAGTAATTATTATGATCTAAATTATTTTTTTTCATAATTATCAACTATTTTTATTAAATATTTTTAATTCAATCAACTAATTTTTCAACTTTCAACTTTTATCTTTAAATTTTTAGATTTCATATAGCTTATTTGCTAATTTTAATTAAAGTGTGTTTGATAAAAATAAGGTGAAAAGCTAATTAAAAGCTAAAAATGTAGCTCATTTGATTGTAATTACTGTTTGACAAAATTAGCTAAAAATGATAAAATGACATATAAGGACATCAGTAATTATTAAATAATGGTGGGTGGGAGTTGTTCAGGGAAGAAATTGTAATAATAAAATTTTAGCTAATAACTAAAAAAATGAGATTTTTTAAACAAGGCACTTTAAGTAACTTATAAAAAAAGTTAGTAGTTACCTGAAAAAACTACTCTACCAAACACTGATAAAATGATTTCAGCTACTAATTTTGGAAATTTTGAACTAATAGAAATAATTTATTAAAAATATTATAATTTTATTTAAACCTTATATCTCTTCAACTTTTTTAATGCGCGCAAAATCATTTTCTAACTAATTAATGTTTATAGGGATAGAGAGAGAGTTATAGTACGTAGTATATATATATGAGGCCTATTTTTAGAAGAAAAACATTTAATTATTTATAATATTACTTACTAACAATTTTTTAAAGTTTTTATAAAAATATAATTACAAGTAAAAACTATTTTTAGGGACCAAACTAAAGTAAAGACTTGTTCAACTTTATTCTTGAACCGACACCGTTTTTAATTTAATTAATAGATTGGAAATTTTGATTAAATATATATAATTTATATAATTTTAGAATAACAACGTTAATATATATATATATATATATATTATTGGTGTAGATGCATGTTTATAAAATTAAAATATATGCATATATATTGATTATAAAATTATATATTTATAAATATTTGATTTGTCTAAAATTTAGTATGTATAGTTGTAATTATTAAGGTAATATTACATCATTTAATAATTACATGCATATTCCATAAAAAATTAAAGAGTATATATATATGGCTTAAGCATGAATTAAGTTTTGTACATTTTTTTGTTGACGGTATTTTATCTCATCAGTTGAGACAGTTTTGATCAATATCATTAAATCATCATTAGTGAATGAAATAGAATAACTTTTATTTACTTGAAAAAAATAACGCAGTTAGGCATGTTAGGTCAGTTATTGAATTTCACTTTGATATTTCGAGCACTAAATAGTGAAAAATAATGATGATTCATATAAGTTATCGTGAGACATTTTCAATGGTACTTGCAAGAAAATCATAACCCGTATACGTAAGAACATGTAGTCGTTGGTTTTGGTAGTTCGGTAGAAACTTTATAAGGACTTGTCATTTCTTTATCATATTTTGTTGTTGCATGTTTGGCGCTATGGTGGTGGTCTACTCTACATACAGGTACACAAACTAATTTTGTGGACCTTTCTGATCTAATTTTGAGTTTTCTTTTTTGGAAATTTTCTAATTACCAATACCCTCCTCATGTGTTGAAATTGAATGACGTACGTTTCAGGTAGTTAATTAAGGTCATAAAATGTGGGTGCAATTAAGAAAATGTTTCTATTGATGTGAGTGTTAGATTAATTAGTATGCTAGGTCGACACTTTATTTGGCAGTTAGGCACAATTGACTATAACTTTAGCTATAATTGCATCTAAATTTAAGTCATTTTACTCTACAAATTATATATGCATCTTGTATTGATAATTATTTAAGGAATACAAAGTTTTAATCTCCTTTTTTTTTTGAGAAAACATCTTGTATTTTTTTATTATTTCATGATCCGTTTACTTCAAAAAAAAATATTTTCTATTTTCATTTTTTATTTTTAGTTTTAATTATAAAGAGACTTTCTACTTTATTTATGTTGTGTTTGGAAGTAGTGAAATACAAAGAGAGACGAGAAATGACCGAGAGATGTATTATTTACCAAATTTGATAGAAGAGAAATGAAGGGACAAAGAAGTAAGAGATAGTGGGCACTGAAAAGGGGATTATTAAAATGTCCCTGTGTTCGTATGGTAAAAATAATTGTCATAGTAGAATTTTTTTTAATAATAAGGACATTTTTTTCTAATTACATAATACTCTATTTCAATTCTCTCTCTCTCTCCCTCATTTCTTTTCTCTTTCTTTCACGTCTCTCTCATTCCAAACAACCTCTATTTTTATTTTATTTCTCACATATTTCTCTCTTTTTTTACAACTCTCTTCTATAGTTCTCTCTTTCCTACCAAACATATGCTTAATGGTAATTGATGTCATGCATTCTATTATTATTACAATTTTTCTAACATGTGCAATATTGCATAGGATAATAAAGCAAAAGTGAAAATGTTTTATTGAAAATTACAACTATCATAACACTCAATGCATTGTTAATATTAATAATTGTAATTCCCAATAAAACATCTCCACTTTTAATTTTATTATCTTGTGTAATAGTAATATTGCTTAGTTTAGAAAAACCGTTATTATTATTGGGAAAACAAAATCTGACACAAGTTTTATTTTCCTTAAGCGGACTGATGATGCTATGCACGAACCAAGGAGAAGTTATAGTGTCCGTTTGATTTACAGTTGAATAGAATTGATTATAGAAATCAATGGTTGAGATGAGTGTGCAATTTTTACGAAACACGTTGGATTGAAGTGATTTAAAATCAATTATGCAAAATCATGGTTTTGCAACCGTAGCAACGGTAAAACAAACTTGCTGATTTGATAAAAAAAACATGGGTGGTTAATTTAACCAATCAAATTGATTCGATCACATTGCTAATGATACTTTGAAATGATTTGTATTAAGTGTAGGAAAAATAAAGATTAACAAAAAGAAAGAAATTTATATATAATAATTGAGGTGATCTGAAATATATATAGAGTCAGGATCCGTTGACACCAGGTGTCAAACTTTATGAGTTACACATCTTAATAATTTTTTGAAAAATGTGAATTTGATCAATCCAACCGTTGAATCACATTATATTACCTTCATGATCATGTATAACAAATTTCAGATAATTTGGACATTCGTAGGTATGTTATCTAATAGTAGACTTTTACTTATATTTTAAAAACATATTATACGTTAAAATAAATTAGTTTGATGACGTATCAATTAGTTTTCGATTTTTATAAAATTTTATAGGTTTGATCTACCTTATAAGAACTTTCAATTCAACGGTTGGATTGGTCAAATTCACATTTTTCAAAAAGTTATTAAGAGGTGTAACTCATAAAGTTTGACACCTGGTGTCAACGGATCCTGACTCATATATATATATATATGAGAAATGCTAGGAACACACTCTTTTGAACACTCCATGTGATTGGTTAAAATCCACATGGATCCCACCACTTGGAAGTGGGACCCACGAATTTGGTGGGACCCATGTGAATTTTAACCAATCACATGGAGTGTGTTTGAGAGTGTTCAAAAGAGTGTGTTGCTAACACTCCTCTATATATATATGAGGAGGGTTATAATTACACCGGTGTAAGTTACAGCAAGTGTTACACTACTGAATAATTTTTAATGGATCATTGTATTAAATAATCCACCGTTGGATTGAAAGTTACTATCATATAGATCTCACATATAAAATTTTACATTAATTCGAAATTATTTGATATGTCATTGAGATGTCTCAATATTAACGTTATATATACATTTGAAATATATGAAAAATCAAACCATTTGATTATCAAGTTATTAGTGTCGAAATTTTACGAAATTTCGCACATATAATAATGATGATGAACAAACATAATTCAACGGTTGGATTACTAAAAAATATATTCAATTTGTAGTTATTAGCGGTGTAATACTTGGTGTAACTTACACCGGTGTAATTATAACCCTCCTCTGGGGATCAACTTACTCCAGGAGTAAGTCTGGGTAAGTTACTCCGCTTAATAACTTCTTATAGAATGTGAATTTAACAAATCTAACCGTTGATTAATTTGATATTAATATGATGATTATGCACACCAAATTTTAGATTAACTGGACATTCATAGGTATGTAATTTTAGAGTGAACATTTACTTATATTTTAAAAAGTATATTGCCCGTTAAATTGAAGTGATTTGATGAAACATCAAATGATTTTTAAATTTTATAAAATTTTGTAGGCTTGATCTACTCAATGAAAACTGTTAATATGACGGTTGAATTGATGAAATTCAATGTTGATAAGAAGTTATTAAGTGGAGTAACTTTACCCAGACTTACTCTCGGAGTAAGTTGATCCCCACCCATATATATATATATATATATATATATATATATATATATATATATATATATATATATTCGCATTATCCTTCATGCCACTGGATCTTATGGCATTTAGTATTATTATTCATGAAAGAGAACAAGTTATTTGATGCGAAATTAATGCTACATGAAACAAGTGATTACGAGAAGCTTATAGCCAATCACATTTTGGTTTGGCTGAACATATAGATATTTTAATTTGAGGAAAAGTATGAATCAAATTTATGTTTGATTGATCATATATGTGTGTGGGGGGGGGGGGGGGGGGATAATTTGACAAAAAAAAGAAAATGTGGTTTGAAAAATTAAGTTGATCTGTGGCTCGTTGAAATAAGTGAATATTTTTTATATAAAGTAAAATAAAAAAAAAATTCCTTATCGACTTGGCTTTTAAGGCTTTATTCTCATCAAAAGTGATGAACTGTAAATTTTATTATTAATAAAACTCAAATGAAAGAGACGGCAATTTTATCAAAACTAACATTTAGAATGGCAACTTTAAATTGTTCCCATTTATGGCTTTGTGATGAATAATAACTTCCATAAGCCATGCCAAACTTTTTATTTTTATCCCTTATCCATTTTTCTTTTACAAAAAAAAAAGTTAAGATTGCTTTTGTACTCATAATTATCAGAACATGAATCCAATGATACATTATTAATCCCTTATCCATTTTTTCATGAGTATGACAAATAAAGAGAGATGTGTCCAATCAACAATCAACAACTTCAGTAATATTTTCGAATATGGTATTTGCCAAATCTGAACGTGTCAAGTCAAGAGTACTCTTCATTATAAGCCGCACAGTTATGCATCTATTAGGGCGGTTTGGTTTGTATTTTTATTTTATGATTTCATTTTCTGTTTTCTATTTTTAAAATTTTACAAAGGTAAAACAGTAAATGCTGAAAATAAAAATTTACTGTTTTTAGTATTTCCAATTTTTCCTTTGTAAAATTTCAAAAAACAAGAAACATAATGAAAACAGAAAACATGAAATGAAAATGTAAACCAAATATGCCCTTAAAATTTTTAGAAGTTAAAACTAATAACTACCTTCTAATTAATTAACTCAATTTTAAAGTGAAGCATATGTGAAATTCATTATTGGTAATGACTATACCATTTGTCGCACAGCTCAATAGGGAAATCACCGATTAATTATCACCTGAAAAAAAATGTGCTTGAAAGTTACGGAAGCCATGCCAATGGTTGGAGAAGAACTTATAAATTATAAAATTGAAATTGTTTGTTGGAATTTTGTTTTTGATGTGGAACCGTTTGTTGGCACATTACTGTGCACTTTTGCCACATGACATATATTAGTTCGTAAAGTACAAGTTTTTTGTTTTATTTTGAGTTGTCGTAGATTACAAGTTTTGTATGCATAATAACTAAAGAAAATAATAGCATCGCCGTATTAATGGCATATGTTATTTACGAAATGGGGGCAAAAAGCAAATGGATTAGTTTACAATTTCATGTGTAACATGCATGTAAATTCCTTCCTTGAGCTTCAAGTGATGTGTTTTTTCGATTCATTTACTTTATTCCTTGCAGTATATTCTTCTTTCTCTAATGTGTATCCCTAGATTATAGTCCTTTTTTAATACTTCTAAACAACCGCATGTTGACTGTCGGTGTATTTTAATTTCATCCTTTTCACCCTTTCGATTTTCATTCAGATGGGCGTTGAGCAAATTTTAAAATTAATACGGTTAATAGACAAAAACCGAAAAGTTAGCAAAATAAAAATTCTTTAATGAAGTAATATAATCACTATTCATTAAATCCCGTTTAGTATGAGGTATAGGATGAAGTCTGATATCATAAGATTTGATAGTAGAAGACTTGATAGTAAAAGACGGAAATAGATCATTTCCATTTACGGGATAGTTCCAGTAGGAGAGTGGGATCCACATAGGTATGTTTCTATCTCTCTCCTATTGAAACTATCAAGTACCGGAGAAAAATGGAACCCGTAAAAGACCTCATAATATAAAACTCGAGAAAAAATTATTACTATAGAACGCTTAATATGATTTTGTATAAAATATTGTATCATAATAGAATAATTCTATATCTTGTCTTTGGTGAGCTAATTATTTAACAGATAAAAATTAATATATTTTAAAAAAATACCCTATGCTCAAAATACATTATATTTATTAAAAAAATATTTTTTTCACAAATATACCGTTGACTTAAATCACTTTTAATTTATTTTGATTTATTTGGATAAGATTTTTTTTTATAAAAATTAGAATATATAAAATAATATATTTTACTTTTTTTTGTCAAAAACTATAATAGTGCTTTTTTAAAATAACCTTCTACGAACTTGAAACAAAGACTTTGCTTAAGAAATATTTTATTGTCTTTCATGAGTGGTGAACAAGAAAATCACCTTCGTTCCAAGGAGGAAGAAGACTTGATCCATCGAAGCACTAAGAAGATCAAAGATGGGTCTTCAAAGGATGTTGTGAGGCATGTCAATCTTGATGTCATTAAGGAGCCAACAGCTGAGATTCTTGATGACCATACTGCATTGTCGGTGGCTATGGAATTAGAATCCCCTGCAAATCTTGATGGCGCAAAAATTAGTTCTAAAGCTTCGTACAAAGACATTGTTTTGGAAGTTGATCCAAAACTTGATTTCCAACCAGCTGAAATTGTAAGGATGGTGACTGAAGAAATGTTTTTCCAGACATGGATCTTTCTAAGCCTATGGATCTCCAACAAAAGGAAATCAATTTTAACCCCACTGTGAATGTGGATTTGGAAGAATAAGAGCAATGGTGTCATCCCTGGAAGTTCAGACTCATTGTCAGGCTTATGGGTAAGCGTGTTGGTTTTAGACACTATGCCAAAAAACCCCTTTTACCGCGGTTAAAATGGGCTTTTTACCGCGGGTAGAACCGCGGTGTAGCACAGTGGGATAAAAGCCTTTTACCGCGGTTGATTCTCGGAACCGCGGTAATTGGTGTTGATTTTTTACCGCGGTTCCGAAAAGCAACCGCGGTAATAGGCTCTTATACGTGTCAATTTTGAAATGACTATTTACCTCGGTTGCGCTTCTGAACCGCGGTAAAAGTTTTTTTTTTTAACAGCATTGTCAAAAACACAAAACAAATTAGTTTAGGAAGTGATTTTTTTTCCATTTGAAATTAATTGTGATTTACCACAACCCTTTAACCTATAACATATTACAATGAATTATTTCATATTATCATGAAATTAGCTAGCAAAGACACTAGATATGACATATTACAATCAAGCACACTATGACCCTCAATGTTCACATAAAGGAACACCATATTGACCTCTAGGCAATTCATTAATTGGTGAGGGGCAAAATTCTGAAATTCTAAAGAAAATTGGACAGAGTTTCCCCTATATTTTAAGCTTCCCCAAATAGCTAAATTCCTGTCAAAGCTCAATTGCAACCATTCCAATCCAGCAAACAGAGTTCAAGCACATCAATCCATACATAGCAACGTTAATCCATACATTAATGTAGACAATTTATGTGCATTATCTGTACTTAGCAACATCAATCCATACTTAGCTACCCTAAACTAAATAAGTATGTACATAGCAACATCAATCCATACATGCATGTAAGCAACCTATATGAGAAAAATATTTACTGAATGGTTATAACATTCTCCAACACATATCGGCACCACTCTTGCTTGACTTCATCTATGTGTTCAGTAGAGTATTTCTCGAATCTGTAGATAGGGAAATACTGCAAATGAAAACATGAAAGGAAAAAGTAGTTAATATTTATTTTGTATTCTTATGTAAGAAATTATGACAATTTTATAACTATGAAAATAAAACCATACTTCATGTGGGATTACTCCTTCTTCACTACAGAGTAAAATTTCCTTCGTATATCTCAACACATAATACCCACAATCCGAACCATTATCCTGGGTAGGACACTGCAAAGTAAAAAAGAAAGAGTTATAATCAATTATCATTTCCCCATCGTATAATTGATTTAAGGCCTTATGAACAAACCTTTATCATCGTCCACTTTATGTTGCTAAATTTGACTTTAGACACCCTAGTGCCTTTGTTAGCACGGTAAATCTTGATAGCACTAACAAATGAAAGAAATATCATGCAAGTTAGTAAGTTATCAAATGGTATTTCCACAACTAAAAAAGTGTCTAAACAAAGACATTCTCACTTATCAAACATTTTCCTCATTTGCAGACGTTGTCCAATATTGACACCCAATGAATCCAAGTAATAAACAATTTTAACTGTGGGATTGACAACAACCAATATCCAATGATCCCTACAAATTAAATGGATTTAGGATTAATATGTTAGATATATTGATAATTGAAGAAGAAACCAAAAAACAAGACAATACTAACCCTGTGTTGTATGGTGCTAGAAACAACGTGTTGGGTTGGTTTCTTTCAATGAAGATCTGACCAATATATTGACTTTGTTGTGTGTATTATGGACCTATCTTTGAAGGATTTATAAAACAGAATCTACCCATCCACATATTTGGTACCAAGAGGAGATTGTACAACAACCTTAAACGTGAAAAAGAAAAAAGATTATAAATATGATCTAAACAAGCCCAAAGACATAGAGTTGATAGTCATATCAAATACCTGACATACACACATATGGTGCAACTGCCTAGCCATTCATGATTAATAATCTCATAAATGTCAGAATGACTTAACACCTCCGTATATTCATCATTGAAGATCTCCTTGGGCATTGGAACATTCCATTGACGAGTTAAGGAATCTTTCACATAGCTATGTAGAAAGGTAAGATATGGAACTTTGTCACTGGAACCAAAAAGGTTTACAGGCTTTTGCACAGCTATCTCATTTGCAGATGCTACAGACTCCTTTGTGTTTCTTGTGTCTTTGTCATGTTCCTTTGGTTGTGGAGAATGCTATGTAAAAAGCAAGAAAATATATTTCAATTAATATTTAAGAAGCATATAGATGCAATATTTAAAAAGATAATGACATATATATTTTAACAAACCTTAATCTTCAAATCAATTAGTCCTATTGGCCAAGCCACATGAGCACCCAATGCATCATCCAAGTATAACAGTCCTGCATCCTCATTAGGTACAGGTAATGGTGCATTTCCGTCAAGAATGATCTCAACACCAACTCTAACATGTTCAGCTGGTAGCGGGCGATTGTGTAGGGTTTCACCAAGTTGGTTATACACACTACCCCTACCAACCAGGTGATATGATGGGTTATCAGTATATAAATCACATGGAGTGACGCCCTATGATACAATAAGCATTAAAGAATTAGCATCAAACATGTGATCACTACTCTACATCCCATGAACCAATAGTTTTCATCATTAATTGGAGCATAAAAGGTATATATTACCTCAGGGATGATTGGTGGACAACTATCTTTGGCACTTTTTGAAGCCTCTCCCGTATTTCCCCCTCTCAATGACTCGCAGTATTGGTTGTTTTTTTCCACCATAACACATAGGTGGATGATCTCTTTTTTCATTGCCTCAAATTCATCTTTAGGCACTCTGGTCTCTTTTTTTCGCGGAAGACGTGGGAAGTATTCGCCTTTGGTTACACCATAACCTACTGCCCTAACACGTCCAGGATGTTCTGGTGCCTTCAAGGCCTTCATTAAAATGTCCTGATCAGGTGGAAGACGTTCCCCTTGTGACACAGATTGTGATACTGATACCTGTCAATAAGTGTGATCATAAATATTAATACTTGACATAAGTTATATGTTAGTGTGAAATAATTTGTAATTATACTTACACACTCCTCCCAAACTTGCTGGACATTTTCATCCATAACGTCACCAGTGGTATGTAGGCGGGCAGCCATCCACAGTTCGTGACGGGGAACGTAAGTCGCATCGGTACCCATCTCCCACAACTGTGCATAATTAACTTAGATGGTTAAGAGCAACATTTGAATAACCAACTAAAGTTCCAGTAAATATACTTACCATATTCTGCTCAAGTTGAGCATAACCTAAACGAGATTTTCTATACTTATGAGTATAGCTAGATGCTCTTGCCCGATTTTCTTCACTCAATCTCTATTAAAAGAAAGGCAAACATAGGTTAACAAGTGATGTGTAATTATTTTAAAACATATTTCATTGCATAAGTGAGTTTTTTTATTAACCTGGAATTCTTCGGATGTACGCACAGATACGAACTCCGTCCATTCATCCAATGATATAATAAATGCATATTTTGGTGGTGGTTGATCATTTATATTCCCTTCTTCGTCATGGACAAGTTTTCCCAATTGTTTTCTAAAACTCCTTGCCAGTTCACCAACTTTTCCAAGTACATTTTTCATTCGACTCTCATCAATTTCTTGTTTCCCATTGAATGCCTGTCTTAGATGACGATAATGATGTTTTGTAGGCAAAAATTTGCGATGCCCAAGGAAAACATTTTTCCTACAATGAGCCAATCGCAATGAATCTGTCTCAGCTTCACAAACAGGGCATGCACACTTTCCCTTGACACTGTACCCTGACAAATTACCATATGCGGGAAAATCATTAATTGTGCCAAATAACATAGCCCTTAACAAGAAATATTCTCCTCTACACCCATCAAACACCTCTATTCCGATTTCCCACATTTGCTTCAAATCTTCTATTAAAGGAGCCAGGAAGACATCTATGTCATTCCCTGGTTGTTTGGGCCCTGAAATTAATATTGATAACATCATATACTTTCTCTTCATGCAAAGCCATGGAGGTAGGTTATATATCATCAAAATCACCGGCCATGTGCTATGTGCTCTACTCTGCATACCATGTGGGTTCATACCATCTGTAGCGAATGCAAGACGTAGGTTCCTTGGTTCATTACCGAAATTAGGGTAATCATGATCAACTTTCTTCCATTGAGGAGAATTTGCTGGGTGACGAAGCTTCCCATCTTTAATCCTCCCATCCGCGTGCCATGTCAATAACTTGGAATCATCCGCACTTCGATACATACGCCTAAATCGTGGTATTATAGGAAAGTACCACATCACCTTCACCGGAGCCGAATTCTCCTTTTTATATCGTAGTGAATTACTTTTCGGACAATTTTTTAAGGAAGCATATTCATTCTGAAAGAGGATGCAATCATTAGGGCATGCATGTATCTTCTCATAAGTCATGCCAATGGAATATAACATTTGCTTGGCCTCATACGTTCTACTAGGAAGCACGCTATCATCTGGTAGCATATCCTTCAAAAGTTCCAGTAAGTCTGTGAAGCTCTTATCAGTCCAACCATTGCCCGCTTTTAAGTTATACAACTTTAAAACAGCAGACAACCTTGTGAATTTAGTGCATCCTTCATACAGTGGCGTCTCGGAATCATTAATCAACCCCTCAAACATCTCAGGACAATCTCGGAGATCATCTTCAATAATATTCGGAATGTCTTCAACACGATCAAAGTCATTTGTAATTGACTCAACATCAACAGACTCATATCCCTCACTTTCCCGATCACCACTAGACTCAACAATTTTCTCTCCATGTTTCGTCCAACATTTATAAGTTTCATCAATTCCATTGCATATTAAATGATCTACCAAGTCAGAGTCACTAACTCTCCTAGCATTTAAACAATCCAAACAAGGACAAAATATACTTCTACGGTCTTTCGTATTTTCAACAGCGAACTTAACAAACTCTTTCACCCCGTCCATATATTCTTGCGACAAACGATCGGCGACCATCCACCTTCGATCCATACTCATTCAATCTATTAAAAATTATTTTAAATATCCCATTAACCACTTTACATATTTCATATTATCATGTGCATTATACAATACTCAAACCTCACAAATTTGGTATGGCCCTATCCCATTCGAGAAGAAACTTTGTGATTTTATTGCTTACTAGTTTGTCCTCAAATCTTACATGTAATATTTGCTGAAATTTCGGCAGCATTTCCCTTTAGTCTCTGAGTATATAACCTAATGGTGGCAATAACAACCATCATCAAGTATACACCCAGAGAACCAAAGAAATGATGCAAACTCTAATTTCACCAAATGTAACATGTAAGAGGTGAGAATAAACTAAATACAATAAAGAATCACAAAGTTTTTTCCCAAACTGTCCCTCTTGGACAATTCAAGATTCAATACAATGAACTTTACCTAATAAAGGCACAATAGCTCATTAATATTGAATCTCAAACGGGAAACTATGGGTTCTCTCAAACACTATATACATTAAGCATATCAAAACTTCAAGCATATAAAAGGACACAACAATATAGTAAAGCATTCTTATTATTACAAATAAACAATAATTAAAGTTATGGAGCACTAACCTCGATCAACAACACTTTGTGGTTTCTTGAAAATGTGTCAAACTGTCTCAATGAAGCCCAACCTTTAAGTGAACTGTAAAATTAAAATTCTATGATTAATATTCTATAAAATACAACACACGTCTTGATATAGTTTATAACAATATTATCATTTAAACCTCTTGATATAGTTTATAACACTCCTACCGAAATTTCGGCAGAGTCTCCCCTATAAACTGGATAAAAACAAATTTTTCATGTCAACCTGAAACCCAGAAAAACCAACCAATACAGTGTATGACTTCAGTTCTAGCTTCTGCCAGAAAACCCTTTTCATTAAACCAACCTAAAACCCTTTTTTCATCTCAGAAATAATAATACAAAGACCCAAAAAGCATATAAACTAAACAATGCATTAAATCATAGTAATTTGTTGCATAAGGCTAAAGCACAGGAGCAGAAATAGTGAATACAACACAGCCACATTTAACAGAAATAGAACCAATCAATTTCATTGTAAAGATATCTAATCATTGAAATTTGAGAAGATGGTTAGGGAATATATTAATTAGGGATTGCTAGATAAGAACCACATGCTTCAAATTAGTTGATCAGTGAAATAATCATGCGAATTGTCCATACCCGCGTCAGAGTACATGTGCAAGCAATCCTAAAAACATGCTAATGCAAATGGAATAACATGTTTCTCGAATTAGCATATATTAAAGAAAGTGTTGGATTATGTTGTTTACTTGTATGCATATTTAACATAAAACTATTTTTATATACAATTAAAATTATTTCTATATTTATGCTCGGCAGCAATTCACGTGCAGTTCAATAACCCTATTGATTCTCTCTTATCTTTTAAACACTCAAATATAAGTAGCATTATCCAAAAGTGCTATCCAAATAATGTCCATTATAAATTTCAGAGCCAAGCTACCTAATAAACATACATTTAAATAAATACAGTGTGACAGACAAATATGAAATATCACTAGAGTCTACAATTTTAATGAAAGCTATACATAGGACATACTAGGACTATAAGCATCTCAATGGAGAATGCTTGGTTTGCAGAGAAGCCTATACATAGAGCTCATAAAAGACATGTATGACATATAGCATGGGGAACCAAATGTCTGAGCTAAAGGTTACAGACAATCAATGTGTTAATTAAAAGAGAATTGTTTGAAGGAGTTAAGGTGGACATGGTGAGAAAAAACATCCACCTTGTTTATGGTTTAAATTCATTTTGTTAGTTGAGAGATCAAGGGATTCGACTTGCTTCATATTGCCAATTTCTTCTGGTATGGTTCCCATTAATTGATTATGTGACAAGTTCAAGGACCCTAATGCAATGAGCTTAAATACTTCCACAGGTATTTTTCCAGACAATTGGTTTCTTGAAAAGTCAACAACACGCATGTACTTATTATAATCTAACTCATTGCCTTTTGTGAGCAGAAGAAGAGAGAATGAAATTAAGGTTCCTGTATTCATAATACCAACCATGTCACTTATTGAAGCATTATTGAAAACCATGGCAGTGATATTATTTAGTCAGTGAGGTATTGTTCCCGATAATCTATTATTTGCAAGATCCAACACTATGAGAAAAGCAAGCTGGCATAATTGTAGGGGAATATCACTGCTAAATTTATTTGATCTCAATTGCAGAGCTATCAAATTCTGTCCCATCCAATTTGGTATTCTTCCAGAAAATTCATTTTCACCAAGATTAAAATGTATTACAGAAAAAAATAACAGAACAATAAGGCAATCAGGAGCTTCAATCAATCTAAGAACAGAAGCACCTTCAATCAATCTAAGAATAGAACAGCAAATAACCTAAACAAAATACCCTCACCTACTGTGTGGTGCGACGGCGAACGACGACGGCAGCTGGAAGAACCGGCGCGGCGACGGCGAGGGAGGTGAGGCTTCTGCGGGCACGGGCTGCTGCGGGCAGAGGGAGGGCGACGGAGACAAGAGGCTTCACGACGGCGGCTCCGGCAGAAGAAAACGACGACGGCGGTGGAGGGCGACAGCGGCAGAGGGAAGGAAGAGGAAGAAGAAAAGAAGAAGGAGAAGGGAGGAAGGGACGCGGGGAGGAGGATGAAAGGGTTTAGGGTTTCATTAAAACCCAATTACCGCGGTTCCGTTAAACGACCGCGGTAAATACCCAAATTATTAAAAAAAAAAATTTAAAAAAATAATTGACGCGCTGTTTTTTACCGCGGCTCCTTTTCGGAACCGCGGTAATTAAGTTTTTTTTTTTCCGTTCACCACTCCAATTACCACGGTGGTTTTAAGGAACCGCGGTAATTGCCAGTTATATGGAATTTTAACTCGGTTCCTTTATTTAACCGTGGTAATTGGAGCGCGGTAAAAAGGGTTTTTTGGCATAGTGAGAGTTATGAGTATGAAATTGAAATATCTTTGCGCAAAGAAGGGTGATTTGAGGATAATGGATATATATATATGATGATTTCTATCTAGTTCGATTCTCTGATGAAGTTGACTATAAGCATGCTTTATATGAGGGTCCATGGTTAATTGTTGATCACTATTTGCTTGTTCAAAGATGGCGCCCATTGTTTAGCTCAAAAGATTATGATGTCAAGAAGATAGTTGTATGGGTTAGAATACCAAAATTACCTGTGGAACTCTATAATCCACACTTTCTATGGAGAGCTGGCAGTCAGTTAGGAACAATGTTAAAGATTGATGAAACTACCTCTATCCATTCTAGAGGTCGATTTGCTAGAATTTGTATTGAAGTGGATCTTAGAAACCAATTGATACCTTATATTAATGCTCTAGGTCGTACTTTCAAGGTTGAATATGAAGGACTTCATATGATATGTTTTGAGTGTGGGAAGTATGGTCATAAGTTGGAATCCTATCCTGAGAAACCACCTCTATTGGAGACTGAAATTCCAGCTTGGGAACCCTGCCTTAGTCAAGAGGAACCGCTGAATAAGCAAGATGTGGTTGTTGTGAACCTTTCAGAATTAAAGCAAGATAGCCAAAATACTGCAAAACCAAAGGTTCAAGTTGCTCAATATTATGAGGAAAATACCAAGAAGGAGAGTGAAGATAAGGCTATATTTGGTCCCTGGATGCTTGTCAAGAAGACTCCACGCAAGAAATAATTTGCAAGCACTCAACGGGTAGAAAATACTCTAAAGAATAACCAAGAATTAAAGGTGACATCCTCCAATGGATCTGGAACTCGTTTTGAGGTTTTAGCTAATTCTAATAATGAGGTTAATATGGAGATACACAACCAGACTAGGGAAAAGGTACATAAATATACTAATGGGGGGCCTAGCGAGACCAAATTGCAACCACCTAAGGTTGGTAAGAATCATCAGGATCTCAGCCGGGTCATTCAAAAACACAAAAAAAAAGGTTATTCCCCCTCCTAAACTCCTTAAAAAAGTTTCAACCAATAAAAGGATCCTCCAAAGCAATTTGAAACCGTGTCCAAGGATGTCTCTCCAAGTTTGATCCAAGAGAAAGATAAGAAGGATGAATGGGAGAAGGAAATCTTGGCTATGATGAGCAGATACCACAATAAAAGGTGGGAAGCTAGAGCTAATGGTGAGTTTGTTGGCGATCTCTTCAGTATGGATAAGAGTTCTTTCTTTAACATAATGCAAGGTATGCCCTCCTCATCTTTTAATGGTCACATTGGTTCTTCAAATCTTGATAAACCTCCGGATAACCTCAATAAGGGAAGTAAGGTAATATAATACGGCAGTTCTCCTGATAAATATGTTTTTCCTGATTTAAACCCACATGGGTCTAAGCCTCAACCTGAAGGTTGCTCACATACCTAGTTATCATGAATTTGTTGATATGGAATTGCAGAGGGGCTGGGGCTAAAAAATTCCCTAGTCTTATTAAAGATCTGAAGAAGATATATCATTTGAATTTTCTTGCTTTATTAGAACTAAGAATTAGTGGTGACAATGCAGAAGCTGCTATTAAAAATATGGTATAAAGGTAGAATCTCAAGGATTTTCAGGAGGCATTTGGTGCTTATGGAGGTCAGAATGCTTAACGGTAAATTTCATCAGCTCTACCCCATAATGCATACATCTCAAGCTTATAAATGTGGGAGGATCTTCTTGGAATCTTACCATAGTTTATGCTAGTCCTAATGAACAAAAACGTGAGGATCTCTGGACAGAACTTAAGAATTTTGTAACATCTGTGGAAGACCCTTGGTGTATTATGGGGGATTTTAACTCTATCTTATATGACTTTGAGAAAACTGGTGGTGTTGGGGTTAATAGGCGGTCTATGAATGCTTTTGCTGATTGTCTAGAGTGTTGTAACCTCTTGGAAGTCCCTTCAAAAGGTCCATTTCTTACTTGGCAGAGGGGTATTGTCCAGGAAAGATTAGACCGGGTACTTTGTTCACAAAGCTAGAGAATGCAGTTCCAACAAGCCTCTGTGATCAATCTAGCTCTCCCTACATCTGACCATTGTAGTCTTTGGCTTAGACTTGACCAGAATCAGAATACCCCTAGAATAGAAAAACCATTTAAATTTATATCCTGTTGGCTTTCTCACCCTAACTTCAATGAACATGTAAAAAAAATCTGGATTATTAATAGACCTTGGAGCCAGAATAAAGAGGATTTTGTATCTAATATTAGAACTTGGAATCATATGGTATTTGGTAATATCTTTCAACAAAAGAAAAAGATTATGAGAAGACTTGAGGGTATCTACAGAAAACTGTGTGAAGGTCATAATCTTTATCTTTCAAAGCTTAGTATTGATATGTGGTCTGAATATGAAATTATTTTGACTAGAGAAGAGGAGTATTGGTTTCACCAATCCCGGGTTAAATGGCTAAACCTTGGAGACAGGAATACAATTTTTTTATTATCAAGCATCTGTAATTAGAAGATCAAGAAACAGAATTGAGGCTTTAATGGATGACAACCATAACTGGGTTTATGAGGAAGATCAACTACAATAAATTATGCTCTCTTTCCTTCAAAATCTTTATTCTGATATCAATATTGGTCCAGAATCCCCTTTAGAAATCCACCACTTTCTAGATTTGCCACTTGAGATTTCTGCAAATGCTGGGCAGCCCCTTTTAGTTGAGGAAATTAAGGATGCCTTATTTAGCATTGACAACTTTAAGGCCCCATGCCCGGATGGTCTCCATGCTCTTTTCTTCAACAACCAATGGGATACTCTCCAGCCTATGATGGTAAATCTTATCTCTTAAGTGTGGTCTAATCCAATCTCTATTAAGGATATTAATCAAACTCTTATCACTTTGATTCCTAAAATTGATTCCCCTAATTGTCCTGCTCATTTTAGGCCTATATCTTTATTTAATGTTAGTTATAAAATTATTACTAAAATTATTGCAAATAGGTTGTGTGATATCTTGCCTTTCATCATTGGTCCTACTCAATGCTCTTTTGTTAAGGGTAGACAAGGTATAGACAATGTTATTATTCTTCAAGAACTTATCCATTCTCTCCGATATCTTAATGGTGAAAAAGGTTATATGGTCTTGAAAATAGACATGGCTAAAGCCTATGATAGGTTGTGGTGGCCTTTTATTATTGATACTATTCATAAAGTAGGTCTGCCTAATCATTTAGTGAATATATTCATAAAACTGCATCTCTTCACCAACATCTTCTATTAATTGGAATGGCTCCCGACTAATTCTTTTTCTCGGTGAATTCTAGGGTGAAGTCAATTGTCATATGGTATACCATGTGCCCTTCAATTAGGGGGTTTTTCATAAAAATATTATTTTTAAAATTTGCAATGTAGTCCTCCTATTATATTATTAATATGTTTATTTCTCTCTCCTCTCTCTCCATGTTTCTCTCTCCTTTCTCTCTTACGTTTCTCTCTCCTCTCCCCCTCATCTCTCCTCTATTTCTCTTCATCCTCTCTCTCCTACGTTTCTCTCCCTCTCTTTATTTCTCGTCCTCCTATCTCTCTCTGGTTTCTCTCTCCTCTGTTTCTCTCTTATTTCTCTATCTGTTGTTTCTCTCTCCTCTCTCTCCTTTCTTTGTTTCCCTCTCCTCTATTTTTCCCCTCCTCTCTCTAGTTCATTCTCCTCTCTCTCCCATGGCTTCTCTCCTCCTAATGATACAACCATTTCTATAAGTTGTTCTATCACTTGTTTATACCCATTTATTTCACCACTTCTATTTCTTATCTTTCTCATTTATTATCTTCTCTACTATATACTCAATAATTTTCTATAAATCATTTATCTAATATGTTTATTTTTATAATATATATCTCATATATCTTTGTTTATTTAATATCTCATAATATATTTTTGTTATACTATTTTTATATATCATAAATCATATCATCTCTACTCTCTATCCATGTTTCTTATATATCCTATCCAGTATGTTTCTCTAACAATATCTCACTATATTTTCTATCTATCAATTTAATCTATTATCTATCTTGTGTTATATCTCATCTGTTTCTCTCTATTTATCTATCCTTTGTTTCTCTCCCCTCTCCTTTCTCTCTATATTTTCATATCATTAAGATTCTTTTTTATTTGTTTCTCTATCCTATATTTTATCTCTCTCTCTCCCCCACTCTCTCAATATTGTTCTCTCTCTATCGTCTCTCTCTCATATATTCTCTGTCCTCTTCTTATATCTACTATCTATCTATATCTTCTTCTTCTCCTGTTTTATCTTATTTCTCTATCCTTGCTCCCCTCTCCTTCTCTCTCTATATTTCATTTTTAAGATTCTCTCTCTTCATTTGTTTATCCTCTCCCCTTTCTCCTTTGTTTCTCTCACCCCCTCTCCCCTCTATTTCCCTCCTATCTATTTCCTATCATCTCTCTTTCCTTCTCTTCTATTGTTTCTCTCTTGTTTCTCTCTCCTCTATTTTCTGAATTATCCTCTGTTTCTTCCCTCTCCTCTCTATATTTTTCATTTATTAAGAGAGGGAGGAAAAATAGAGGGGACAGAGAAATGGAGGAGAGAGAGAAATGATGGAGAGGAGGAGAAAGAAAGGGAGGGGGAGGGAGGGAGAGGAGAGAAAATATGAGGAAAGAAGAGGGGAAGGAAATATAGAGAGGAGAAATACCTAATAAAAAAAAAAAAAATAGAGAGAGAGGAGAGATAATAGGAGGAGAGAGAAACAATGAGAACAGGGATAAAAGAGAGAGGAGAGGGGAGGGCAAATAATGGAGAGAGAGAGGAGAGAAACCATGAGAGAAGTAGAATCAAGAGAAGAGATAGAGAGATAAGAGAGAGATGGAAAAATTAAGGACGAGAGAGAACAAATGAGAGAAATAGAGAGAGGATGAGAAAAATATAGGAGAGAGAAGACACAAAGAGAGGAGGAGAATCTTAATAAATGAAACATATCAGAGAGAGAGGAGAGGAGAGAGAAACAAGCGATAGAGAAATATAAGAGAGAAATAGAGGCGCTGACGAGAAACAAGAGAGAGATAGAAGATAGAAATAGAGAGAGGAAACAGAAATATAAGAGAGAGAGGAGACATAGATAGGAGAGAGAAACAAATATTGAGAGAGAGAGGAGAGAGAAGAGAGAGAAATAGAGGAGAGAGAAACAAATGAAGAAAGCATCTTAATAGATGAAAATATAGAGAGAGAAAGGAGAGGGAGAGAGAGAGAAACAAAGGATAGAGAAATAAGAAGAGAAACAGAGGAGAGAGAAACAAGAGAGAGATGGGAGAGAGAAATTGAGATAGGAGAGAGAAATATAGGAGAGATTGGAGAGAGAAACAATGTTATAAAACTCGAACCGGTGATCGACTCGGTCAGGTCACTGGGTTAATGGGTCACTGGTCGAACCAGTGAGTCACTGGTTGAACAGGTTGAACCGGCCCTATATTAAAAAATTATTAAAAAAATCATTACACAAACTATTATTTCATCTATTCATGGTCCAAATTTACAAAATTATTACCATCACAAAAGTACCTAATCAAGCAAATAAAAATTAAGGTTTGATTCAAATTTCTAACACAAGGTATAACACTTACTGGGCATGTAGTTCCCTTGGCATCTGTCACATACATGTAGTTCCCTACACATGCAGACATTGAGCCCTTTATTTGGGGAAACTCTAATATGCTCAGAGTAATGCACCTAGAACATACAATAATAACATGGCAATGCAGTTAATATATTGAGTGTTAGATTAGCTTCAAGCAAATAGGAAGTAATTTGAATTTTGAACCGTCGGGTGCAATGGACTTGGAGTACATATGTGTTGCTCCTTCATTTGATCTTTTCACCTTTCACATTTAAAGAAAGAAAGGGTGCAATAAGAAACAAGGGTAATTGGTTAGGCTGCTTGGCATCCTGTAGATACATCAGCATGTGAATAGAATGATTGTCTATTAAGATTACATGGTTAGGCCCCAAACTTGGCATCTCTCAACATATATATAAGCCAATGCAAATGCAATTAGGAATTGAGAGAATAAGCCAATTAATTTGCCAATGCCAATCTGCAATTAGGAATTAGGAATTGAGAGAATAAGCAATCTGCCAATGCAATTAGGAATTGAGAGATAACAAAAACACTACAAAATTACAAATAGCATCAGTCTGCCAATGAAATTTACTACCAACCTCAGACAGCACAAACACTACAAAATAACAAATAGCATCAATCTGCCAATGAAATTTACTACCAACCTCAGCCGCGACAGGGAGAGGCTTGGTGAGGGCTGGTCTCTTCAGCTGTTCAGCAACGCCGCGACGGTGATGGCTGGTCTCTTCAGCAACGCCGCCGCAGTACGACGTTGAAGGAGGCGGAGCAGAACGGCGGCGGCTCTGTTCGAAGGTGAGACGACGTGACAACAACGTTGATGCGAGGATGGAGCGAGATTGAGGAGGAGAGAACAGCGACAGCTGCGCGCGGCGGCAACTTGCTCCGGCGAAACAGCGACTGCGGCGAGGTGATAGGAGACGGAGAGACAGAACGCGACCTAAGTTCTGAAGGCTGAGGGGAGAGTTCTTCTCTTAGGGAGTTAGGGTTCACTCTTTGATGCACACAGAACGCGACCTGACTGAGCTGAGAGGAGAGTTTTTCAATTTTGTGTTTTTTTATCACCACACAAAACGACGTCGTTTCATCAAAATTTTTTTTTTTTAAATATTGGGTGGCTCGCCCGGGTCGCTCAAACCCGGTCGAGTCACCGGTTTCAACCCCAAAATCGCCCGGTTCAACCCGGTTCACACCGGTTCTGAAGCACGGCTGATCCACAGAGCGGCTCGGACCGGTTATATGACCGATTCCCGGGCCAACCGGGCCAACCGGCCGGTCCGAGCCGAGTTTTATATCATTGAGAGAACATACGAGAGGGAGGAGAGAGAAACAAAGGAGAGAGGAGAGAGAGAAAAACAGGGGAGAGAGAGGAGAGAGAGGAGAGAGGGGAGAGGCAGAGGAAGGAGAGAGGGAGAGAGGAGATAAGAGAAACAAAGAGAGAGGAGAGAGATATGAGAGAGAAACAAAGGAGAGAGGAGAGAGAGATGAGAAAGAGAAACATAGGAGAGAAAGAGGAGAGAGAAATAAATATTGAGAGAGAGAGAGGAGAGAAGAGAGAGAAATAGAGGAGAGGAGGGAAAAATAGAGGGGGGAGAGAAACAAAGGAGAGAGAAACAAGAGAGAAATAGTGGAGAGAGAGGAGAGAGAAGCATAGGAGAGAGAGGAGAGTGAAATAGACAGAGGAGGGAAAAATAGAGGAGAGGGAAAGAGAGAGAAATAGAGAGATGAGGGAACCCCCATAGAGAGAGAGGAAACAACGGATAGAGAACATAAGAGAGAAACAGAGGGAGAGAGAACCATAGGAGCGAGTAGGAGAGAGAAATCTAGGAGATAGGGGAGAGCGAGAAACATACGATGAGGGAGGAAGAGAGAAATAATGGAGAGAAGATGAAGAGAAGAAACACGGGAGAGCGAGAGAAGAGAGGCGAGAGGAGAAAGGGAGGGAAGGAGAGAGAAAGCGAGGAGAAACAAAGAGAGAGGCGAGAGATATGAGAGAGAAGAAACACAGGAGAGAGGAGAGAGAGAGATGAGAAAGAGAAACATAGGACGAGAGAGAGAAGAGAGAGGAGAAATAAATATTGAGAGAGAGAGGAGAGAAGAGAAGAGAATAGAGGGGGAGAAATAGAGGGGAGAGAATGGAGGAGAGAGAGGAGAGAGAACCGAAGGAGAGAAACAAGAGAGAAATGGTGGAGAGAAAGGAGAAAGAAGCATAGGAGAGAGAGGAGAGTGAAATAGAGAGAGGAGGGAAAAATAGAGGAGAGGGAAGAGAAAGAAATAGAGAGAGGAGGGAAAAATAGAGGAGAGAGAAACAAAGAGAGGAGAGCGAGGAGAGAGAAACGACGGATAGAGAAATAAGAGAGAAATAAGAGAGAGATAGGGGAGAGAAACATAGGAGAGAGAGGAGAGAGGAGAAAGGAGAGAGAGAGGAGGGAGGAGGGAGGAGAGAAACATGGGAGAGAGAGGAGAGAGAAACAAAAGAGAGAGGAGAGAGAAATAAACATATTAATAATATAATAGAAGGACTACATTACAAATTTTAAAAATAATATTTTTATAAAAAACCGCCTAATTGAAGGGGCACATGGTATACCATATGACAATGAACTTCACCCTAGAATTCACCCTTTTTCTCCTACTCGTGGTTTGAGACAAGGTGATCCAATCTCACCTTATCTCTTTGTCATGTGTATGGAAAGATTAAAACATCTTATTGATGATCAAGTGAATGCTGGTAATTGGAAAGCCTTTTCTTTTGGCAGGAATGGCCCTATAATTTCTAATATGTTGTTTGTTGATGATATTTTACTTATAGCAGAAGCAACCATGGATCAAACAGCTATTATTAATTCTGTTCTTGAGGTTTTCTGTGCAAGATCAGCTCAATTGGTTAACAGAGAAACATCAAGGATCTTCTTTTAAAAAAACACAGCCCCTGACATGATCCAAGAGATTTCCTCAATGCTTTCAATTGATCACACTGATAATCTAGGCACTTATCTGGGTTTCCCCATCATACATGGAAGATTTTCTCAAAATACATATTCTGCTATTATTGACAAGGTTCGGAAGAAAATTACAACTTGGAAAGCTAATTCTCTCTCTATGGCTGGGAGAATTACTCTATCTCAATCAACAGTGATGAATATTCCTTACTATCTCATGCAAGCATCTGTGATCCCTATTGGCGTTTGTGATGAAATTGAAAGAATCTGTCGTAACTTCATTTGAGGATCCAGTTCTGAAATAAGAAAAGTCCACCTTGTTTCTTGGTCTAAAATATGTCAAGCAAAGAAAAATGGTGGTCTTGGTTTTAGACCTCTAAAGATAGTTAATGAAGCATACATGGTCAAATTGGATTGGAAACTTATCAATCAACCAGATCTATTGTGGGTTCAGAATATAAATGTGGTTTTCAGAAGATGCCAACTGTTAAGAGCTCCTATAGAGAGTCTTTATTATGGAGAGGAATTACAAAAGCCCGGAAGCATGTTCAATCAGGTATTTTGTGGAATCTTGGAAATGGTAATGATGCTAGGTTCTGGATGGATCCCTTAATTCCTGGCTGCTCTCCTCTTATCTCATATTATACTCATGTTAATGTACCTGATGATGGGTTTCTGGCAAGCGAACCAAAAATCCAGTAGTATAATAGTAAGAAGAGTATCGTATCCACAGGGAACGGTCAATTCACGTAAACTTGTGATCTAATTATCAAGGAGAATAACAGTTTAGAGAGTATTGTTGCGGAAATTGTAAATAGCAAATTAATAATCAATGGAATTAGAAAGGAAGAGTTAGAGACACTTTACTTGGATTAGGATTGGACTTCATATCATCACACCCTTTGTGCATGTAAAAACTATCTATTATTTTAGGTTTACTCTATAATACTGTAGACAAACTATATTGCTAAGACCCCGAGTTACCAGCGGCCTCACACACTCAAAGGTAATCTATGCGGGCTCTCCCAGGCGACATACTTACCCTCGGCTTATTTTGCTCTCTTTTATTCCGTTTGTAAAAGAACTAATTGATAAACGAGGCCTACCACAATAGACGCACCTTCGATAGAGTACTGTCACTACCCAACACTCATTAGAATGCATCCACGTCTCGCTTCCTGGATTGACAATCAACTAATTCTTTGCTATCGGTAATTTAATAACCATGCCTATCCTGTAGACGCCCTTCATTAGAGTACTCACACTACCCATCAATCACTAGCAACGCCCATGTTTTGATTCACTGGCTACCAAGTCCTCTTATTCACTCAGAGAATGGGTTTCTTCATAATCCGCTCCCCCATCCTCAATCCTAGTCGAAACTAGCCTATAACTCCGGCGCAAGCGCGAAAGTTAGGAATTAAGTACAGAATAAGATTACCAATATTATAGACAGAGAGCTCAGGAAATAATAATATAGAGTTTACATACACTTGGGGATAGAATCAATTACATCCAATCCTAATGGAGATTTAACTACACAAGGTAGCCATACAAACCACCGAAGACGCTGTCACCATCTTCAATCCTTGTGAATCGCTCCTCCTCTCCAAATCTAAACTTAGCTCTAGTGCATTATCACTGAAATAAGACTGAATTACAATAATCGTGCACCCCAGATTTGGTGCAAGAGGTTCCTATTTATAGACTAAGGAAAGACAAAGCAAATTGGGGAGAAATCTATCTAAAAACGACAACAGGGAGTAAATCAGCGTAACCTGCGCTCCAAGCTGTAGCGCAGGCTGGAGTGCAAGATCCAGAGAGTCTGCGCTTCATCTTGCGCTGTAGCGCAGGTAGCGTCCTGCAGCTCCAACTTTCTCTTTTTAATCTTGATCACTCCCCGAGACTGGTTTTGGCAGATTTGTCTTTCCTTGTTTCCCTTTTCTTGATAAAATCCTTGCATTTATTGAGCAATCTTTGATTTATTTGGGAAGGTTGTCTGCAGAATCCTTGATTGATTGGCAGTGATCTACTCATTAATGGCTTCAAATCTTTATTAAATGTCTTCAATCAATCTCAAATCTTGCAGATATCTCCCTCATTTAATGCCATCTTTCTTCCAAATCAAATCTTTGCAATATCCTGCAAAAATCAGCAATATTTCTATCAAAATAGCATCAAATTCAAATCTCAAATTAATAAATACAATTTCTCTAATATTTAATTAAAATGGATTAAACTGGGGCAAAATTACCATTTTATCCTTGATAAGTGAACTAAAAAGTACTCTAATTTATCAACTAATTTTCACTTATCACCTAAGTGGCAACAAAATCTGCTTGTTATGTTTTACACTTCAAATAGGAGTTGGAATACTAATGATCTCCTTAAATTTCTTCCTGAGAATGTTGTGTCTCGACTATGCTCAATTCCTGCCCCTAGAGAGAATTTATCCCCTGATACCATTTCATGGAATGCAGCTGCTAATGGTGAATTCTCTATGAAATCAGTTTATGACATTATTGACAAACCCCAGGAGAATAATTTTGATCCTATTCTCTGCAACAGTATCTGGAATTGGGGTGGGCCTCCTAGGATCAAATGTTTTTTGTGGAAATGTCTTCATGGAAAACTTCTCACTAATGAAGAACGTTGTCACAGCGGCATGTCTCAGATTCCACTATGTCCTAGATGTAATGAATCTCCAGAATCCATAATGCACACTTTGAGAGACTGCCCAGTTGTGTTAGAGATCTGGAACTTTATTGCTCATGAAGATTGTTGGGCTATGTTTTTTAGCCTTGGTCTTGAGAGATGGCTAAGCTTTAATCTGACAAATGATAGAGCGAAATCAAATAAGTCGATAAACCTATGTTTTCCCCATAAATTCTTCCTGACAACAGATAAGTCGATAAAGAAGTTGATGCAGTGCAGGTAGCCACTCCAAACCTATGTTTTCCCCATAAATTCTTCCTGACAATAGATAAGTCGATAAAGAAGTTGATGCAGTGCAAGTAGCCACTCCAACAACTCATCACTAGACAACATCACTAACAACTCAAATTTTTCATCCCCATCCACACAATCTTCAGCCAAGTACCTCTCAAGCTCATTTTTTTATCAATTTATTTTTCTTCCCTCAAATGTTGTTTGAAAGCATCTGTCCTTGCCAAATGTGTTGGCATTTCAGAAGGACCGGATGTTTCCCCATATGAACTCCCCCCCAAAGAAAAATGAGATGATTGCCCCTCATACCTTCTTGCTCATTGGTTGTGGCATACCAAGAATACATTCTAGAGAGGTTGTTCCTTACACTAGTGGACAACTTACTCAAAAAGATTGGGTCATCCCTGTACATGTCCTCAAAGGACCACTGCACATACTTTAATTTATATCGAGGATCAAGAATGGCCCCAAAATATATAAGTTGATTAATATTCAGCAAGTTTCCCCAATATTTATCATATTTTTCTTCATTTCTCGCCCCATATCACTCAAAACAGAATTGGTATTCATAGTGGACTGCTTAAGTTCACAATACACCAATGCCAATTGGTGAAATGCAGAGTGTATACTCACATGCAAAGAAGATGATAAGATTTTAGTGGCCTAAAAAAAATCTTAAGAAATTTAACAAATGCTCGTGCATTTTCCAAACCTTTACTTTTAGGGGGACCAGCCATACCTGAAAAGTAATATAAATAGCTTGGTTCCTCTCCCCTAAGCATTTCAAATGCGGTTTGAAACTTCTCCGCAGCATCTAGCATTTGGTATGTTGAGTTCCATCTAGTAGGAACATGAAGACACTAATTTTTGGCATGAAATCCCAACAAACTCTATGCACTCCTTAAATTTTGCAAGTCTATGAGGTGAAGACCTCACAAACCTAACAACATTATGTATGCTTGCAATGGAGTTATGCAAGTGTGACACCCTTCTACCCTATAATTATAAAACAATTATCCAGTTAAATTATAAGGAAAATTACAAATAACACCGAGGTAAAAAGGTTCACATGTCCTCTTTTAAACAAGTACTTAACTCAAATCCACTTCTGTTTCCATGAAAGAATGAAATCAAGGTTTTCAAAACTAAATCATCAACATAATAAAAACATATCTTGGCCATGTAAGACCCTTAGAAATAGTCTTTCAAAATCTCTACATATCAAAATAAAGAAATAAAGCTCCTAGACACTAAGCCCCGATGTCACACGTATCAGAGCAAGACCTTGTCCCTTCAAAATTCAGCACATTGAGTGCCCTCTTCATTACCTAAGAAAAACCACAGAAAGAGTACGGTGAGGAAAGGAATACATACATATACATGCAATACCGAAGGCTACCTGTGACACCCTTCTACCCCATACTCTTATACAATTAATAATTAGAAATATAGAAAGAATAGTATTCCACAACGGGTAAAAAGGTTCACATTTCTCATCGTTTAAAACGTCATTTATTTCAAAGTCAACTCATATAAAATAGAAATAGAATTCATCTGTTTTCAAAGTACTTTAAGCAGCGGAATCTCAAGTATCAACATCAAAATATCCTACTGGTCGTGTAAGGCACTTAAAACGGTTTACAAAGTCTCTTCCTAAATAGAAAACATAAAATAAAACCCCCAATAATATGCCATGATGTCAGAAGTATCAGAGCGACTCTCCCTTCAATCAATACTCGACACCAGTCGTGTCATCATCATCACCTGTAAAATTAACCACAGTGTAACGGTGAGGAAAAGAATACCACTCATACATGCACATAGAAGGCTACCCCATCCTCACCCACACATAGTAAAACATCACATTCAATCATATCACATACTCAATCATCGATTACTCATCACATATAAATCATCAATAATTCATCATGTAACAAATCATCAATTTTCCTCATCATAATATATCACTCATCATCCTTCACCAAAAGGACGCATTCTCTATCCTCAACACATAATACTCATATCATCATAATATAATTCAATTTCATCATTAAATGCAATGCATGTTCATCTATCATCTTTCACACCGAAACCCATCAATATCATCAATCTCATCATCCTCATCAATACTCTCCCGAGTCGCACTTCGCCCCTCTCTAGGCTTATGCTCCTCGGTACAAACTCTCCCAAGTCGCACTCGCCCCTCTCTAGGCTTATGCTCCTCAGTACAAACTCTCCCAAGTTGCACTCGCCTCTCTCTAGGCTTGTGCTCCTCAGTACAAACTCTCCCAAGTTGCACTCGCCTCTCTCTAGGCTTGTGCTCCTTAGTACAAACTCTCCCAAGTTGCACTCGCCTCTCTCTAGGCTTATGCTCCTTGGTACCACACTTCATATACTCAATGCATGATCATCATATTACACACCTCGTGGAGTTATATACATCATCATCATCATCATCAAACATCCTCAATCATCATTATCATCATAGAATTATCATCGTACATTTTCAACATAAATCATCATAGGTATCATCAATCAAGCATCATCATCATAATCATTATAAAGCATCACAAGACATCATCAATCATCCATCGCAATAGTATAAACATCTATCATCAAGGATATGTTATATCATAATACTCATACCATAATCAATTCCCTTTAAACTTTCCACTTAATATCATCAATTCCACAAAATAACATTAGTATTAAATACATATCAATCTCAATTCCATATGTTAAGGAAAAACCATCCTCACTCCAAAAGAGAACTCATCAAAATCACATCAGAAACAGAATTTTGCGAGCTGCGCTTCAACCTGCGCTGCAGCGCAACCTACAGCCCAGGTGTCGCAGAACGCGACATCACTACGTTTTTGCCCCTTTTGCTCCCTTCTTCGATCCCTACTCAATCCTCATTGTTTATACTTCGATCCAACACGTTTTTTTATCAAACAAACTCAATGAAATAATCAATCTTTAACACGATTACACAGTTAATCCATCAAAGCCCCAATCGTCAAACCCTTATTTACCCCTTTCGCTATTTTCGCTATCCTCTTCAATTTCATTCAAGAACTCATCAAGATTCATCAAATCATTCATCAATCAATAATTTTCATCATCCATACTCAATATAAACATATATCAATATGAATTTAAATCTTAAACCACTACCCAAGCACCCCTACATGCACATACAAGCAGCACCCTCTCCCCCACCGTACCTTGAAGTGAAGATTGAACCACAACAATTCTTGATTCTCAATGATTATTCTGTAGCAACCCCTTCTTGAGACGTCGTTTCTCCCCTCCTTAGCGTTTCGCTCTCTGACGATTTGAAAATAAGGATTAGGGTGAACTGAGAACCCCTCCTTAAATAAATACTTAATTGGGCTAAGCCCATTCTCCACCCACTTATTCTATTTATTATTCTTATTATTTACTAAATATCCTTATTCATAAAATATATTAATCTTACTAATATTATTATTTATTTATTTCTCTTATTTTATTAATAAAATTTGGGATGTTACACTACCCTTATTCCCACCCATCACCATACATATCATTATTCATCTCAACTCATATACTATTCATTTCACACATCAGGTTCGTACAAATATAAATTCACACTTTCATACAATCTCAATTAAGACATATGCTCACACCATGCACATGTACAACATCTATCCTAAGAGTCATGATTTGGAACTCCGCATAATGGGCGCACCTCATCAATCCCCTTAGTTGTTACCAATGATGGCCCTACCGTTAACACCACACGATAGGTTGCACCCCCTCTATGGGCCCGTGCAAAGACATCCGTCCCTCCCACCGGTACCCATTCACCTCTTATGGGTCGGTGAGTCGCATAATAAAGCACCCCCTCTATGGGTCCGTGCATCGAATGTCCTCCATCATGGTCACCACCCTTTGTAGGGCATGCATCTCATGTATCACACCTCATATGCTCATGCTCAATGCATCAAAATCATTTATACATTTCTCATGCCACATCATCTACTCAATTCATTCCACATCACATCATGGACAAAATACACATAGAACATCAATATAAGATAATCTCATAACAATACTTCGTACCACAGTCAATACATACTGTACATCCAATTCAACCTCATCAATTCCACAAAACAATTCTTATATTAGACAATCATCCATCGCATAAGTAAAGGATCACCACACTACATCAAAACAACACTCACATCTCAATTTTGGACCTGGTAATCAATTACCAGAAGTCTATAATCGATTACCAGAAGCAAATACCTCATTTTTGGGCCTGGTAATCGATTACAGGGAGTCTGTAATCGATTACCAGAGGACTGTGTAGGAAACACTAGAAGGGGGTGAATAGTGTTTTAAAATTTTAAGCTAATTTATGAAAACCTTTTCGTAAAAGACAGCAAATGAACTTTTGCAAGTTATTATGAAAAACTTAGTTGGAAAATAATATAGATTATCAGAGTTGAGCGGAAGTTATGAACATTTGTTTTTTTAGAAACTTGCTGACTTTGATAAAAACAGATAAGCGTTCTAAGAACACTTCACATGGTTCAGAGAAACATCTTTCAAAACTTTGTTTAAACTAGATTCAAAACATAAACTATTTGTTCAAAAAGGTTTTGCATTATTATCCTACTGATTTAGTTACTTGCTGAAAAACTGAGTTAATAGAGAACTTGCTGAGCCACTTCAGAAGGTTCGGTAAATACTCTTTTGAAAAGATTTGTTTAATAAAAGAAGTTAATCTGCGTGAAATACGTATTCACTTTTCAAACCCTTCCTTGGTTAGAAATAAACAGATAAAAACAGAAAGTAAAGAGTTAACGATAGAGAGAAATTTACACAGAGAATTTATCATGGTTCACCCACTAACCCAATGAGCTACATCTAGTCCCAGGGCAAACCACCACTGGATTTTCCACTATCTGAACACATATAGAAGTATTCTTTTATCCCAGCCTCTTCAGGATTACAAAGTATTCTTTGTTATCAACTGCCTCTCCAGGCAACTCATTGCAGTATTCTTTTATCCAACCCTCTCCAGGCTTAACAAGTATTCTTTATTATCAACTGCCTCTCCAAGCAACTCATTGCAGTATTCTTTGTCAACCAAGCCTCTCCAGGCTCTAACCAAGTATTCTTTTACAGTCAAGCCTCTCTAGGCTCAAACAGGTATTCTTTTCTATCAAGCCTCTCTAGGCTCTACCCAAGTATTCTTTTCTATCAAGCCTCTTTAGGCTCTGCCCAAGTATTCTTTTCTATCAAGCCTCTCCAGGATCTACCCAAGTATTCTTTTCTATCAAGCCTCTCCAGGCTCTAACCCAAGTATTCTTTTCTATCAAGCCTCTCCAGGCTCTACCCAAGTATTCTTTTCTATCAAGCCGCTCCAGGCTCTACCCAAGTATTCTTTCTTCTTCCAAGCCTCTCCAGGCTCTCAAAGTATTATTTCTTCCTCCAAGCCTCTCCAGAGTATTATTTCTTCCACCAAGCCTCTCCAGACTCTCTGACACTTAATGTGTTTACAATTAAGAATTGAATTTAAGCTCTAGTTCATCTCTGTAGGTTTAGAAGGTTGGCCGTATATGATCTGTATTGAGCATAGCCAATTTCTTCTGTGGGATTGATGAATGCCATGGTTCAAGGATAGATGATTGGATACTCATGGCTGCCCATTTCTGGTTGGCTTCTTGTGGGTTATACTTTGGGAATTTTTGGTCAACAGACCTTGTTGCCCAACTGTAAATTAATTATTCATCATTTCGACCAATCAACCCACCAATCGTTCACCTGATCAACAGGTCAATCAACTTCTTCAAAAGGCTTTCTTGAGGTTATTTATATGTTCTGGAAATATAGCCGTTGAAGATTGTAGAGTATACCGTTGAGAAGAAATAATCAAGTCGTTGTGAAATAGCTTCTCATTTGGTAGCTTCTTTCTTAAGCAGATTAGGTATGCAGATGACTTGGTTCTGACACACTGCAGATAAGCTCTTACTCTTGAGAGATTTTCTTTGTCTTCAGCAAATTGATGTTTCTCTCTCTTCGTCTTTCTTCTTTTCTCTTCTTTCTCTTTCTTCTTTATATTTTCTCCGAGAGTGAGATTGCCTTCTTCAGCAAGTTGGCTTAGCTTCTCTCTTCCTTTTCTTTCACTGTGTGAAGTCTGTGGCTAGAATAGAGATGATTTTTAGCCGTTGTGCTTCTGCTTTATCCATAGTGAAGTTAGCGTTTCTTCCCGAAAAGACTTCCGACTTCTAATGGCGTGTTGCAGAGTTTGTACAGAAGTAGGTGTACAGCAACACTGACCTATCTCTGATCACTATTTGCTTTTCTACCTTTTTCTCCTTTTTCTTTCTCGAAACGAGCTTCTTGAAATAAGGAAAATAGCTTTTGCTACTATTTCCTTTCTGGATGAAGGCACAAGACATTTAGACAATTTTATAGTTGTTAACCAAATGGTCTTTGCCTTTGTTGAGACTTCTCGTCGTTTGAGATTTGTCAACATAGTCAGAGAGTTGAGAGTCTTCATCTCTTCAGAATGTTATATTACTTGTCTGGCTTCTTCTTCTTCAGATTGATTGATATGCCATGTCACTGTATTCGTAGAGTATGTGTTTAGTAGATTCATTTTTATCATGCACATACTTTCAGAGAGTTGAATTACTCCAGCATAGATTGATTCTCCTTCACTCTTCTCTTCAGATTGCTTCTTCTAGATTTCATATTGTTGCTTCGTTGTTCTTCCTTGTTCTTGATGATCTTCCATGAGCTTGATTCTGACTTTCATTGGTTGATTCAACATGTTGACTGCTGCTTCACTATGATTGCTTCAACATGTTTATTATTTTAGCATGTTTATCATTTCAGCATGTTTGATCATCTTCAATGTGTTTGACTTTTCTTAGTCTTTCTTAATGACTTCCAAATAGTTTGACCTTTCAGATAGTTGCTATGATGGAAGGTTGCTTTCCTTCTCACCAGATTTCTTTCTTCTGTATTGCAACTTAAGAGTGATTAGATTCAACTTTCTTGTGCTTTCTGATTTGCGATCTTCTTGAAGAAAGTCTTCATTTCATCTTACAGATGTGCTTCTTTTTTTCAGTCCATATGCTTTCAGCAGGTTGATCAATTCTTCAGATAGTTTTGCTGTGTTGTTCTTCTTTTTATCTTGCTGTTTCTTTCTTTCTTCTTCTTCCATTTGGTTCTGTATTATTCTTCTTGTAGCTTGTTGTTTCTTTCTTCTTCTTGTCTTCCATTTCTTCTAGTCATTTTCTTCTAGTTTTTGTCTTCTAATCTTTGGTTTGTCATCTTCAAAGAATTGCTCCAATTCTTTTCTCTTTTTCTTGATCTTCTGTTCTCCTTCAGCGGGTATCTTCTTTCAGCAGATTGCTTTTATAAAGTTCCTAAAATACACAGAAAAATACCTTTCTTAGTAGCACATGTTTTCTTATAGTCTAGTCTAATTTTTTACTCATTAAAACCAAGAATAATAAGTCTTGAATCTAATCTAAATACTTAAATTAATTCTGAGACTCAACAGACTGGTAGCCTGGTAATCGATTACAACATACTTGTAATCGATTACCAGGGGCTCAGTTTCATGGTCTTGCCCAGAAACACCTGGTAATCGATTACAGACTGGTGTAATCGATTACCAGCAACCCGAGAACGACTGCACCTACGTTTTTACCCCTTTTTAACCCTCTTCTTCAATCCCTACTCAAATCTTTAAGTCCCTAACTTGTTTAAACTCGTTTTTACCGATTAAAATCAATGAATTCATCAATTACTTCAACAGATTACTATAAAACTAACAATCGATCAATTATGAACTCTCACCCCCCAAATCCTGATTTACCCCTTTTCGACAATCTCGCTCTCTATTCTCAAATTCAGCAAGAGCATGACGTTAGGCTTCTAACACACGAATTTCAAACATAATACATACGATTCATCGTTCATATTTCGAAATTTAGGAATCCTAGATGGACTTATGGTTGCCCTCACTACCCAAGCACTCCAGCATACACATATAGTAGCACCCATTCCCCCGTACCTTAGAGATGACGATCAAAGGTGAAAGATAGGATTTTTCCGACGATCTACACTTCTGCACCTTCCCTTTGTAGAGTCGCTTCTTTCCTCCCTAGAGTTTGGTTATCTGACGTTTTAAAGAAGGCTAGGGTGAAATAGATGACCCCTTTATTTAAATATCTAACTGGGTTGGGCCAACTCTAACCCACCCGTCTCCCTTTTTAATTAAATAATACTTCTTCTGAACATAATAATAAATATAATAATATTATTATTTCTACATAAATCTTATAGTATTTTATTTATTCATTTATTTTAGAAATTATTAGGATGTTACAGAATCCTTATCCATCTACACTCAACTTCAAATCTTATAATTAAACATTATCCTAAATTTGTTATTAATCCTTGTCTTTAATCATTGTGATCTCATTATTTCTATTTTAATATTCAATCCTAAATTAAAATACTAAAGCATATCTCTCTCATAAGATTATCCTTATTAATCTTGATATTATTATATTAATATAATAATTACTATATTTATAACAATTAATTTTAATTGCAATCTTACTAATATGATTTATCTCCTAATAATTTTATTATTATATTCAATATAATAAAATTTGATTAAGATTTTAATAATCTGACGTCTCTCCTAATATTTATAATATTATATTATTATTATTATATCATAAAATACGGTTATATTAATATTTACTATTATTATTATGAAACTTCTATTTTTACAACTAATGTCATCGGAGTATAATTATACGTATTTTAATTATAATTCTAGATTTCTAAATTTTGGGATGTTACAGCAAGTCCCTCAACCCATCATTGACAACCAAATTTAAGATGTGTGCACAACATCTCATATGGAAGAATTGTCCATCTAGCACCAACTCAGACATGTTCTTCAACCTCCCTTTTAGGTATGCCACAACCACATCATTAGAAGAGGCATTATCTACGGTTATTGTTGATACATTCCTAAGCCCCCACTCCCTCAACACCGCGTCAATTTGCTTACCTATAGTCTCACCTTTGTGGTTAGGAACTATAGAAAAACTTATTATTCTTTTCTGGTAATTCTACTCAATATCTATAAAATGAGTTGTGAGGGTCAAATAATTAAAATTTTGAATAGATGTCTAGCAGTTCGTGGTGAGTGCAACCCTCCTACAACCAGACCTAAAGAAGCTCTTTAGCATGACTTTCTCATCTAAATACAGCTGAAAACGGTCCCTAGTCAGGGTTTGCCTTGAAGGTACTGTAAACTGTGGCTATAATTGTCTACATAAATATTTGAATCCCTCACCCTCAACCACCCTAAATGGTTGCTCATCCAAGGTGACAAACATGGCTAGTGCTTTCCTACAAGCTTCTATATTAAATCTTTGGCTAGCAACAAGTCAGTTTTTCACCACTCTTAAAAGTAAGGACCGTTTGCTTGGGATCTTGGCTGATAGCATATGTGTATTTGGGACATATTTGAAGGTGGGCAAGCAAATTGGATGTGCCATGTACCTTATTGTCACACAGATATTTTTTGTTGCAATATTTACAAGCTGCAGTTGGTTCATTTGATTCAGTTTCAGGTATTTTTATGAAGTGTTCCCATACAATTGATGTTTTTCGGGGACCATTAGCATTGGGCTTCCTTTTCCTAGCATGTTTCGGAAGAGAAGTGGTCAAATCGGGTTCTGCAGCTTCAATTGCAGCTGCTGGCTGGTTAGTGGGTTGATTTCCACCACTTCCTGCTATTCGTGCAGAACTGGTGGGATTTACAGTCGCTTGAGGTTGATATTGTGTTGATTGTGTTAGGCCAGTGGGCGACTGCTGACTAGACTGCTCCATTACTGCTTCAATGAAGAAGTCTTAGTCAATAACCGCCCAACAATCCTTTTAATACATGTCTTAGTCTTAATATTAATTTATTGTTGCCAATTAGGGTCTAACATCAATATTGTTTAAGGTCATAAAAGAAAAACACTACATGTGTTACATAAACCTTATGCATAGTTAAAAAATAGCCATAGTTTTACCTTGCTATTAAAAGAATCATGCTATAAACAGTTTTTGACAGTTAAACAATTAAAAGAATCATGCTATAAACAGTTTTAGACAACCAAGATATGTTATACAATATACAGAACACAATACACAATGATAGAGTGGTACTGAGTAACTGTACCGTGCTTTGCCTTGCTAATGCTCATTTTAGTGTGCTGATTGTGCTCCTCTTGGCTTCTCTCTAGTCCCTCCCTTGCTCAGCATTTCACAAACTTCATAGTGACAAAAACAGAAAAATCAATAGATTAGTTAAAACAACAAACCCTAGGTAAATAATCAAAAAAATAAAACCCTAAATTATGCAAATAATCAAACCGTAAACAAAACCCCATGAAGTGAGGAACAAAGAAAGTGAGGAATGAAAGAACAACACTCACGGTTCTTAGTTCTTTGTAGAGAATGGCTAATGCTTGAACGGGGAAAAGGAATGGCCGAAGGAAAACGGAGAAATCAAGCTAGATAGGAAAAGGAAGGCCGCGGCGGCTGCTGGGGCTCCGGTGAACACGTCCACCCGCGCAGGGCGCAGCTGCAGCGGCGAGCCACACCAGTGGGGTCTTGGTCGCGGCAGGACAAATCCCTCGCGAGATAAGCAATGAACGCGGTGGGGTGGTCTTTTGCAGCGGGAACGGTGAGGCACAGTGGGTGGGTGTGGACGACGTGTGGGAGAGAAATGCTATGATAGGGTTTGGCACTTTTCAGAATGAAAGGTAAAATGTGAGAGATTTTTAGGTTTTGTTAGATAACTTTGAATTTAATGGGCTATTGGGCCAGGCCATAAAATGCTCACTCTCCTTTGTTATATTGTTTAGACGGGTTCGGGTTCCGACGAATTTTTTTTTCCTCACCCGCCCGTTTATACCCATGCCAAATTGCGTCCCTTCACCGCATAACCCGTTTACCGATCCGGTCCGCCCGTTTTGTCACACTTGTGTCCGTTTTTTTCGGGTTCTGGGTCGGGTGGAGCGCATTTGGACAACCCTACTATCTATATATTCATGAAATATAATGTTATATATATATAGTAAAATTAACTTGAACATTACTATTAATGTTATATTCATGAAATATAATACATGGAATACAAAACATCTCTTACTATTAATTCATGTTATATAATTAGTATTATTAAATATTATAACTATTATATATAATATATTAAATATAAATTCTAAATATCATATATTCATAATTAATTATATAAATTTTAAGTTAATATTCATATGTCATAACTACTTATATTTATATTTTAATTTAAAAAATATTAATTAGTTGTTATGATTTTTAATATAAATTCATCAATATAATATTCTATAAGTATACTAAAACAATAAATTCAACCAATTTTAAACTATACTCAACCTCAATTCTTTAAACTTTGAGACATCCTTTATACTTTTTAAATTTCTTATTAATGGAATGTTTTCAAGGTGCATGAGAATAGGAAAATAATATGTTCATGCTCATATACCTTTACACTTGGATGAATATGAGAGAGATAAAAAAGAGTTAAAGGGAGAGATGTGATGGTAATATCATGAGAAAGGAAGAGAAAAAGTAATATGCTTTTGTATACAAAATCATTATTTATGTTAAACTTATATATACACATATATATTATTTTTAATTATGAAATTAAAAAAATTCAACTAATTATGATACTTATATACATTCTTCAACAATTTATCCTCCACAGAAAAAAAAATAACTTTTTTTGTCCAAAAAATACCTTTCGTTATCTCATCATGTTTAATAGGTAATATAATTTTATTTATTAACATATTTTTAATATATTTAATCTATAATAATTTTAACATATTTATTTAAAAATTAAACTTATATATAATATTGTAGTTATAAAATATAAATAAACCCGTGCACGGGTATTATAGTATATGAATTGTCTTTAAATTATTATTTCATTTAGATGTTTTTTATGAGAATGAATTTTCTCGTGTTAAATTTTTATATAATTTATTATACAAAATTTGTGTGTTTAGCTTTTTATAAGTATCAAATATGCGATACTTTACAAAAATATATAAACATATACAAAAATAATATAAATTTTGACATATACTTATCATATAAAAATTTAAGATTAAAATATTCGTTCTTGTAATTGTAAATATGATTTTTAACACCCACGCTTTTTTAAAAAAAAAATTAAGAAAATAAATATAAATAATACTTATAGTTGGTCCTACAACGTAAGCATCACATCACTTCATAGCAAAACCTTGGGGCTGGGCTTTGACCTTCGGAGCATGGGCCTACACAAGCATGGAATGAAAATGCTCTCAATTTGGGGATATAGGGTTATCAAATTTATAATTAATTATTTTGCAAAAATTAATAAAAAATGGTTAAATAGATGAGTGTAATTTCGGGTCCACTCACTACTGCAAAATGGGCTTTTAACGACGGTTATAAAAGGCTTTTAACGACGGTTGTGGACCCGTCGTTGATCCAGGCGTCGTTAAAAGTGGATTTTCAATGACGTTTGTCAACCGTCATCGTTAGTTAGATACCACGACGGTTGTTTTAGCAACCGTCGTGGTATCTTGGACATATCACGACGGTTCACATAGCAACCATCGTTGTTTCTCCAATTTGGAGTAATAAAAGGGACTTTCTACGACGGTTCCTTCAAGCAACCGTCGTAGAAAGTAAGAAACAACGACGGTTCCACTTGCAACCGTCGTAGAAACTCCCTTTTACTACTCCAAATTGAAGATATACCACAACGGTTATGTCCTGCCCGTTGTGGTATGTGCAGAATATCCTAGCTATTTTGTAGTTAATGCCTAGTTAATATATTAATATGAATTGACTAAAATCAATAACCCGAAACAAAAGTAACATCCAAAATGAATTTTTATCATCTAAGTCTCAATTTTAATAAAGAAAAACAAAATTAAATGGAGAATGAATATATATATAATTTAAAAGATGAAATGCATATAATTTAACTTACGTGATATTAATTCTTAATAAACCAATAAAGCTTCAGCGATATGAAACACTAAAGACTTGTATTTAAAATTGAACAAAAAAATACTTATATTTAAAAAGATTAATAAAACCAAAATTTAAATAAGAAACAAATATAAAGAAATGTGATTTGTATTGCAAATTATGTATACTAATAATCTTGAAAAAATGTATAAATATGGCATAATTCTATGCGAAAAAACATATGATATAAATTATTAAGACACTTGATCATTACATCATCAAAATGGAATTTTAAAATTATGATAGAAATGTGTAATAAAATGTAAACTAAACTGCATATGTTAAAAGAGCTAATAATGGAGAATTGCTATAAAGGTTTCTGACAAAACCATCTGATGGGTCCTTACTTGTTTAGATATATACAAGGGGTTTCCTATTCCTATCACACACCTTGTCCACGTTTTAATTTCTCCATACTTTAAAGCATGAGCTCATTAACTTTCTGCAGCATCTGGCCACTCACTGAGTAGTAAAAGGAGTCCTGTAAAATCATGTGTAAATGAATTATAAGTAAAAATCCCATAATCAAATTTTTACATGGAAAATGATGTGACAGGCCATTAGTTTATCCAAACAAAAAAAAGGTAATAAAAATTAGCCAACCCTGGATGCTTCCATTCAACAAAATACATGAAAAGGAGAGTAGGATTCAAAGCGGAAATTGGTATTCACTATATAACTCAAACTAAATTCTACAACTCAAACTTGGTAAACATTGGTATTCACTAGCAAGTCACATCCTGTTCACTATATAACCTATGCAGAAATTCTAACAGAGAGTGGGATTCAAAGCGGTAGCTACCTGTAATTCAGTGCAGCAAGTTAGCAACAAGCAGTATTAAAATCGAGCCCTTTTGAAAACGTGCTAGAGTAATGTAAAGCCAAACTAAAAAGAAAGTAAGACAGAAACCCAGATACTAACAGAGTTAGAAGCTGATTCCTGCTTTGGTATGATCAGAGTAGTCATATAGAGGGTTCCCTTCTCCTGGATAATTGAAGGACATAATCACATTTCAATTCCATATTCTGTAAAGCATTTTATCACATCAGGTTCTTCATTTCTTTTCCATAAAAGACTACCCTGGTAGATTTGAATCTCTAAAATGCAATGACATTACTTAAAAGCTACTATACAAGATAGAAAGTAAAATACATCCTTCCAGAATTTAAAATAGAAGTAGAAATAAACATGACAAGAGTACATACATATGAGAAAGGAAGGAAAGAGAGATATTTCAATTGTAACATTGATTAAATAAGGATGTTAACCTTGTTTATTACAAACCTATAGAAAGATCCAAAAGAAGGAGTAATTATGCAGGAGGTATGACACACTGCTCGGAAATTTTTTGATTTTAAACATCCTCATAACATGCAGTGAGCATTATGTAAATATTTAATGACTTGATGGAACAATGCATGTTGAAAACCATCTAGTTTAAAGAGGGAATGCAGTCCATAACTAGTATATGGCTATCAATTACTTCTATCTGTGGCCGTGAAAGTTGAAACCCTTCTTCAGGGCAGATTTTCAAATGAGAACCTTGTGTGATAGGAATAAAACAAACAGTATTTATTTGTTAAAGTCATGCAACTTACTTCTCGATGAGCATACCTGGCCATCGCCTATATAAAAACTTGAAGTTCAGTATCAATGAGTGTGTATTCAACATAAATGAGATCCAAGATTGCATTCAAGCAAGTGCTTGGTAGCAACACTCCTTCATTTTACCAATTAAAGTTACACTGTAAGTAAGACCAACCATCTGTGGTAATATTGGCTCTGTTTACCAAAATCAAGCTCAGTATTCACAGAGAAAGACACATTGCCACACCCAGGATGTTGATTCTAGTGTATGTTGCTCATTAATTACATGCTGAAAATCATTTTCAAGCAATTTGTTTACAGTTAAATGAATTAAATATTTTCCAAACTTAGATATGTCTACCTTAAAAAGAAAAGGATAAGGGGTAATACATGATCGATGAAAAAAAAACAAGTAAAAGAAGGAGGAGAAAGGAATGGAAAAGGCAAAGAAAACCACAAGCCTAATGCTTTTCCAACTTCCATGCTCTCAGCTTGTCACTCTAAACGAAGTTCCCAAACTTCCATCAAACTCTCTATGATCCAATAGTGCTGCGGGAGGTAAATTTGAAATTGTTTTTTCTTTTTAAGTAAGAGTAAACATTTCTATTCTCAATTCAACACAACCCCACCTTTCCCCTAATAATAGCAACAACAACCACTCTAAATGGTGAAGTGCATTAAGAAGAAAAGACATTGAAATTGTGATGACCAAAAGCAGACATGGAACCTAATCTTAATAACATCAAGGGGTGAGGTAACCGTTCGTGATATAGCACCCGAAATAGCACCAGCTGAGGCATCAATCATAGCACGTTTCAGCTGGCTCGGCTCCTCCTCCATTGCCACTCAAACCCTTCCCTTACCAATTGCAACCTGCAACACACAATTCACATATAACATAAACAAAAGTAAAATTCTTCATTGATGTTCCATAAAAGTTAGGGTTTCCCTTAAATATTCAAGAAACTGTGGAAAAACAGCACGAAAGGCAGAGGCCTAGAGAGGAGCAGTTTCTGGGAACGTACCAGAAAAGTGAGGATGGAAAAAGAGGCAATGGAGAAGGAAGCGAGAAGCCTCACGGTGGGGAGAGAGAAGGCTCGATGGGGATGGGGAAAAAGGAGAGAGGGACGGTGGGAGAGGGAGAATTTCACGGAGGGGAAATGGAGAGGTGCTTGAGTGAGAGAGAGAGGGACGAAGCTTGGGAGAGAGGCAGAGAGAGAGGGTTCCTACTGTGTGAGAAAGAGAGGTGAACGAGAAAGAGAGGGTTCCTAAGCTTGTGAGAAACAGAGAACGAGAGGTGAGCGACGTGCGGCGCTGTGAGAAGAGAGGGTCTCACTTAGGTTAAACGAGGACCTTACCACGACGGTTCAAATTACAACCGTAGTGGTTTCACCTTTTACTCCTGCACCGTCAAACATTTTCTATTTACACACCCCTAATTTTTTGACACACGGATTCTACGGCGGTTCAGAACATAACCGTCGTAGCATACCTTTTTTACTGTTGCACAACCCAATTATTTCTATTCACACCCCCACTTTTCTGGACCAATTTCTACGACGGTTGTTTTATAACCGTCGTAGTATCCCTGTTTTACTCCTGCACCCCAACGTTTTTCTATTGACACCCACCAATTATTTTTGAACCCTTCTGCCTCCTACTACTTTTAACGACGGTTGTAGAACAACCGTCGTTAAAAACTTTATTTTTTTCTTTTTTTTGTTTTTCCTGGAGTTTTCAACGACAGTTGTATAGGAACCGTCGTTGTAGGTACTTTCCACGACGGTTCCTGTACAACCGTCGTTGATTGTTACGTAAATAATTTCAAAAATGCCACCGCGTCACTTTCCACGACGGTTGCTCTACAACCGTCGTGGAATAGCCGTTGTAGAAAGTTGTTTTTGTAGTAGTGACTAATCAGGCTGACATTTATATAACTTCTGTTAGTCACGTTATCATGCTAATAAATCTCACTAATGACAAGTTTGAGGGTTTAGAAAATTCATGGACAAAAAACAAATGATTTTAAATATAAAAATAAAACCAAAGTTCACCAAAATTATAAGGATAAAAAATATAATTTTTCTTAAAATAAATTTTACTTTTTATAATAATAAAATTGAAGGTCTATCATACACCTAAACTCAAAAAGAGACGTCCTAAAATTATGCTCACTTCTTCCTTACATTGGCGCAACTTATTATACACCCCTGTTTTTTACTATGTACGTAACTTACAAACGTACATCCTCAATCGGAGGATTAATTTTAAAAATATTGTACAATGAGAATATGTCTAGTTTTAACCAATTTATTAGTCCGCCGGAAATTTATGTATTTTACATCCCTAGATATATATTTTTTTTAAAGAATGGGTACGTGGATAAGTAGGAGATTATGTTAAAGAGCGGGGATAATAGAACATTGTTAGTAAATGATAGTTGTTTTCTAAAAGCCAGTTGCGTTGACATTGTTAGTGTTTCTAGCACTTTTCTTTTGTACTGAAGGCTGATTGCCACCTCCAATACTAACATAGTTGTTTGAGAAAAAAATAAAATCAAGGAAATTTCTTCAATTATTTCTTACCATTAGAAAAAAACACCTACACACTTACAACCAGAAAAATAAATATAGTTATTAAATAGATATTTTTCAAATTAATGTGAATCAATAATAGGATATGAATTATTATATTAAAAAATTTATTTCTCTATTTTATTCATTTATATTTTCACTTATTATCTCTCTTATCTATTCTATTTACTCCATATTAAAATTGTTCATCCGGTATATATGTATAAGATTTTCTCATTTCCATTATTTATATTTTTTTAGATTTTTTATTCCCACTTGAGTAAAATGAATTTTTTATGAACTACAAGTATTCTCCACGGGAGATAGTCTGGTTCCTTCTGTGAATATGGGATGAGGGATCTCAAATTTCAATATAATTTAAATTTATAATTATATTTATGATATATTGATTATAATTTTTTATGAACATATTTTTTAACTAGAATTATAAAATTTATAATTATGTCATTTTCTTCTACTTGAATAAAATTATTATTTTGTATTTTGAATTATTATATATTCAATATAGTACATTTAAAGGTTAAACCAATTTTGCAATTACAAATTTAAAGCGATTTTTTTTATGAACCATGAATACCCTCTACGACTGTTAGTTCTACTCCTATCGTGAATATCAACACCATGGTGGGGTTAACTCTCCAAACAAGGATTTTTTCCATACACTTTATAAAGGTTTAAAGTAATTGGGTTGTGAGATCTCAAATCTCAATATATTTTAAATTTATAATTATATTAATGATGTATTGGTTACCATTTTCGATAAACATGATAACAATATGATATCCACATTCTACTAATTGATGTATATGATTATATCATAAGTTAATTTTATTATAAAAAATTAGTAATATATGTAAAAACGAACCTCACCCGCAACTCAAGAACTATGATTACGGTGTTTTAAAAGTATAGAAATATAAAATGAATGTTTTATAAGTCATAGACAAACCAGAAATATATTTTACACAAATTTAAAAAACATATTTTTTAAGATAAAAATATATCTAATTTTAAATATTTTTTCTCATAATTTCATTATTTTATAAAAATGATTAATATAATATTTAAATTATATATCATATATGAAAATAAAAAATCACGTTAATTACCCATGCAACAAAGTCAATAGATCTATATATTTCTGCTAATATTTATAATAATATTCTATTTTATTTTTTTATTTATTTAATAAGATTTTGTAATACTAATTTTTAATTTTTTCTAACGATATTTTTTAATTTTTTAATTTTATAATTAATAAATATTATATAAGCTTTAAATTAAAAAGAATGAGTCAAGTTTAGTGTAAAACTTTTACAATTGTTTAAAGACTGTTTATGTACATGGGGCTGATTTTAGCCTACTGTGTGCTATAAATACCTTTCCTGCGTTAATGATATCTTGATGGAAGGAATGTCTATGGTTTTATAATTTCTGCGCTGGTTTTTCATTTTGTACAAGGGAATATTTGCTTTAGTTTGTCTTATTACTCACTGGAACTTTTATTTAATTTGGTGTATTAGTTTTTTGGTGCAATACTTGCTTTTATTTGATTAGCCTCTATATATATCGGAGTAGATAGATCTATTAATGTTGTCCTGGTTGTATTTGTATCCTTAATATATAGCATCCGTTTGGTTTAGGTTGATTCTAAAAATCAATAAGATAAGTTTTTTTTTGTGTAAATTAAAAATATTTCCCAGCCGATAATGTCTTTCGATGTGTAGAGATTATTGAAGTGGGTGTTACTTCTTCTCTTTCGATGCATAGAGATTATTGAAGTGGGTGTTACTTCTTCTCTTTCGATGCATAGAGATTATTGAAGTGGACGTTACTTCTCCCAACAAAGTTTTTTTTCCCATACACACTGCTAGGGATCAAACCCCTGTCAAGATACTTAAGGGACCCAACTACTTACCAACTGTGTCGGGCTTTGTTGGTAATGCTTGAGATAAGTTATACATGTTTTATGAAGCACGTTGGATGAAAATGATTTAAAATCAATTCCACAAAACCATGAGATTGTGCATGTAAAACCAAATGAGCTAATAGTTGGTATTCTATAATCGATTGGAGTATATATATCCTTGTACTCCCTTTTAATATAATTTCTTTGTTTACTATGATATTATATGTCGTATTAGAATCATAAATGAAATATAAATAAAAACATAAATTTAATAACGTTAGTGTAAAAAGTTTTACACAAACATGATGTGTTGCCACGTCATTTAATGAATATGACACCTCATGTACTGTTAAATTCATTAAATAATGTGACAACACATCATTGGATATTTGTGTAAAACTTTTTTACACAAACAGTGCATAATAATTAAGAGTTTAATTACCATACACTCTCAGTGTAAAGAAGTTTTACACAGTCACCCAATAATATTTTACCATATCAATTAATAAATATGACACCTCATGTGTCATTTACCTTATTAAATGATTGTCAACAAATCATTAGATGACTGTGTAAATTTTTTTTACATTGAGATTGTATAGTTATTAAATCTAATAATTAAACTCTAAAAACATTATTATGTTAAAATTATAATTCAAAACATTATCAAAATATTTGAAGAGATAATATAGATAAAAAACTAAAACCGTCAATAAATCATTAATAATATACTAAAATAATAAGAGACATTAAAGAGAAGGATAATTGCAGAACCAAATAGCAAAAGATATATAAAAGTTTATGTTTTAAAAATTGACATATATAATAGGTTATAAGTTACATGTGGACACCCCTTACATAGCTACAATCAAACAAAACCATAAATCATTCGAGTTGATTCTATGTAGCAGTCATAATCTATTTATACCAAGTCTTTTTCACAAGTTCGCGAAAAAAAGGCAAAAAAAAAAAAAAAAGAATATTTGTCAATTAATTACTCTCTGCCAATTAAGTGGCTGTATTCTATTGAACCTGTTGATCAGAGTTCACCATCAAGATGGTTAAGGAAGCAATAGCACCAACCGGGGATTGTACGATTGTATAAATGATACCATGAATGGATCAATATTCATATCGATGTCCATTAATTGTTTCATGTAAATGTGGTCACATTATTATGAAACCATGGCCCCCTCAATCAATTGGGCCATTTTTCCTTATCGAACCAACGATTATGTAAGTCGGTTTACATCCTAGCAAGCCAAGGGGAATCAATTTTATAATGTGCACGCGTGATGTATACATATATCCATCCTTAGATAGCTAGCTATCAAATATCCGCCAAAATTGGCCTGTATATTATAATAATAATTTTAAATATTAATATGACATCATGGATATTGATCATTAGTCACATATATCATAATTCATGTGGCTATGCCGACAGTTGCAATAATAGATATTCAAGAGACATATTATTTATCACATATAGTACTAATTAATCAAAAGAAACGTATTGCGAAAATTAAAAATGATTTTTAATAAAATGATAAAAAAAATACACGTCAATACAAGAAATTTTGAAAAATAAAACTACTCCTCTTAATCCTTATTATAAGACACAATTTAAAAGGTTTTAGTCGTCCTTTATGTGGCATTTGACAATTTCTATATAGTATTAATTTTCTTTTAATTTCCTTATTAACACTTATTAAAGTTATTAATCATATATATATATATATATTTGTTTATTGGTTGTTTATTAACGATGGGTTTTAAACATTTTTGCATAGATTGCAAGACAAATAGGTAAAAGACGTTAAACACATTCTTCGGGAGGGATAAAGAACCTTAACTGTGCCTAAACCTCGAATAGGATTGCCTCTGGTAATAGGGGATAACTGTCGTTTACATAAAAAAAATAGGTAAAAGACACTACAACATTTTAGACTTTAGACAACACTTTTTTAAATAACATTTAGATCGAAAACTATAGTTGCAACATATTTAAAGCTGCGAGTTTTTTAATTATGGCCTCTTTGCTAGGCAATATTTTCAGAACCATTCCAAAAGCACATAATGGACAACTCATTGATAACCGTAGCCTATTTTGTTGCTAACCATTCCTAAAAATTTAAATATGCAACGGTTCTGAAAACATAGGTGTAATAACTTTGCCAACTATTTTAAAATCGTTCTTAGAACATCTATAAGCATAATTTAATTTCTATTTGATGCAACATGGTATAAATTGTTCCCAGAAAATACAATAGGCTACAATTATGTGATAAACAATTTTTTGTCCTAATTTTATTTAACAGAACCAATACTGTTTGGTATAAGTTTCAATTTGGTGCTAAATAAAAACAATTTCAAGATGCCTGCTTAAAAATTTTAGTTGTAAAATTTAAGAAATAAAATTTTGTAAAAACAAGAATGAAATATTTACATGTAACTGATAAGTTTTATATTACCATCTTAATTAATAACTAAAACCAAGTTTTAATATTATCATCTAAACAATAAAATCAATTAAAACCTGTGAAACAAATTCACCCCAAAACTAATCGACCATGAACCTGTCACGTCCTATCTCATTCCCTCATCGAGTAGTATCCCTATCAGAAAATGCCATCCAATACACCACAATTTCCTATCCAACATCCACCATGTGTCGTGCGCCGTCAGCTGTGCGTTGTGCCTCATCCGACGTGTGTTGTGCGCAGTCCGCTTTCGCCGCCTCTCCTTATGCTCGTCTCTTCTTATGCGTCATCTACCCTCTCCTGTAGGCCGTTGTGTGCCCATAGGCTCGTTGAGTCTCAAGTTTTGATGAATACAAACCTAAAATAAACTAAGTAATAACTTCAAAGACTCACTAATAAATGTTTTAATGTTTCAGATATGCAAAACATCTCGTATTGAAGAGCCATTTGAAATATGTCAACAATTTGAAAGAAGTCTATCTGAGGTCAAGCCATGATATGATGTTGGTCAAAGTTCTGAAAACTCAAGTTCTATAGATCAAGGATCTGACTGAAGTATAAATGGTTCAAACGGTGGTCCTCATCTGAAGACAAAGTCTGTCTGAAGTACAAGGGCATCTGATGTGGCAAGTCAAAGCCAGTACCAGAATCACACGCAAGATCAGAACTCCAGAATGGCAAGACTAGAGAAATTAAACCTTTTTGGCTAGAACTTTAAAGTTAAGCCAAATAAACGTTTCACAACGGGAAGTCCTATCTCTCAACGTCTCTTTTAACGGACTTCTCAAAGCTCAAATATAAATATTCATGGTTTTCTCTTCAAAGATGGAGTTTTTGCTCTCATCAAGGTTGTTTTTCATCAAAGATAGAGCTTTTTGCTTTAAGAGAGAAAAAGATCAATGATGAGAAAGTGAAGAGAAGAGATCGCGTGCGCAAACAGAAGATAAGCGCAAGTATGTATGAAGATGTGCAGTGTTACATATACATAAGAAATGCAACTAAGAAGCGCAAGAAATGAGTCCAAGATGAAATACTATAAAATCAAAAGAAGGATGTACGCACATTGTTATGCAAAGAATTGCAGCAAATATGAAGAAATGAAGAGTTGCTAAGATGCATACTGCAGAGCCGCTGAGCTTAAGAGTTGAGATGCTGATTATTTCGAATCAGCAATATGCAAAAGCTAGAAGTTGTTAGAGTTTTTCTTATATTTGATTTTTTTGTACAAGAATTAATTTTCATATCTAGTGTTAGATCACTGTTATTTCTATTGTACACCCAAAACAAAGAACTTATGTTCTGAGTTCAAATCATTTGTATTCATACTTGTTGTAAGAGCCTAAAGAGGCTTGTGAAAAAAGAATACTTACTGTAAAGCCTGGAGAGGCTTGATAGAAAAGAATACTTAGAAGCTTGGAAAGGCCGTGTAAGAAGAATGCTTGGTGTACGTGTTGCCTGAAGAGGCAGTTGATAACAAATAATACTTGTAACTTTGATAAGTTAATGGAAAATCTCACAGTGTGTGAGGACTGGATGTAGCCCAAAATTATGGGTGAACCATGATAATTTGGATGAGTATTTTCTGTTATCCTTAATTCTTTACTTTTACAAAAAGACCTATTTTTTTGTTTGTAAGTATATTTTTTTTTATCTCGTTTCTCTCCTTACAAAGCAACCATTTTGATAAATAAAAATAATTTATGAAGTAATTTGAAAAAAATAAAAATAATGACAAATAAAAAATCACAATATTTTAAAATATTAAAAAATATTTATTAAGTCGAAATAAATTTTTCTCAGTGTATTTTTTAAATTCAAAAAATTAAAATTCATGACTTCATTAAGAAATATTAAACATTTCGTTACTGAAACTAGCAAATATTGATAGTAAATTTACTAATTAAAATTTTCCCCTTCATTATTTCATTTAAAAAAAATTGTCATTCATTTTAAATTTAATAAATACCTATTTTCCTTACAGTTTATTATCCGTCGAATTAATAATAATGTATGTACAGTGTAAGCCACCGATTTTTATGGGTTGTGCATGTGATTAACTTTGCCCATGTGATCCTTATTAAAGTCACACGTGCCTTAATGGTCCCCCTCTCTTCATTCCGAGGCAGGCAAATTCCAGAAGCAAAGGAGAATGGAAAAAAGTGAAATTATTGAAGAGTAACTTAATTGTACAATAATTTATTAGAGAAATATCTATAAAGATGCGAATCTTTTAATTATTCGCTTGATGACAAAGTAAAGCATAAAACAACTGTACGGAAGAGGCTCATGTGCATATACATGCATGCATTGCTCATCTCATCAAGGTTTACCATATTCATTATTGTCAATTACCAATTGGGTTATCAATTAAAGGCATGACTCGGGCTGAAGAATATGAAACCATGGAATCAAATGTGTTTGAGGAACTAGATGCAATGATACATGTAACTAATGCATCCAAATCTGGGTTTACTTTAATATATATCACCATTAATGTCACATATATACATTAGTTGACTAAGGTGAATGAAGATCTGAATTCAGCCGATAAAGAAAGTATGGACTACCCGGGAAATTTTTTAATCTGAGTTTAATTAGGATTTTATAGTTGCTAGCTATTATATGCTCTAATGATGGTGATAATGATCTTTAAATCAATCTCTAAAATTATTCTCTAAATAATTAATTAGTAACTCAACAAAAACAACCGGTGGTCAGTAATTAATTTAATTAATTAGTGGCTAATTAGTCAAATTCTTGGCTTTGAAAATTTTCTTGTAGTGGTTGATCCTAAACTTAGGTTCTTAACTTACAAGGAACATAAATGAATGAAATGGACGAATATGAATTGAAAATTCTGTTATTACTAAGATAAAATTGAGTGTGTTATATTCAAATGGACAAATGGAGCATTGAGGGTTCTTTTGTCAACGTTGATAGCTGGTTCTAGAGGGTGTTATTGAAGCTCGCGCTCCATGTGTTGATGGAGAAGGATGTAGTGAGTGTGATTTGGCTCATTTCATTTTTCTTAAGAACGTGACAGTCACAAAGTGCTTACTGCAAAAAAAACAGGCAATGGGGGATTAAATTTGTGAATCTTATCTTCTGGTCATAACCGGACATTATCCCTATTCTTAAGGAAAATGAAGAATTCAAATCTGTATAGGGTGGATAGGAAAATTGCCTTGAGTGTTATTCTAAAGGGACCATGTGAGGTTTAGTTGCTTTTAGATGAGCTCTAAATGTTATACATCCATAGTATATATTTGGTTTAGCATTGAAACATAATAAGCTTATGTTTCCAATACTATAAATAGTTGCATTGAGATATTAAAATTTGAGTTTAGTCAGTTGTTAATGTCAAATTAATTATACACATAGGTTAGTGAGGAGAAAATGAGTATTTTTTTTTGTTACATGAGGGAAGAAGAGAAAATGAGTATGCATAATATACAGGAAGCCACAAGAGATAAAAGCAGCACTATAAATACATGTTTAATTTCACGTTGAGAAGTGACCAAATTTAAATTTGAACCTTTCAACACAATTATTTGCAGTGTTGGAAACGTGACTTTATTATGTTCCAACGTTAAACCAAACATACCATAAAAGTATTACAACAAAGATGTACCGCATGACAACACAAAGATTATGTGTGTACATATATATCTCATGCACACCTGCTATATATATATATATATATATATATATATATATATATATATATATATGACATATAATTAAGGTGAGAGAGCATATTTCGTCAAAAAAAAAAAGGTGAGAGAGCATATTTATAAGATAAACAAATATTCTTAACCATACAAGATACAACTATACATAAATAGTAAAAATTGTTAATTTTAGTTAAATAAAATCTCTAATTATCTAATTTATATCCATTTTTATTTTGTGGTCCAAGATTTATTTCTATCACAAGAGGTACTCTTACCAAATTCGTTTCCTGTATATTTAAAAGCACTATGAATAAAATTAATGTATCACGGTATATATGCTACAAAGTTGTAATATATAGGTATATAGGAGTTCTTGCTAATTTCAATTTAAAAAAATTAAAAACTTATAGCTGAACAATTTTGAATTGAATGAAAATCAACTTAATTAAGACTGTTCACTTTTGGACAGTTTTGAACAATCTCTCCTACAATAAGATTCTTCGAGCTTTCTAGGTGTTTACATGCAGCATACATAGGGTGTTTCCAGGCCACTAGAGCCATGTGGTTTGAGTTATGGCCCTCAATGTGACCTAACGAGACTCACTCTTTTGTAGTGGCATTCAAAAAAACAAATCCAAATGGAGCGTTTTAGTCTTCGAGAGATGTTCTTTCTTCGGGTCGAATGTTTGTTTACCTTTCAAAAACTTTTAACATAAATTAATTAACATCTCATATTCGTACATGCAACTTGTTACTTGTTAATGAATTGTGAGTTGTGTTTGGAGAAAACAGGGCTTAACAATGATGGAGCTAGGTTGACTTTACTTGCATGCATACATGACAAGAAAACAGTACTTTCCTACTGCCTTGTCTAACACACTACTAAACTCATATGGGAGAAAATAAAGTGCATATAAAAATAAATAGTGATGGCTAAAAAGTCAATAATTGATGTGGATTAGTTAGTGTTGTTTGATTCCCACGGTCAGAATCAATTCGGGTCATTTTCGTCTAACTTGTTTCATAAATCGTGCATAATTTATTTTCTGTCAATGGTTTTATAAATTAATCTATCAAATCAATTTTACCCAACTGTAAATAAAACGAAATATTTCATTTAACTAATTTTAAATATTAATCATAGCAATGATAAATTTTATTATTCTTATAAGACTTTTAGTTATATTCTATATGCCAATTGCCAACTAATATAAGTTAGGAATCATGTTAAGAATTGAAGTATCCTATCTTCAACATGTTTTATCTATACCATGACTACTTCATTGAACAGTTCACTCTGTCTGATATTCAGTACAGAGTAAAGTCAAAGGACAATATATGATTTTTATAGCCTTTATTGTTTGCCCTTTTCCCATGTCAATAATAAACTGAACATAATTAAACTCATATGTTATATATAGTTGTTTACTGAATGGTCAGATATTTTATTAGAACAATTCATCACCACTAGTACATAGAAAAGTACAACGTAGACACGTAGATACTTTGTGAATGAAATCCTGGGCAAGGTTGTAGTGCCAGAATACACATACACTGCTAGAAATACAAGATGTTCAATTTTTCTGCTAAATTTTGATTAAGAAGTTAACAAATTAGAAAAAAAAAAAGGTCATGCATTCTGAATTTCTAAAATGCCCTTCAGAACGGCCAACTTCTAGAACAAGGCTTTTCTTGTTTGCAAAGTTGTGCTTCAATTTATGATGACACTTATTTCTTGGATCCAATATCTTCAATTCAATTCATCTTTGAGATGAAAGAATGGCATCAATGGCTTGTCTTACTTGAGAAATGTCAGGAGCTTTTCCACCTTGGACAGGCCAAAATTCATCAGCTGCCAACACCTAGAGAACAAATATGCACAAGTGAGGTTTCAATTCAAATTTGAGGAAACTGAAGACTTAAACATAGATAGAATTGAACAGGACCATTTGGTTATGGTAAAAATCACGTTATAAACATTGATTCAGTCTAACGCTACTCTCAGTAGTATTAAATTGGATTACAAACATTCATGTTTGTAATGTGATTTTGATGTAATCTAAATATGCTATTAATATGAAGAAAAATTACTGCATTGTGTTCATGTCCCACCTTCACTTGCAACTGAAGAAACTTCACATAACTAATTGCTTTCTCCAACATGGTAACCAAATCAACCTGCAAAATTCATCATTGGAATTAAATAACATTTCTAATAACTAATAAATAAAAATTTGCAGAGTTTGATGAGGGGTAAAGCAATTCAACTCTGCAACATATGATCATTTTCCAAGTCAAAGGAAGTGGAAAGCAAGCAACTTTAGGACTAGTTTAAGAAACCCACTTTGGAGCCGTTGGGTACAAGTTCTTGTAGGATCTTAAGCCTCTCACTTATTCTCTCTCTTCTATTCTGTGATACATTACAAACATTCCATCAACATTGAATCTCATGTTTTAAGTTTTCTTAAATTGCAATCAAAACTTTGTAATTTTAATCAAACATAATTTAACTTGGGTTTGAAGCAAACCTTAGCAGCAACACTTTGAGGATCTTTAGATGGGTTTGACTTGGGTTTTGCTATTTTGCTTGCAGTTGTGCATGGCTTCTTGGCATTGGAATTTTGCATATTCTCTCCCTGCAAACACAAACCTGATCTCAATTTTCCATTCTAATTTCATAAATTTCTCTAAGGAGTAAGGACTAGTTCAAAACATCAAAAAGGGTAGAAGGTTCTGGTATAATTGAGGAAGCAATACCATTGAAGAACGCTTCTTCAAGATTGATTCTTGTGTTGATGACTCCTTGAGACTTTCACCAGGGACATTTGGTTCAGAGTATAGCCACTCATATGAACTTTCACCATGTTGTTTCTCTTTTGCACTGTTAAACATGGAGCTATAGCCACTGGAAGTTTCAAAGCAAGTGAAATCCTGAACCATGCTCAAGTTTGTGGTGCCTTTAGGACTAATATGATTCCATTGGTTCAAATTGTCCTCATTGGAGACCAACCAGCTCTGCTGAAAGCTAAGAACAGATTCACTACCTTGCATGAGGTTGCTATACTCATTGGCTTTGAAATTAATCAGAGACTCTGCTTCTTCAAGTTGATAATTTGAACTCTTGTAAACATACCCATTTGCACTGCCACATAAAGGAGAAGAATGGGTTATAGCTGAAGCTGAAGCTGAATCATTGCTGAGGCCATTAGTACTCTGTGATCCATCTTCCTCTTCAACAACAGATTTTTGATAATCCTTGACCCCATGAGGAGAAATCTCCATAGAAGTCTCATCAAGAGCACAAGTTTGAAACTTTCTACTGCTCATGCTTGAACCACAAGGAATTTTGTCATTGGCCAGAGCCATTAAACCCAAATGCAAAAGAAACTACAAAGGTTTTGTTCAGACAGGTCAATGACAACAAGTGAAGAAGAAGAAGGCCTCTTTATAGAAGCTTCAAGCTTTCAAACCAACTAACATTTTTTAATTGATGGGGATTGGAGTAATAGTACTGAACTGAAATCTTAACTAAGGGGGAACAAGAAATCAAAATCTAATAGTAAAATATTTATGTGTGTTTATAAATTTAGAAAATGTTAGTTTAATTCATCTTCATATTGGGATTGTTAGCTGGCAAAAGAGAATGCATTGGAGAAGATATAAGCACCGCAAAGAAGCGTAAGGATCGCCGGATCCTTAGCCAAACCCACGTCTCTAATTGATTCTTCTCATTTGGGTTAGTCTCACTTTGATGAAGAAGCTGGTGCAGCTACTTGGGGTAGCTTCTCACATGCTTCCCTTCTGTTACTTAAGCACGTGGACTCAAATTGTATTATATATAGAGAATACACCTTGTGTTAACATTCTGTGCAGCTGTCTGTACTAGTTATTGAACTGGCTAAGATAAACTGATTGGTATGACAAGTTTTGTATATAATTCTATTTATTAATTCTCTGATTGGTATGACATGGAAAATTTTGAAACTCATTGGATTTTCACTTCAGTTTAAAGCTTATGGTGTAGTAGTGGTAGCACCTCATATGTTATATATATTATATATATTAAAGCTGAGTTATAAACTCAATGCGCGTTATCTCATCTGTATTTTTGCCACATAACTTTATTTTTGTCACCTCAAAGAAAATATGAGGTGTCACCTTTCCAAACTCATCCACTCTTCAAGCAAATGGTACTTTTCAAACAATATGGTGATGAATATCCACCTATCGTTACATAATTACAGTATTGTATGCATTACGTTGCTATTACTCCATGTCTAAAACTCATCCATTTTCCACCATTACTCAATCTCTTTCCCTTCCTTCTATTATAACTTACAAAATTATTGCATGCATTGTTTCGACATTATTCCATATCTCAAGCTCAACCATTTTTCCACTGTTACTTAATATCTTTCCTCTCCTTCTATTATAACATATAAAAACTAGTCATGTCCGTTTCCACTAAAAAACCTCTAAACTATTTTGACGTTTGGTTACCTATAAGGAGAAGACCAACTCTTCCACTCTTTCCATCACAATGAACTCTCGATTTTTCAATTAATATATTTATTTTTAATTTATTTAGTTATCTATAAAAATTATTTTAAGAAATCTGCACATCACACGGGTTTATATCTAGTTTAGCACGAATTGCAACTAGTTAGAAAAAGATCATACTTTAGTCAGATTCAAATGGTTAGTATGTAACTATCACATTTTACATAAAAATATGATGAAATATAAGTATATACAAACAAATCTAGTATATTCTTAAAACACAATTTTAATCACAATCTTACAGCTGGTATCTTAAAAGGTAGCTTAAATCCGCTTATTTAAAAATAAAAAAACTCGATTACTCTTTTATTTTTATACAAAGTATAACAGATGAAAAGATTTATAGAAAAAGAATTATGCAAATTGGGAGACACAGAAAACAATCTAACTGCTATTGATCTGTTTCAAGTTAGGACCACTTTAGTTACAGTTTGCATCTACAACAGACTGCAAATTAAAGCATACTTTAAACTAGCTAGTTAAAACAGAGTCACATGATGTAAACTCATCAAGAGCAACTGAACCAATAGGAAGGAAGTAGGCTGGTTTTATAAGCTTAAATCATTCACTGATGACAAAGCAAAATGCAATGTCAACATTCTGTCGACAGATTCCATAAGACTGAATTTTTTTAAAGCAAAACGAATTCCTGTGGTCAACTCTGTTTTTTCTTTCATGAAAGACAGTTAAATATATCTTTTATAGACACAAAGAAGATATCCACATATATGTTTAGTTCTACAGACATACAAATTTTGGGGCAAAGGGGGAAACACCAGATCTGGCATTGAAAATAAATGAGCAATTCCTTTTCCTTGGAAACTCTTAACCAGGGAGCAGATCAGAATTTGCCTTATCTTCCAAATCCACTTAAAACATTATGTAAACATCTTCTGGTTTGGTTCTGTCACCAGAATAATTATAATAGTTCACTTAATTAGTTATAGGTTGATATTAAATATAAATAATGAAATGCTTCTAGCACATCTCTCTCACTTATCAATGTACATATATATAAACATGTAGAGGAATAAGAACGGATCCTCTTACATGAAATTTTCACAGGATGATGTGATAAATTTATATCTATCTCTCTTTATAAACATTCATAAATTTTTTATGGTCTCATTTATTTAATACCTAGGCTAGTAAGAGAGTAACTGACATAATTTCATAGGATAGGATATGTTCACACACGAATACTGATTGGTGTGTTGTGTCTGAGATGAAATGTGCACAAATCTGTTGGAATCAGGCTTCCTCTACATATATCTTAGGTGATGTGATATTTTTTCTCTAAACTACCTTACATCTTGTTCTTATGATATATATATATATATATATATATATATATATATATATATATATGTAAAATTTACTTGAGTTTTTGTATTAATTACTATCTTAATTAATTTCTATCCATTAATGAAAATTTAAATCTTAATTATTCAGTTACACAATTTCTATTAATATAAAATTAATCTTAAATATTCAATTTCAATGTTTCATAATTTTATTAGTTGTTATTAATAAGTGCACAAAGCCTATAGTGTTATTGTCACATATACTTTACTATGCCAATAGTGGGATATCTATATGTAAAGTTGATTTAAGCTTTTGTATGAAAATTTTAATCTTAATTGTTCAGATATACAAACTAAGATTTTAATCTTAATCTAATTAATATGTTAAAAAGGTAAGTTAATATGTAATAATATATGTGTTTCATTTTCCAAATTCATTAACTGAGTAGAAACATGCTTACATATATAAATGACACTCTTACTCAAAATTTCACATTTTAAATTATTATTTATTTTTAATTCTTAGGCAAGAACTTTTAAGGTGCGTCATAAGAAAATAACTAGTGTAGAACCCGTGCGTTGCACGAAATCATTGAAAAGAGCAATTATAATAACTGAAAATACTAAAAAAATGATAATATGTTTCTAAATAAACAATTTAATAAAGCTAATCTTCAAAATTCAATAATAGGAGACTTATGACAGAAATCCTGCAAAAAAAATAAAGGGAGTTGGTTAATTTAAAAATAGATAAAATGTTGTATAAATGTAAATAAAAAAATTAATAATGGAATGAAATATAGAAAAAAGTGTTGAATAAATACCTGCTCAGAATACTTTGAAATGATCAGATGTATTGAAATAAATACATGTTCATGAAAGTTTCTGGAATACTTCTCTATAGACAACGTTAATTGTGCAATTCTCAGAAACATTATCATGATTTTTCAATAAAATCTTTAATCCATGGATAGATTTCACTCTTGACAAAAGCAACATACAACTGACCATGTGTAAATACTGGTCTTGGAAGAAATAATCCAACACATGACAATGTTTGTCCCTGAGATTTATTGATTGTCATTGCAAATGAGACAACAATAGGAAACTGTCTTCTTTGAAATTTCACTGGAAGAGTTTGATTATTTGGAATCATGTTCATCCGGGGAATAAGTGCAATTCCACCAGCTCGATTTCCAGTAAGAATTTCACATTCTATAACATGATTACCCAACCTTCTTATCTGCATTCTGGTGCCATTGCACAACCCATTAGATTGGTCTATATTTCTCAACAACATGATGGGAACACCAACTTTCAAAACCAATTTATGTGGTGGCAGACCTGAACAATTCAAACCATTTAAAACTTCAGGTGAAAAAGTTTCTAATTCACACTGGGAATTACCTTCTTCTCTACAAACAGAATCTGAACTCAAATAAGTTCTTTCCTCTCCTGTGATTATGTCCATGATATGATTGTTTACTTGGGAAACCACATCCAAAGTTGGAGCCAATATGCTTCTTTCCTTAAAGAATCCTGGACTGTTCATGTTTGATAACATATCAGGATATACAAAATCAATTAAATCATCCAATCCATTTTCAGAATTCTTAATTAACATCTGTTCAGGTATTTGAATTTCAGCTTCACCATCAGTAGTGTCCCCTGCAAGGCCATCTCCGACTTTTAACAACCATTCACTAAAGCTTTTCAACTCAGCAGTTGTGCACTTACTGCTTTGATCATTAAGTCTCATGTTTTTTGTAAGTGTTAGTACTTCACAGAAAGACCACAGGTATGAAGAATTGATTACTGAATTAGCTATGTCTTGCCTTGATCCTCTTGGAATAACTGGTAATATCTGTCTAAAATCTCCACCCAAAACAACTACTTTTCCCCCAAATGGCAAATCAGGTTTATAGTTATCACAAAACCTCAAGATATCTCTAAAACATCTATCCAATGCCTCAAAGCACAACTTACTGACCATGGGAGCTTCATCCCATATAATCAACTTTGCTTTTTGAATCAATTTAGCATCGGGAGATCCTTGCTTAATGTTGCAGCATGAGTCCTCATTAATATTCAATGGAATTTTAAATCTTGAATGTGCAGTTCTTCCATTTGGAAGTAAAAGTGAAGCAATTCCACTTGAAGCAACATTCAAACAGATTTGACCCTTACATCGAACTGCAGCAGATAGTGTATTCCACACAAAGGTTTTTCCTGTGCCTCCATAACCATATAGGAAAAAAATCCACCATTGTCACCTTCAACAGCTTGCATTATTTTGTTAAATGCTGTTTTTTGTTCATCAATAAGTTTCTGTAAAGAATTACCTAAAAAATCAGTTAGAACTCCACGATCAAAATTCAACTCTTCTGCAACCAATCTTGATGACAGATTCTGAACTGTATCTGCTGATGGCAAAGGAATTGGAGGATAATCTCTTAAGCTTCTTCCATTCCCCTGCATCATTTTTTCTATCTCCCCAAGACAAATGTTTTTAATCTCTTCTTCACTTAATTGAAAATCTACAATATTAAAAGTAATAAAGTAAGAATGATTTACAAAATCGTAAATAAAATTATTTAGTAATAAAAGTAAACATTCACCTTCCATCTGTAGCAGTTGCCTTTGGTTATAAAGAATACTATCAGATAGTTCTTGCCAACAACTTTCCCATACATACTCTGGTCTTGAAATGTTATTTGAAATTAACATGATAGTAAATAATTTTCTGATATAATGACCAGAAGCCCATGTGAATGATTCCTTAATTGTATCAATGAATTCTTTGTCATCTTGAAGCAGACCAAGTGCATAACATGCATCTTTAAAAGTTGGGTAAATAAAACCATTTACAGTTCTTATGTCTTTAAAACTCATGCATCCCTTTTGGATATTTAGCAACAATCGAAGATAATAATCCTCTTCATTTCCGGTAGGAACATGAGAAACTCTTCCAATAGCAAAACCTTGTTGTCGAGGCACCCATTTTAAATACTTTTTATTCCACACAAATTTTGTTGGAAGTTCAGTATAGGTCAACCCCCTAGCATCTGTATACTCTTTATTAGCCTGCATCCAGCCTTGAAACATTGTGGTCTTGATTTCAGCTCTTTCCAAAACATTCTCAACATCTTCATTATCTCTAAAAACAACAGACTGCTGATCATTCAAATGAAAAGGTAACCTGATGACAGGAGGATATTTGACCTGAATATCAAAGGTAAATAGCCTCCATGTAGCTTCACATGCTGATATATACCTACAGTCATAATAACTTTGGATCTCATCCACAGAATCATGATTTAACAATGAAGCTGTCACTCTGTCATTGCCCTTGTGCACATACTTGAATAAGTACTTAATAGAACTTGTTTGACATGTGTATTCAACATTAATATGACATCCAAACTTCAAAAGTAATTTTGAGTTGTAAGGAACAATGAATGTGTTGTCAATGAGACACTTCTTTTTTTGAATAACTCTCCCGTTATCAATCCTTCTATACCTTGGAAAACCTTCATCATCTATTATTGTCCGATGTCTGAAACACTTTGGATAATGCTTAGTACATTTTCCATTTCTCATGCAAGGAGAATTTCTGTTATAAACACCACATGGTCCATGAACCATGAATTTACTAACTAATCCAAAAAGTTTAGGATTCGAAACACTGTCAGGAATTTCTGCACATATAAACCTATCAATATCCTCAGGAGATCTTGGATTATGTTCAGGATGCATGAATAACAAAATGTGTGCATGTGGCAACCCACGCTTCTGAAATTCAATAGTACAAACATCTGAAATTTAAACAAAAATTCAGTAATTTAATTAAATATTTCATGTTGAGTTGAAAAGAAAAAACAAATTAGTAACTTACATGCAGATACTTTGCCAAAGATATACCCACTCTTTAAATCTTTAATGAGCTCATCTAACTTAATCTTGAAGACTCTACACAAAATATCTGGCCTATCTTCAGCACTTACTCCATGTCTCTGAATATACCTCTTAACTTCAGGCCATTCTGGATTGCAGGTCATTGTAATAAAAAAACTTGGATATCCAAAATATTTGCAAATGGCAAAAGCATCTTTACAATTATTAAACATGTATCTAGGACCACCAGTAAAAGAACTTGAAAGAATTATTCTTTGTCCTGTAGCTGCTGCATTAGTCTCTCCACGAACTAAACATTCATGTAATCCTTTATACTGATCCACTCTTAACTTAGCTTGATTGAATCTAATGTACCTTAATCTTTCAGCTTCAACCATAGTATATGCATCAACCAAAAACTGTTGAAATAACCTTTTTGATTTGAGCAAAATAGGAGAATCTCCAATTCTTTCCTGAATTCTATATGCGAAAAATTCTCGCATGCTTACCTTATTCCTTTTCCTACTGGAACAACCTGCAACATTTTCAGAAGTTGGGATATCAGGACGATATCCATCTTCGCCAAAGGGGAAAATTAAAGGATATTGCAATCCCAAATAGTTAGGATGTAGTGTATCCACAATTTGAAGGCTCCTACATTGGGTTTCTAAAATAATGTCCCTGTGTGCAAGAGATTCATCAATGTCTCCTACAATTATTGCAGCTACTTCTGAAGCAGAAGGTAAATTGTATGTTCTTCCATCCGTATTCCTCTTTCTAATCAATTTTAGCTTGATATCACCAAAATCTCTTTCAACAAAACGATCTCTTGCATATCTAAATGACTTTGCCAGGACATTATGTTCATCAAGCATTTCCTTTAGGACTGCCACTATTTCTATATTTAATGAAGATGAATCCTTATTCTTTCTGCAAATCATTTTCAAAAATAAATTTATTAATAAGATTGGACTTAAACAATGAGGAAAAGTATATGACATTGCATTAGAGTATACCTGACAACATTTATTCTGTTATCAACTTCATTGTCTGTATCATATATGTACAATTGTGCAAACTTTGGTTTCTGGTTAGGCTGTGGAATAAGACTCCCAATTGTATGATAATTTTGACCACCCAGTAAGAAAATTGGAGGAGCTGTTCCATTATTTACTTCATGATTTACTTTTCCAGCCATTGATGTGAATGAAAACATTCCATTAAATGCTCGAATGTTGTTCAGAAAATATTTGCTTCTTTCATTCCTTTTATTGTGTAAATCAGCTAAAATTGGTGGAGGCATTGGAAGCAATGGCAACTTGACTTTTCCTTCCATGCAACAAAGAGAAAATTTAGGTCTATTTGAACCTTTAGTTTTTGTTAACCTCTCATCAGACCACATTAAAGCCTTGCAGAATTCACACTCAAATGAATTGTCTCCAATGTCTAAGACTTCTGAAATAAAATACAGAAACATGCAAAAATTTGTGTGTCAGATTAGATAAAAAATATGTAACTGTATAACAAAAGGCATCATCAAACCTTCCTCAGGATGGGACATTTGAAATATTGCATGAGCTTGTAACAAATCTGAAAATAAGAATAGTATATAGGAATATGTATTATCAATGATTGTAAAATAATTTTAAAGCAGATATTCAAACAAACTAAAACACGTCTTAATTCAATTTCATATACCTGCAAAGGTTGAGTCATCAAACATATCCATTCCATCCAGGTCTTCTTCTATAATTGAATCATCAAATTGATCTAACACTGTATAAATGATATTACAGAACATTAAATAACATAATACATAATCAAAATGGGGAACCTTGCATGTTAAGCAACATTTTATAGATAAAGTACCTTCATAATCATTAAAAGGATATCTGTCAGATTCATTAGTCTCAATATGTTCAGCATCCTGGAATAAATAAGTAGGATGACATTGCACAGACTCGATTATTCTTGAGTTTTGTATGACATGCTTCCCTCTTTTTACTTTAATACTGTCATGAATTAGATAAATGATGAATATGTCATATTAAAAAAGTGACTAAAAAAATGTTTAATGGCAAATACTTGTTATAAAAAACCTTGGAGTTAAAGTTAAGATGTCACTATGTGCAGGAGAAGGAGATGATTGGATTGGCTTATCCTGAAATCTTATCCTCAAATTTTCAGACATCTCTTTAGAAGATCCTGTCAGCAGAAATAATAAGTTATTCCTAAATCTTGTTTTCAATACCTTCAAGTGGTTAAATTAATTATAATAGTCACTGATGCAACTTGAGAAGTATTCTGAGTTGTTGTACTCACAACCATTTATGTGGAAGAATCTTGAAATAGGACAACTTTCAATTGTGAATATTTTGAGAAACATAATATTAAAATATGAAAGATGAAAATGCACAAACCATTTGTTACTACAGATTGAGTCATTGATGGATTGACTACTTCGGTGGCAGATAAGATGGGGTTGACTTTGATACTTCCATTAAGAATCAAAAAATTTTCCTCACTCCGTGCAATAACGTTTTCTAAAACAATTAAATCAAGTATGAATTCAAAAAGAATGAATCTATAGTCAATCAGATATATTCATGACAGAAAAAGTTGAAAGATAATATTAAAACAATACCTTTGCATATCATGTTTTCTTTTCCAGAAGTGGTTGCTCTTCTTTTTGTTAAAGGAGTTATTGAAACATTATCTATTGTAACAAAAAGTAAAATAATAAATTAATTAATTTCACAAAAGATGAATTCTAACATGAACAACAATTACATCAACTACAAACCTTGACTTATTGGATCCAAAGGTTTCCTGCTCTGAAAATTGTTGTTTAAACTGGTATTATTGCTTAGTGATTCAGTATTTCCATCCTGAGGCTAAATTCGTCTTTTCCTTTTATTCATCATAATCATCATCCTTGTACACCGAGCCATCTTCTTCTGATATTCATCATCTTGTTCCATGGCTAATGAAGGGAGAAAGAATTCAATGAAAAGTAAAGAAACTTGTATCTTGTGTAATGTTTTATTACTCCAATTTAAATGAAATACGATTTCAATTTAACCATCTATTAGTCTTATATTTAAATATTTAAACTAAATAAACCATTTCAATTTACTGTACAGATTTTTATTTTTATTAATAATCAACGTGAATCGTTATTTAATAAAGTGATTTATTATGAAAATATTTTAGGCAATATCATGATTATTTAAAACATTAATACAAAATATTTAAAAAATAAAATTTTTATAATAATAAAATGAGATTGTACACGTTCCAAAATTATAAAATCTGATTCTTAAATCTTTACAGATCATTCTTCATGCATTAATAAAACGTGAATTACGAGATTTTTAATATTATTACAGGCTACAGTTTCCAATCCCACTAAATATTTCAAAATTCAAATTTAAAATTTAAACTCATAAAGTATAACATTGATTGCATTAGAAATCTTAATGGCATCAGAAAACTAAATAAACCATTAAAATAAATCAATATTTAAATGAAATACGATTTCAATTTAACCATCTATTAGTCTTATATTTAAATATTTAAACTAAATAAACCATTTCAATTTACTCATCAAATTTTTATTTTTATTAATAATCAACGTTAATCTTTATTTAATAAAGTGATTTATTATTAAAATATTTAGGCAATATCCTGATTATTTAAATCATTAATACAAAATATTTAAAAAATAAAATTTTTATAATAATAAAATGGGATTGTACACGTTACAAAATTATAAAATCTGATTCTTAAATCTTTACAGATCATTCTTCATGCATTAATAAAACGTGAATTATGGGATTCTTAATATTATTATAGGCTACAGTTTCCAATCCCACTAAATATTTCAAAATTCAAATTTAAAATTTAACAACATAAAGTATAACATTGATTGCATTAGAAATCTTAATGGCATCAGAAAACTAAATAAACCATTAAAATAAATTAATATTTAAATATTTAAACTAAATAAACCATTTCAATTTACTGATCAGATTTTTATTTTTATTAATAATCAACGTGAATCTTTATTTAATAAAGTGATTTATTATTAAAATATTTTAGGCAATATCATGATTATTTAAAACATGAATACAAAATATTTAAAAAATAAATTTTTTATAATAATAAAATGGGATTGTACATGTTCCAAAATTATAAAATCTGATTCTTAAATCTTTACAGATCATCTTTCAATCATTAATAAAACGTGAATTATGGGATTCTTAATATTATCATAGGCTACAGTTTCCAATCCCACTAAATATTTCAAAATTCAAATTTAAAATTTAACCTCATAAAGTATAACATTGATTGCATTAGAAATCTTAATGGCATCAGAAAACTAAATAAACCATTAAAATAAATTAATATTTAAATATTTAAACTAAATAAACCATTTCAATTTACAATACAGATTTTTATTTTTATTAATAATCAACGTGAATCTTTATTTAATAAAGTGATTTATTATTAAAATATTTTAGGCAATATCCTGATTATTTAAAACATTAATACAAAATATTTAAAAAATAAAATTTTTATAATAATAAAATGGGATTGTACACGTTCCAAAATTATAAAATCTGATTCTTAAATCTTTACAGATCATTATTCATTCATTAATAAAACGTGAATTATGGATTCTTAATATTATTATAGGCTACAGTTTCCAATCCCACTAAATATTTCAAAATTCAAATATAAAATTTAAACTCATAAAGTATAACATTGATTGCATTAGAAATCTTAATGGCATCAGAAAACTAAATAAACCATTAAAATAAATCAATATTTAAATGAAATACGATTTCAATTTAACCATCTATTAGTCTTATATTTAAATATTTAAACTAAATAAACTATTTCAATTTACTGATCAGATTTTTATTTTATTAATAATCAACGTGAATCTTTATTTAATAAAGTGATTTATTATTAAAATATTTTAGGCAATATCCTGATTATTTAAAACATTAATACAAAATATTTAAAAAATAAAATTTTTATAATAATAAAATGGGATTGTACACGTTCCAAATTATAAAATCTGATTCTTAAATCTTTACAGATCATCCTTCAATCATTAATAAAACGTGAATTATGGGATTCTTAATATTATCATAGGCTACAGTTTCCAATCCCACTAAATATTTCAAAATTCAAATTTAAAATTTAACCTCATAAAGTATAACATTGATTGCATTAGAAATCTTAATGGCATCAGAAAACTAAATAAACCATTAAAATAAATCAATATTTAAATATTTAAACTAAATAAACCATTTCAATTTACTATACAGATTTTTATTTTTATTAATAATCAACGTGAATCTTTATTTAATAAAGTGATTTATTATTAAAATATTTTAGGCAATATCCTGATTATTTAAAACATTAATACAAAATATTTAAAAAATAAAATTTTTATAATAATAAAATGGGATTGTACACGTTCCAAAATTATAAAATCTGATTCTTAAATCTTTACAGATCATTATTCATTTATTAATAAAACGTGAATTATGGATTCTTAATATTATTATAGGCTACAGTTTCCAATCCCACTAAGTATTTCAAAATTCAAATTTAAAATTTAAACTCATAAAGTATAACATTGATTGCATTAGAAATCTTAATGGCATCAGAAAACTAAATAAACCATTAAAATAAATTAATATTTAAATATTTAAAAAAAACAAACCATTTCAATTTACTGATCAGATTTTTATTTTTATTAATAATCAACGTGAATCTTTATTTAATAAAGTGATTTATTATGAAAATATTTTAGGCAATATCCTGATTATTTAAAACATTAATACAAAATATTTAAAAAATAAAATTTTTATAATAATAAAATGGGATTGTACACGTTCCAAATGAGATTTTATTCATTGTTTACTTTCATATAATACTGTTTTGGAGGGAAACTGGCATCACGAGAGGGTGACACGTCACATAATAGGATCTGTCAGCAACTGTGTTTTATATAATATATTGATATTGATATTGATGTATATTGTCAATAGTTATCTTAACAAGTAAAATACATTTTTACAATTAATAATTATTTTATATTAAATTTATGTATTTATATATTTCTCATTTAATTTTTTTAGGAGAAAGATGTCCACCGCAATAATTACATATTTCTTACAAATCTATCCTCAAGAGGTGATGATTAACAACACACACATATATAACATTTGTTGAAGTGGTACATGCTTGATTCCCTTTAAGCAATGTCTTAGGTTCGAGTCTTGTGGATGAAAAAAATCTCTACTGGGAAGCTAGTCCTACCATGATGTGGATGTTCCTAGCTCGAATAGGATTGCCTCCCGTGGAGGATACATGTGGTTAAACAAAAAAAAACATATATATATATAACATTTCGGTACAAGAGCTTATACATTCCGTAAAACTTTTAAAATCCTTAAATTTTACTAGATTTGCAAAATAGTATTAGCACCTCAAACAAAAAATGTCAATTATACTATTGAGGAACATCAATTCTACAATAAAAAGGTAATGGAACAAAACTCCTTATCAAACATATCTAGAAGATTGGATAATAAAATAAAAAATAATTATCAAAAGCAACATATAACAAAATTTTGAGAGTTCTTATTATTAGGATGAGAGATAGGTAAAAAACACTAAATATGTAATGTGCAACGAAGTATTTAATAGATTTTCTCAATATGATTACATACTTTAGACATATTTTATATATACTTAACATATTTTAATTTAAATTACTTTTATATAATTTTCAAAATTTGAGGTTGAAAAAACATGAATAAAAAATATAATTAAATCTGTACAACGCACGCGTATTATCTATATAGTATTAGGGGTGTAAGCGGGTTCGACCCAACCCGCGAACCCGATTGACCCAACCCAACCCGAAGGATATTTAGCGGTTCGGTTCGGGTTTCAGTTCGGTTCAGACATTTTCTTTCAAACCCGATGTGGTTCGGTTCGGGTCTCGGGTTTGCCTATCTTGAACCCGATGAACCCGAACCAAACCAAACCAAGAAAAGAAGTATTAATTTATTTCATTTTCCTTCTTAGAGAGGACAAAAATAGGCACAACGGCAACACAAGCTGCGCAGTGGTTCTTCAAACCCTATTTCATTTGCTCATCTCATTTTATGTTTCCCTATTTCTTTTCTTTTTTTCATTTTATATTTTAATTTCATTTCATCTTCCACATTTTTTAAAAAAAAGGAAAAATGTTCATGACCCGATGATCCAACCCAACCCAACCCGAACATATTCGGGTTGGTTCGGGTCGGGTTGCTCGCCCAAAAAACAAAACCCGAACCAACCCAACCCACCATGATTCTATCGGTTCGGACTTAATGTCACCCTAAACCCGAACCAACCCAACCCGATTACACCCCTATATAGTATATTGTAAAATTCACTTCAATATTACATTGAATGTATATAATAATTACCACACTACCAATTATCCTATTAAATGCATTGTTCAATTATGCAATAAAAATTACCATCTTTTATTCTTCTTTCTATTATAGTAAAATTCTGTTTAATAATTATATTTAATGTATAGTTTAATTATTCATTATATATTGTATTAGAAGAAGGATATTATATACTTTTCCTTAATTGTCCACTGCTCTTCTATTTTGACGTGACAATTCTTTTATGTTATTTTTTTAAAAAAATAATTTCTAAATGTTTATATCAACATCATATATAAAATAAAAGTAAAAAAAAGTAGTAAATTAATTTAATTTATTTTTTCAATGAATTGTAAATTTACGTTTATATGCACAACACATATTAAAGAAACAAAAGTACATATTATAATGTAAGCTGGACAAAAAGAAATTTTATCATAAAATATTTAATGAATTTGCTCAATATAGTTTACCTTTTATTATATTACATTTTTAAAAACAACCTTATTAAAAAGCTGATATTCTTATTACTGAACATTATAAGAAATACATGCATGCATCAACTATAAAGAAAATATTTAAAATGAATTAGTTATAAAATTTCTCCATATAATACCTTTGATCTTTTCATTATATTTTATAATCAATATACTTTCATTTCAGATATTCTATAATTAATATACTTTCATTTAAGATATTATTTCCATTAGTGTGCACATACAAAAAAATAAAAACTTGACATCATTACAATTTCCATGGTTAATAACAACTTGAAAATAGGTGTCATTTGTCATTTTTCATGGTCCCAAGTATAAAGGCTCCATCAATGGTCTCTTAACAATTCACTGTAAGATTATACTTAAATAATGTAACGGTTGAGATGATATATTAGAAACTACTTTAAAATGTGACATGAGATCCACCTTTGAATTTTATATTAACATCATGTTTTTGCAAAGTGATCCTTATAGTTCCTTCCTATTGTTGGGGTGTTGAAATTTTGAAGATCATAAAGCTTTATTCACGATGTTATTTCCTCATAAATCTCTCCATCTGAACTCAGCTTTTGGAATTTGAAGGATTGGGGTTTTAATGAAATCGCAGAAACATAACATTGAAAGGTAATTGATTCGCATGGCTGGATTTTGGGGTCAAGGTGGTGAGCTCCGAGCATTGACAGGGTGGCAGATGGAGTTTCCATGGAGGTTGGAGCAAAGCAATGGCTACAAGCGATTACTGCATTTTTTGGAATGAAACAAGAAAGGAGGTGCGTGTGAAGATCAACACTGAATATAAAGTTGCGACCATTATGACAAATGAAAATTTCAAAGGGTTAGAATTGCAATCTTACAACAAAAGAGTAAGCTAGTACTAGTAACTCACTAATTTGTGCAAAAATCTGTAATAGGCGGTCATACTCATTTCAAGGGACCATTGATGGACCCTTGAAAATAACCACATTAGCAGAAACCAAAATCCAAAATGAGCCACCATCACAAACTTGCCACCGTGAAGTCTATAAATCAGTTTGAGTATTCAAACCTGACTCAAAGACTTAATATCATTTAGTTTTAATGATTAACAAATAAGATAACATAAGAACTTAATGATTAAACAAATAAGATGATATAAGAACATAATAAGATTACATAAGAACAAACAAGAACATATAAGAGCAAATAAGATTATATAAGAACTTAATAATTAACAAGTAAAGATTATCTAAGAACATAACAAGAATAAATAAGATTATAAGATTATGTAAACAGGTTCTACTGAGAAAGGTATTGGTTTGTTGATTGTGTTTCAGATTGAAATATTTATCAGAATCAGAAGATCAGGATCAGAAGAACAAATGCAGAATCTAAAAGAAGAATTCTACAAAGCTAAGCCTACTATCTGAAGACATGACGATTATCCGAAGACTTGAAGACAGTAAAGACATGAAGACTATCTGAAGACTTGAAGACAGCAGTGAAGACTCAACTATCGTCTGAAGAACATAAGCTTGAAGTGAAGAAAAGAAAGCTCGTCTATCTGAAGAGCAGTTATCATCTGAAGATATGAAGACAATCTGAAGCAGTCTACGAACAGTATCAAGAATTGATCTCTTGGAGACGCTGCTAAGTGTAAGGCACACTCTATTAAATGGACTACACTTATTTCAGTATAAAAGCTAGACATGCTTTTCTACCTCGGCCATAGTCTTGCACAAATAAGGAAATTCTACAAAGACTTTTTGCAACGCCTGCTGCAACCTGCTACAAAAGGACTTGCGTGCGCAGACCTACTGTACCTGCACCTGCTGCTACCCAGAGTGGATCAGAAGACTGAGTAAAAGCAACAAGAAAGATGTTTGAATTGAGTTGATAAAGTTCAACAACTTTATTCATTTAAATCTCAGAAGAAGAAGAAGATATAAAGTAGAATGGAGCTACAATCGTCTGAAGAAAAGAAGAAATATCTTATCAGAAAAAAAGAGCTTATTGAAAGCATCTCAAGCTGAAGAATTGAAATAAGCTTGAAACAATTATATGAGATGAGCACATGTTGAAACTGATGAAATTACAACAAGATAAAAACAAGCATCTGAGTATATGTGAAGATTAAAGAAATCAATTGTCTGAACATATAAACTCTCTGAATGCATGAAACGGGTTTCAACATAGAAGAAATACAGAAGCTGAGACTATATGATTCAACGACTATAATATCATATGTCTTTATTCAAAGAGGAAACTGCAACAACAGTTGTTCGACAAGACACCTCACTCAAAGAAGAAAGAAGAAATGGTGTCAGGAGCAAATGAAAAAAAGGGAGTATATACAGAATGAGCAAAAGGACAAATCAAACGGATACCTCCTCATGTACACTCCTAAGGAAATCAGAGGAAATCAGAAGAAAGCTGTAGAAAGTAGAAAAAATTCAAGAGAAAGAATCATCATAACAATATCAAGAATATCTCTCAAAAGAGCTCATCTACAAAAGTGTTAGAACAGTATTGTCTGAACACTTGTTTGCTTAGGAAGAAGCAACCGTTTGAGAAGCTATTGCACAACGGCTATATGAGCCACATCATCAACATCTCAACGGTATTATGAACCATCTTCAAATGACTATATTTCATCAGAACATATAAATAGCCTTAAGATTGAATTTGAAGATGTGAGCATGTTGAGCATATTAACCAGGCTGCCAACCTATTGGTCAGTCAGTCACAACTGTTGCTCGGTTGAACAACCTACCAAATTGGCCAAAAAGAACGATCAACCAAGAATGGTTTGAAGCCATAAACATACCTTGGTTATTCCATTCATACGGGTGAGAATGTAACCCATGGAAACCAATGGTTAGAGAACAAGGCTAAGCTTAAGTTCAGTATCTACCTAGCCAATTCTCAGAGGAAGTTATTCCTCATTTTAGAGACAGAGATTGTACCTAAACTTATACACTTGTATCACTGTCTTACCCTTGTACTTAGAATTCACTCATTGTATCTTGAGTAGTACTCAGTTAACCTCTAGTACAGGAAGAGATTAAGTTTATGTTTCTTGGAAACTTAAACTTAAGTTTAATTTGTAAACACGATAAGTGTCTGAGAGCCTGGAGAGGCTTGGTGGAAGAAAGAATACTCGTGGTAGAGCCTGGAGAGGCTTGATAGAAAAGAATACTTGTGGTAGAGCTTGGAGAGGCTTGATAGAAAAGAATACTTGGTATAGATCCTGGAGAGGCTTGGTTGACAAAGAATAATTGATTTAGAGCCTGGAGAGGCTTGGTAAGAAAGAATACTTGTTGAGCCTGGAGATGCTTGTCTGTAAAAGAATACTACATGAGTTGCCTGGAGAGGCAGTTGAAAACAAAGAATACTTGGTTTAGAGCCTGGAGAGGCTTGGTAAGAAAGAATACTTGTTGAGCCTGGAGAGTCTTGTCTGTAAAAGAATACTGCATGAGTTGTCTGGAGAGGCAGTTGAAAACAAAGTAATACTTGTGTTGGCCTGAAGAGGCTGTGAATAATACTTATATCTGTGGTTTCAGATAGTGGAAAATCCAGTGGTGGTTTGCCCTGGGACTGGATGTAGCTCACGAGATTAGTGGGTGAACCAGGATAAATTTCTTGTCTAAGTCTTCTATCCCTTAAACTCTTTTACTTTCAGTTTGCGTATTTATTAAGGGGATTGAAAAGTATTTTTCTTAATAAACTCTAAGTAAACAATTTCAATAAAATAAACTTTCACAGAAACATCAACATTAAGTGTCTCTCATATCATTTGAAGCATTATAACGAATGCACTTTGAAGAACCTTTGGAATAGCTCTCTGGAGTGGGTCTGACTTGAACTCAGCTAAGAAGTTATTAACAAACTTCAGACGATCTCCAGTCATCTGAAGAAGTCCAGAAAAGGTTCTGAAGAGCTTCCGTATAATAACCTTCAGAAGATACTTTGAGAAGTTTTCGATCAAAACAATCTTAAGCTTTTAGCAAAAAGATTATCAATCTTTACCTTTGTTAACTTCCACGCTTTTAACTCTGATCTTAAGATTTGTTTTGAACTTGATTTATTTTATATGATGATTTAATTTAAGATTTCCAAAATTACTCAAAAAGGCTTAAAACACTATTCAACCCCCCTTCTAGTGTTTCCTGTGGTTCTAACAATTGGTATTAGAGCTCACCTTCGGGTTGAGCATCTAACAAATGCAGAAGGAGTAGATCCTCAGAAGATGGAAATCTCACCAAGCTGAAGCAACTCTGAAGAATGATAATGAGAAAAAGAAAATCATTTTCTTAAAACTCATTATTCATACAACGATGGCATCCTTCAGAAGGACGAAAATGGAAAAGGAAAGTACATCTATCTCAAGATTATACCCTGGTAACATCTTTCCTATCTTAGTTTAAATTAATTTGTTTATTCATATGAAGTATGAAAATAAATTGTTGCATGTTTTGTTTGTTATTGAAATTGTTAATGCATGTATGAATTTGTGTGAATAAATTACTGCATGCTAACTGTTCCATATGCACGTATATAATTGTATAAAAATTAACTAATACATATTATTTGTATTGTGTGCATGTTTGTGTAATTATTAACTGTTGTATGTAATCTATGTCATATGCGTGAATATATGTTTATAGCTATTTTAGCAGAAGAAGAGTCATGTATGTTATTAAATGTGAAATGGCGCAACGTGAATCATTGAATTATCAACCGGTTTCTCTTAATCGGCACGATGCACAACTCTCAATAACTGCTTGGTGCATGTAACCGTCACTCTTCATTAAACGAAACAATGCTTGATTGCCTATTTAAAGGATTGGAAGATTATCATGAGAACTACACTGCAATCTATCTTCAAGAACAGAAATCTATTCCTTTCCAATTCTCTAAATCACTTCCAATGGCATCAAGATCAGTTATCTCGTGCATTCAAGGTCTATGCAAATTCAATGAGAAAATTGTTCCAACAAAAGATGTAAGACTGAGCGACTTCAACAAGGAGGATCTCAAAATTTCTGAGTATTTCGAAGCTGCAGGCTGGACTCCCTATTTTGAAAATTTATCTTCTCCATGGCATGGACAAAGCATTCTGGAATTTTGGAACAATTCAGAAGTCTTCATTGAAGAGACAAGTGGATTAAATTCTTCAATAATGGGTATGCCTCTCAAAGTGGACTTTAAAGTGCTAAAGGAAGTCATTGGTATTGAGGCAAGTGGAGAACAATTCTCTCTAGACTGGGAAGTCAATAATGGAGGAATATGGATGTATGATCAGATGCTATTTGGTCGCAGAATCCTTGAAACACCTATGTGTTCACAGCTACTGGAAGTTCCTAAAATTTTGTTGACAATTATTAATTGTTGTATTCTCCCTAAAAGAAAGGATGCAATCATCATATCTGAAATGGAAAGATTCATACTGATTCATCTTCTTCAAAGAAAGAGACTAAACCTTCCCAGAATCATCCTCTACCACATGATGAGAAGAAAATTAGAAGGAGCAAACGACTTTCCCCATACCACACTGATTATGAAAATCCTACAACACAAAGGATTTCCTATTGAAAGATTCTTTGATCAGGAACCCTCTCCTCCTTTCACTCCAGAAGAATATGAGCAGATAAAAGGAACATCAACAAAGAAAAATGAAGGATATATTCTGATCAATAACATTCCCTCATCTTCTCAAAACAGAAAAGGATCATCTGATTCTCTTAATATTCAGAGAAACATAAGAAAAATAATAAGGAGATGCAACTTGAGAAGGCTGGACGAACGGATTGGACGATTGGAAGAAACACTCAAGTTTTATCAAAGAAAGTTACAAATTCTGAAGGCAGATAAGGAGAGTGCTAGTGCAAATGAGGGCTAACTTGTTGATAATCATTGATTCACCTGTGTCTTGTCACTACTCTCATTCGTGCTTATGTTTATGATATGTTTTCTTGATACAGTAATAATATTTAAATTTTTGCTTTGACTTCACTGTTGATATAAATTTCCTTATAAGCTAATGAAGTCTCTTCTTATCTGTGATTGCTTATATTTTTTCCTTGCTAATGATTAAATGAATCTTTAACATAACACACCTTTTTAAATGGTACAATTCAAAAGATAAAATCAAATCTCTAAGAAAATTTCTTAATGATTAACCTGTTAAAATATAATTGAAATTATTAACCTAAGACATGTGTTTTAATGATTAACTAATTTTATTAGGAAATATCAGATGCTACTGAAAGGTATTTTTAGTTTGTATGTTTCAGAAAACAGGTTTTGAAAATAATCTTAAGAAGACCAACAGAAGGGAATGTCGTGTGTAAAAAGATGAATCAAGGCAACATCATCTGAAAAGATTGCTAGTGTGATAACATCTCCATTTTCTGAACCTGTTTAGAAAAGTTCGAAATGAACTCAATGAAATTGTGGGTCAGAAATGTTAAGGTGGTTGACACTATGCAATAATCCTACCTCAACTCTTGAGAAGACAATCTTGACTTAGTAACATCCCTATTCTCTGAACCTGTTCAGAAAGTTCTCTATGAACTTGCTGAAATTGTGGGTCAAGAATGCTGAGGTGATTGATACTCAAGCCATTAAAGTCTATCTCAATCCCTGAGGGACAGGTCAAGATGATTGTTCAAAGAATCTCTTGAAGCACAAAAGACAAAGACCATGTTGGAGCGTGCAGATATCAAGCAACTTCAGAAGGAGAAAAAGTCTTCACAAAAAGGAGTAATGTCAGAAAAAACATCTCTCTATCCAGAGAACAATAACCGGATAATGTGGTAACATCACTTCATCTTATAACTTAAATATCTGTGAAAATTGTCTTCTAGTAAAAACTTTAACTCCATATATAAAACCTTAATAAGTAAAAATTTAAAAGACTTAAAATGTTAAAAGCTTCTCAGATAATTATAATCATAAAACCTCTTTGTGTTTTTTTTTTCTCTTTTTTGCTTTGTCTGAAATGTTTTGTCTTTCAAAGTTTTCTTTTCAAATATTTTCTCTCTTTTTTTTTCTTTATCTTTTCTATTTCTCTAAAGGTATTTCTAAAATACTTTCAAATAGTTTTTTAAGTATCTGGTTTTCTGCTTTTTGAAAACGCTTTCCAAAAAACCTTCTCCATCAATGCGAATGACTCAGTTTCCTATGGTGCTTCATCGATGACCAATCAATGATGTAAGTTTCAATACTCCCAAGGTCTGAAACTGTCATCATCAAAGCCACCTGAGCCCATATACATCGCGTGAACAACAATCCAATGGATTCATTCTCCTTACTTCTCTATTTTACCCCTGCTTTAAAGTCCTATAAATTCACAAGAGCTTTTTACACAAACTCATATCTTCAAAGCTCTTCTATAGCTTTGTCTAAGGTTCTAAGTGCGTTGCTCCCAGAAGGATGATGAAGAAGCAAAGGAAAGTAGCAGAAGGACTTCTGGAACACGTTGAGGCAAAGATCAAGTCATCATGGATGATGTATGGAATGAAGAGTAAGGGAAAGGGTTCATCTGAAAACCTGTTTCTCTATACTTGGACTATGGTTATCTTACTGCATCACAGACGGACTGGAAGACCCCTGGGAGATCCCAGAATAGCCAATCTTATGATGGGAACCACTTCAAATGTGGTCCTTCGGATTAAGGTTGTGGCTGGTGGTCGAAATACAGCCTTAAAGGATGCACCTCCACTGTCCCAATGGTTAGAAGGAAAATGCGTGCAGCAAAGCACGGTTGGGATGAAGGTATAGGGATCTGAGGAAACTTCTAAGGCTTTGCAGCCGGAGGAGTGGTGGAAGCTTTGAAAGAGATGAAGTCTCTAAGGCTATGCCTCAGCCTCCATAGGACTCAGAAGAAGGAAGCAATGGATGGATGCATTCTGTTTTTGGAATGTAACCTCTTTTTCTTCTTTTTCAAAATTTCTTTTGTACATATAAAATGTTTTGATTAAATTTAAAAATGTGTATTTCTGTGTGTTTCTGTTTCTATTTCATATTCTCTTGTTTAAAAAGTTGTTGTTTTATTATAATTAACAGTTGGTATCTTTAACAAATTGGTTTATTCTTAACAAGTTGATATCTGAATAAAAATAATATTCTAAGTAAAAACAAAACTGCATAATCAATACATCTTAACAATTAGTAGGGAAACAGGGGGAGAAACACAGATAGGGAAATAGTAATGCTTACACTTTTAATATCCAAACCTTTTTAATTAATGACAAAAGGGGAGAAATGTGAAACTTAACAAAATGATATAGTACAAAATGATATAGTATATAGGGAGATATAATAATAACAATTGGTATAGGGAGAAATATGAAACAATAATAACAATTGGTATCGGGAGAAATATGAATAAAACTTAACAATTGGTATTGGGAGAATCATGAATAAAACTTAACAAATATGAAACTACCAAAATGAAAATTGATATAGTAATAACAGTTGGTAAGTTAACAAAAAGCTGTAAGTAAATAACCGAGAAAAATATAAAAGACTGAAAACTCAGAAGATTTAAATAACAAGTGGTATTTAAGGGTTAAAATATTAACAAGTGGTATTTAACAATTTAGATAACTAAAAAGATTAATATCAGATAACAATTAACAAACTAAAGAATTAATGTTCTTCTCAGGGGGAGTATGATAGATAGGGGGAGCCATCTATATACTTAATCATCTTTCCTTAAAACATTTTGTAAGTTTTACATATCTTATTTGTCATCATTAAAAAGGGGGAGATTGTGAAGTCTATGAATCAGTTTGAGTATTCAAACCTGACTCAAAGACTTAATATCATTTAGTTTTAATGATTAACAAATAAGATAACATAAGAACTTAATGATTAAACAAAAAAGATGATATAAGAACATAATAAGATTACATAAGAACAAACAAGAACATATAAGAGCAAATAAGATTATATAAGAACTTAATAATTAACAAGTAAAGATTATCTAAGAAAATAACAAGAATAAATAAGATTATAAGATTATGTAAACAGGTTCTACTAAGAAAGGTATTGGTTTGTTGATTGTGTTTCAGGTTGAAATATTTATCAGAATCAGAAGATCAGGATCAGAAGAACAAATGCAGAATCTAAAAAGAAGAAATCTACAAAGCTAAGCCTACTATCTGAAGACATGAAGATTATCCAAAGACTTGAAGACAGTAAAGACATGAAGACTATCTAAAGACTTGAAGACAACAGTGAAGACTCAACTATCGTCTGAAGAACTTAAGCTTGAAGTGAAGAAAAGAAAGCTCGTCTATCTGAAGCGTCTGCATTATCTGAAGACTTAACTATATCTGAAGAGCAGTTATCATCTGAAGATATGAAGACAATCTGAAGCAGTCTACGAACAATATCAAGAATTGATCTCTTGGAGACGTTGCTAAGTGTAAGGCACACTCTATTAAATGGACTACACTTATTTCAGTATAAAAGCTAGACATGCTTTTCTACCTCGGCCATAGTCTTGCACAAATAAGGAAATTCTACAAAGACTTTTTGCAACGCCTGCTGCACCTGCTACAAAAGGACTTGCGTGCGCAGACCTACTGTACCTGCACCTGCTGCTACCCAGAGTGGATCAGAAGACTGAGTAAAAGCAACAAGAAAGATGTTTGAATTGAGTTGATAAAGTTCAACAACTTTATTCATTTAAATCTCAGAAGAAGAAGAAGATATAAAGTAGAATGGAGCTACAATCGTCTGAAGAAAAGAAGAAATATCTTATCAGAAAAAAGAGCTTATTGAAAGCATCTCAAGCTGAAGAATTGAAATAAGCTTGAAACAATTATATGAGATGAGCACATGTTGAAACTGATGAAATTACAACAAGATAAAAGCAAGCATCTGAGTATATGTGAAGATTAAAGAAATCAATTGTCTGAACATATAAACTCTCTGAATGCATGAAACATATTTCAACATAGAAGAAATACAGAAGCTGAGACTATATGATTCAACGACTATAATATCATATGTCTTTATTCAAAGAGGAAACTACAACAACAGTTGTTCGACAAGACACCTCACTCAAAGAAGAAAGAAGAAATGGTGTCAGGAGCAAATGAAAAAAAGGGAGTATATACAGAATGAGCAAAAGTACAAATCAAACGGATACCTCCTCATGTACACTCCTAAGGAAATCAGAAGAAAGCAGAAGAAAGCTGTAGAAAGCAGAAGAAATTCAAGAGAGAGAATCTTCATAAAAATATCAAGAATATCTCTCAAAAGAGCTCATCTACAAAGTGTCAGAACAGTATTGTCTGAACACTTGTTTGCTTAAGAAGAAGCAACCGTTTGAGAAGCTATTACACAACGGCTATATGAGCCACATCATCAACATCTCAACGGTATTATGAACCATCTTCAAACGACTATATTTCATCAGAACATATAAATAGCCTCAAGATTGAATTTGAAGATGTGAGCATGCTGAGCATATTAACCAGGTTGTCGACCTATTGGTTAGTCAGTCACAACTGTTGCTCGGTTGAACAACCTACCAAATTGGCCAAAAAGAACGATCAACCAAGAATGGTTTAAAGCCATAAACATACCTTAGTTATTCCATTCATACGGGTGAGAATGTAACCCATGGAAACCAATGGTTAGAGAACAAGGCTAAGCTTAAATTCAGTATCTACCTAGCCAATTCTCAGAGGAAGTTATTACTCATTTTAGAGACAGAGATTGTACCTAAACTTATACACTTGTATCACTGTCTTACCCTTGTACTTAGAATTCACTCATTGTATCCTGAGTAATACTCAATTAACCTCTAGTACAGGAAGAGATTAAGTTCATGTTTCGTGGAAACTTAAACTTAGTTTAATTTGTAAACATGATAAGTGTCTGAGAGCCTGGAGAGGCTTGGTGGAAGAAAGAATACTCTACACTTGGTTAAGTGCCTGAGAGCCTGGAGAGGCTTGCTGGAAGAAAGAATACTCGTGGTAGAGCCTGGAGAGGCTTAATAGAAAAGAATAGTTGGTATAGATCCTGGAGAGGCTTGGTTGACAAATAATACTTGGTTTAGAGCCTGGAGAGGTTTGGTAAGAAAGAATACTTGTTGAGCCTGGAGATGCTTGTCTGTAAAAGAATACTACATGAGTTGCCTAGAGAGGCAGTTGAAAACAAAGAATACTTGGTTTAGAGCCTGGAGAGGCTTGGTAAGAAAGAATACTTGTTGAGCCTGGAGAGGCTTGTCTGTAAAAGAATACTGCATGAGTTGTCTGGAGAGGCAGTTGAAAACAAAGTAATACTTGTGTTGTCCTGAAGAGGCTGTGAATAATACTTGTATCTGTGGTTTCAGATAGTGGAAAATCCAGTGGTGGCTTGCCCTGGGACTGGATGTAGCTCACGAGATTAGTGGGTGAACCAGGATAAATTTCTTGTCTAAGTCTTCTATCCCTTAAACTCTTTTACTTTCAGTTTGCGTACTTATTAAGGGGATTGAAAAGTATTTTTCTTAATAAACTCTAAGTAAACAATTTCAATAAAATGAACTTTCACAGAAACATCAACATTAAGTTCAAAAAGAAAGATGTTTGAATTGAGTTGATAAAGTTCAACAACTTTATTCATTTAAATCTCAGAAGAAGAAGAAGATATAAAGTAGAATGGAGCTACAATCGTCTGAAGAAAAGAAGAAATATCTTATCAGAAAAAAAGAGCTTATTGAAAGCATCTCAAGCTGAAGAATTGAAATAAGCTTGAAACAATTATATGAGATGAGCACATGTTGAAACTGATGAAATTACAACAAGATAAAAGCAAGAATCTGAGTATATGTGAAGATTAAAGAAATCAATTGTCTGAACATATAAACTCTCTGAATGCATGAAACAGATTTCAACATAGAAGAAATACAGAAGCTGAGACTATATGATTCAATCACTATAATATCATATGTCTTTATTCAAAGAGGAAACTGCAACAACAACTGTTGATAAGTGAAAATTAGTAGATAAATTAGAGCACTTTTTATTTCACTTATCAAGGATAAAATGATAATTTTGCCCCAATTTAATCCCTTTATCAAGGAATTTTAGCCATAACCGGTGAGCTGAGAGCCTAAACACTTAAATTGAGAGCTTTTCACCGCTGCTTGTAAACTGTTATTGCTTGAGTTTTTAAACTTTTGCTTGCTTGAAGAGATATGGAAGTGACAAAGGCATATTTTGTGATTATAATATTGTGCTCAGTGCCAAAAAGCCAACTCTGATTTAATATTTCCATTCATTGATTGCCCATTTGAGCTTGAATATTTTCTTTGATGCACCCTAACCATATTCATTGAATATCACCCGTCCCTTAACACTTGGGATAGAGAGCAAGGTGCACCACAATAATATGGGACAAGAGTTTGGTCACAAGAGACTCAAAAGAAGGCACAAGAAATCAAAAAAGAAGGATCCTCCCCCACAAACAAAATTTCTATGTTATTCTTTCTGTTTAAAAAAAACTGCACAAAAGTGTGGAATTGAATAAGTTGGGGGGGGGGAGAATTTCTTCAAACAATGAGGCCAAGCTGAAAAAGGGTGACCATTCAAGAATGACCAGGTCAATTGAGAGAAGTCCCAAGCACAATCACAAGATGCTCTCTGTTCAAACTGTTCCCTGAATATCCAGAAAAACAATGATTTGTTGATAGCCCAGCCTCATTACAACCTAATAAAGACCTTTTGATCCATATTAACTGCTTGCAGGTTCAAATTTTGGAAACGACTATCAATTCTAGTTGTTCAATAGTGGTGAAGAAGATTGAGGGAAACACTTACCCGTGAGAATGAGAGATTTCCTTGGTTTATCACTTACTGCTTTAATTACTATTATTGAGAAAGTTTAATTGATGCTTGTATTTCTATTCTGATTGATGTGTGGTAACATCCCCTGATCCTGAGTTTTTCTTATGTTTGGAAAGTGACTGCTACTTAGGAAAGAGTTGAGGGATAGTTCCTTGAATTTGTTTTTAATTATTAGGAATACACTGGGAATAGAATTGATTTTTTGATTGCAAAGAGGTCTCTTGCTTGAGGACAAGCAAGAAGTTAAGATGGGGGATTTTGATAAGTGAAAATTAGTTGATAAAATAGAGCACTTTTTATTTCACTTATTAAGGATAAAATGATAATTTTTCCCCAATTTAATCCCTTTTTATTAAATATTATATAAATTGTATTTATTAATCAAAGATTTGAATTTGATACTATTTTGATAGAAATATTATTGATTTTTGCAGGATATTGCAAAGATTTGATTTGAAGTATAGATAGCATTAAATGAGGGAGATATCTGCAAGATTTGAGATTGATTAAAGACATTTAATGAAGATTTGAAGAAGATATATGACTATTAATGAGGATATCACTGCCAATCAATCAAGGATTCTGCAGACAAGCTTCCCAAATAAATCAAATATTGCTCAATAAATGCAAGGATTTTATCAAGAAAAGGGAAACAAGGAAAGACAAATTTGCCAAAACCAGTCTCGGGGAGAGATCAAGATTAAAAAGAGAAAGTTGGAGCTGCAGGACGCTACCTGCGCTTCACCCTGCGCTATAGCGTAGGGTGAAGCGCAGACTCTCTGGAAGTTGCGCCCCATCCTGCGCTGTAGCGCAACCTGGAGCGCAGGTCACGCTGATTTGCTCCCTGTTGCCGTTTTTAGATAGATTTCTCCTCAAATTGTTGTGTCTTTCCTTAGTCTATAAATAGGAACCTCTTGCACCAATCCCAGGGGGACGATCATTGTAATTAGTCTATATTTCAGTGATAATGTACCAGAGCTAAGTTTACAGAAGGAGATGAGGAGCGCTTTACAAGGATTGAAGATGGTGATAGCTTCTTCGGTGGTTTGTATGGCTACCTCGTGTAGTTAACTCTCCATTAGGATTGGATGTAATTGATTCTATCCCCAAGTGTATGTAAACTCTATATTATTATTTCTGAGCTCTCTGTCTATAATATTGGTAATCTTATTCTGTACTTAATCCCTAATTCCTACGCTTGCGTCTGGAGTTATAGGCTAGTCTCAACTAACTAGGTTAGTTTTGATTAGGACTGAGAGTTGAGAAGTAGCTTCCAAAGAAACTCACTCTCTGATTGAATAAGAGGACTCGATATCAAAAAACCGACACATGAGCGTTACTAATGAGCGATGGGTAGTGACAGTACTCTAGCGAAGGGCGTTCACAGGATTAGGCCTGTTTATCGATAGCAAAGGGTTAGTTGATTGTGAATCCCGGATTCGAACATAGGCATATCCTCATGAGTGAGGGTAGTGACAGTACTTGAGCGAAGGTGAGTCTACAGAGTTGGCCTCGTTTATCAACTAAGTTCCTTTACAAACTGACTAAAAAAAGAGCAAAATAAGCCAAGGGTAAGTCTGTCGCTTGGGAGAGCCCGCATGGATTATCTTTGAGTGTGTGAGGCCACTGGTAACTCGGGGTCTTAGCAATAAAGTTTTTCTAGGATATTATAGAGTAAACCTAAAATAATAGATAGTTTTTACATGCACAAGGGGTGAGATGATATGAAGTCCAATCCTAATCCAAGTAAAGTGTCTCTAACTCTTCCTTTCTAATTCCAATTGAATATTTACTTTCTATTTACAATTCCGCAACTATACTCTCTAAACCGTGCTTTCTCTTGATAAATAGATCACAATCTACATAAATTAACCGTTCCCTGTGGATACGATACTCTTCTTACTATTATACTGCTGGATGTGTGGTTCGCTTGCCAGAAACCCATCAAGTATTTTTGGCGCTGTTGCCGGGGAACGATTTTCAATTTGTGTAGACCTTGGCGGTCTAGTTATCAAGCTTTTTTTTATTATCTTAGGAATTTATCATTTATTTTTCTTTTTTTTAGGATTACTATTTATTATATTAATTTTATTATCATAATTAAAAAAAAATCTCTTCAACACTTACCCTTTTTTCAAGTTTCTTGTTTATGCTTCTGAGAGGTCAGGCGTCTCCTAATCAACTTCAGTTCGACCTGGAAATCGAAAGGACGTCGCGAAGGAACAGAGGTAGAAACTCAGGGAGGAGAAGAAGGAGATTATTTGTTGAAGAACCCAAAAACATGGCCAAAGAAGAAACTCCAAGAAGGAGGACACTAGGAGATTACATCTCCCATCAAGGACCACGTCACTTCTCTAGCATTGTATTGCCACCCAATGCAAGAGCTTTGGAGTTGAAGACTGCACATCTTAACCTCATTAGTGTACATCAATTCGCTGGATTGGACCATGAAAATCCAAATACTCATCTCTCTAATTTTTATGAATTGATTGGTACTATGGGTTTCGATGAAGGTAATTTGGAATCTGTTTACTTACGCTTGTTTCCTTTCTCTTTGATAGGTAAAGCTAAGGAATGGCTGCAATCACACTTAAATCAAAGTCTAACCAATTGGGGTGTGGTTGAGGAGAAATTCTTATCAAGATTTTTCCCACCAGGGAAGCAAATTGAAGCCAAAGCAGATATTTCCACCTTCAGACAAGGGAATAATGAGCCACTTTGTGAAGCTTGGGAGAGATTCAAATCTTTGCTGCGCAAGTGTCCCAACTATGGCTTTGAAGACATAGCCCAACTTAATATGTTTTGCAAGGGACTGCGTTCAGACTCCAAATCATTCATAGATGCTACAACATGAGGAACAATCTTATCCGCATAAGTTGATCAAGCTCTAGAAATTATCAACAATTTCGCACAGAATGGTCAACAAGCTCAAAGTGGAAGACAACCTGCACAATTACCAAAGAAAGGGATGCTCGAACTCAATCAAAGTGATGCTCTACTAGCAGAGAACAAGCTCATCAAACGTCAGATAGAAGCACTCACTGAGACATTGAAGGCACTCCCTCAACAACTCAAAGTTGTCTACTCGCAACCCGTCCAAGCCCAACCATTGATTTGCGACTTCTGTGGAGGTGACCATCAGAATGGTCAATGTGCTATACAAGAAACACAGCAAGAGCAAGTCAACTACATGGGTAACCAGGGAAGGCAAGGGAATTTCTCTAACAATAACAACAATTACTCTCAAGGTTGGAGAAATAACCAAACCAACTCTGGGTGGAATCAGAATGGATGAAGACAACCACCTTACCAAAAGCAGCCCTCAACATATGACAAATTGAATTCTTTGGAAGGTAAGATTGACGACTTGGTACAAGGATTTAGTGGATTCAAGAAGATCATCGAGGCATCAATCAAAACTCTAGAGAATCAAGTGGGTCAGTTAGCTACTGAGATGGCAGAGCACAAACAACAACACTTCTCAGCTGTGACCCAAACTAATCCAAAGGAACAATGCAACTTGGTTGCTACTGATGGCAACAAGTCAGAGGAGGAGGAACCTGATGAGGAAGAAGAAATCATCTTCGAAGAACAATTTCTTCAAGAGGAAGCTGTTCATCAAGATGAAGAAAAAGCGGCCCCCACAAAAAGAAGAGCATCATGAAGAGAAGGTCTTGGTTACAGGTAATTCACTTGACCCAGGTAGGTTTACTATACCCATCTCTATTGGTAATCTACCCTCTACTCATGCGTTATTGGATCTTGGAGCGAGCATCAATTTGATGCCGCTATCTTATTTTAACAAGTTGAGTAATGTGAAGGTCAAGCCTGCTAATGTGAGATTGCTTCTTGCAAATAAATCTGCTCAAAGCCTACATGGAATAGTAGAGGACATTCAAATAAGAGTGGATAAATTTGCATATGTGGTAGATTTCTACATTGCAGAGATAGAAGCGGAGGATACTGAAGTCCCCTTGATTTTAGGAAGACCATTCATGAAGGCGGTTAAAATGATCATTGATGTTGATCGAGGGAAATATGCATTGAGCTCAAAGGATGAAACCATTGTGTTTCATATTGAAAGGGGTGTACCCCAGTTACAACAAACTGATGCTATTTCCAAAAACTCTTCACAACTGCCAGGCTCCAGATTTCTGAGGAAGCCTAGGATGGGGATAAAACACCCAGAGTCAATTTGGGAGTTCAAGTTCAAAAGGAGAAAGAGATCAACATCTGATACTGAGGAGGACAGTGACAATGAAGGAAGAGTCACAGATTGGCATGGAGGATGGGAGCTCAAAGGTAGAACTGGTATGGAGTCAAACATCATCCTCCACTTGCGGCCACAATAAAGAGGTTGCAAAACCAGGCGTCGAGCTAAAAAACGTTAAACAAGCGCTTCCTGGGAGGCAACCCGGTGTTTATGAGTTTTGTTTTCATTTTTATTTTTCTTTTTGTTAATTTTTAGTTTTAGGAATTACCTGTGTAATTAGGAGATTGCTAAATTGGGGATATAAATTTAAAAGGAATGCATGGAATCAAGTAGGAGTAGCAGAAGCAGAGAGAATACCGCACATCTGCGCTTGCGCTATAGCGCAAGATGAAGCGCAGAATTTACTGGAAATACAATACTCTCTGGTTTTTGTGCTTCACCCTACGCTATAGCGCAGGGTGAGGCGCAGCGGCACGCTTCAACTTCCGAAGCAGTGCGCGCTCAACCCTGCGCTATAACGCAGGGTGAAGCGTAGGGAACACTGTTTAAATTTCGAAATTTTGCAACGAGGGAGTTCATTGCGAACTTCCCTCCGATTCGTTCCCTCGCTTTTTCTCTGATATTCTTGACCCTTTTCTTGCCTGTTTCTCACTCATATAGCCTCATTTTCAGTTTACGACTTCACACCGGGTATGTTTTTATAGTTTTCTTCCTTTCTAACCGATTGGAATTTTGATTTTTTTGAGCATAGCCTTAGGATAGGAAGTTTAGGATTCTAGGACCCTTTAGGAAAGAAATAATTGTTGATAAATGTTCAAAAATAGTTTGCATGTGGTTAGGATCTTTTGTGAGATATTCCTGTTTGCTTAGGTGGTAGTTTTCAAAGTGCTCAATAATTTCTGCAAATTATTTTGGTTAGTGCATGTATGATTAATTTCTCTGATATTTTTGCATGCCCTTACAAAAATAATTATGCCTTATTGCATGTTACTGATGACATGATTTTTGAGCATGAGTTCAATTCTCACTTTGCCTGACTAGGATTGTTTAGGACTTGCTTTAACTGATCACTCTAGCATGTCTTAATTAGTTAATTGGCATTATTGGGTAATGATTAAAATAAAAAAATTTTATGCACAATTGTTTGATTAATTGATTGCTCTAATTTTTGAAACTAAATTGGCCATTTATTTCATAATTATGAGTAGTTAAATATTATGATGCATAAATAATTTTGATTTGCTTCTCTTTTGCAGATGGTTCGAACAAAGAATGTCAGTGCTCCCAGTTCCTCCAGAAAGAACACAGGGGGTGCCAAGAGGAAGGCCCCCAGAGGGCACCTGATTTTGACCCTCAGCGCTTCAAGGACCTAAAGTCCTTTGAAGCCTACACTGACATCGCAGACTGCAAATTCATTAAGGAGCGACTAGTCGTCCTCGGGGAAAGGATGGAGACCGTTGGTGTCAATGGTAATGAGCTCCTCGACACAGAGACTGCTCAACTGCTTTGTTTACCAGAGTGTTCCTTTGAGAGGAACGCATATCGGCATGCTGCTCGGATTTACAGGAAGGATATGAGGAGCATTTCACAAATGTGGACAGTACTGATACTGGCCAACATTTACCCTACTGGGCATGTTTCAGATGTGGTTATGCCCATGGCCCACCTCATCTACTCCATCCTCACCAACGCTGTTATCGACGTCTCACAGATCATCACTCATAAGATAGCAGACTATGCTACTACTTTGGAGCGTCGGATACCCAACTCCAAGATCAGGCTTGGCTTTCCTTCTCTTATCACTTCACTCTGCAGATCTAGGGGTGTGGAGGTGAACCCCAGGGTTCGCATCTTACCGCCTATGACCAGAACGTATATTGAAGCCAACTGTATCGCAGCTGCTGAGTTACAGGTTGAGGATGAGCAGCAGCAGCAGCCACCACCACCACCACTAGCAGACATGGATGCTCCAGTCTGGGCCCAGAAACTTGAGGCCCAGAACACTCACATGATGGCTCAGATGTCCACTCTCCACCGAGCCGCTGTTCACTTTAAGAGTACTCACTACCAGGCTGGTGTGGATCCCATGCTCCCTGCATACTTTCATGACTATTTACAGTGGCCTGGGGACATGCCTATTTTCCCAGGGGGGATGGAGCAGCCGGAGCTGAGGATGGAGCAGCTCACATGGATCAGGACCACGAGGACTAATTTTTCTTTCCTATTTGGTGCTATTCCTTCTTTTTCTTTTCCTTTTGCTTCTTTTTATTTTTCTTTCCTATTTGATTATTTTCTTTTTCTTTTCTTTTGATTTGTACTGTATCTAATTCTCACTGATACTTATATATTATGCAGTACTTATCCAGTTATTTTTGTTTTTCTGTTAAATTTTTAAAATTTTTAGGATTTAGGACCTTAGGAAATTAGGAATCAAGGTAACTTTTTCCTTATTCTCTGTAAATAAGTAGTCTAACTAACCAATCTAGGAAAAATGATAGAGTCTTGTGATTAATTCCATAATCAGTTAGGATTAGGGTACTTCTCATGAGAACCTATCAAGATAGTTAATTAAATCCATTAAGTTCTTTATCAAGGAATTTTAGCCATAACCGGTGAGCTGAGAGCCTAAACACTTAAATTGAGAGCTTTTCACCGCTGCTTGTAAACTGTTATTGCTTGAGTTTTTAAACTTTTGCTTGCTTGAAGAGATATGGAAGTGACAAAGGCATATTTTGTGATTATAATATTGTGCTCAGTGCCAAAAAGCCAACCCTGATTTAATATTTCCATTCATTGATTGCCCATTTGAGCTTGAATATTTTCTTTGATGCACCCTAACCATATTCATTGAATATCACCCGTCCCTTAACACTTGGGATAGAGAGCAAGGTGCACCACAATAATATGGGACAAGAGTTTGGTCACAAGAGACTCAAAAGAAGGCACAAGAAATCAAAAAAGAAGGATCCTCCCCCACAAACAAAATTTCTATGTTATTCTTTCTGTCTAAAAAAAACTGCACAAAAGTGTGGAATTGAATAAGTTGGGGGGGGGGAGAATTTCTTCAAACAATGAGGCCAAGCTGAAAAAGGGTGACCATTCAAGAATGACTAGGTCAATTGAGAGAAGTCCCAAGCACAATCACAAGATGCTCTCTGTTCAAAGTGTTCCTTGAATATCCAGAAAAACAATGATTTGTTGATAGCCCAGCCTCATTACAACCTAATAAAGACCTTTTGATCCATATTAACCGCTTGCAGGTTCAGATTTTGGAAACGACTATCAATTCTAGTTGTTCAACAGTGGTGAAAAAGATTGAGGGAAACACTTACCCGTGAGAATGAGAGATTTCCTTGGTTTATCACTTACTGCTTTAATTACTATTATTGAGAAAGTTTAATTGATGCTTGTATTTCTATTCTGATTGATGTGTGGTAACATCCCCTGATCCTGAGTTTTTCTCATGTTTGGAAAGTGACTGCTACTTAGGAAATAGTTGAGGGATAGTTCCTTGAATTTGTTTTTAATTATTAGGAATACACTGGGAATAGAATTGATTTTTTGATTGCAAAGAGGTCTCTTGCTTGAGGACAAGCAAGAAGTTAAGATGGGGGGATTTTGATAAGTGAAAATTAGTTGATAAAATAGAGCACTTTTTATTTCACTTATTAAGGATAAAATGATAATTTTTCCCCAATTTAATCCCTTTTTATTAAATATTATATAAATTGTATTTATTAATCAAAGATTTGAATTTGATGCTATTTTGATAGAAATATTACTGATTTTTGCAGGATATTGCAAAGATTTGATTTGAAGTATAGATAGCATTAAATGAGAGAGATATCTGCAAGATTTGAGATTGATTAAAGACATTTAATGAAGATTTGAAGAAGATATAATACAATTAATGAGGAGATCACTGTCAATCAATCAAGGATTCTGCAGACAAGTTTCCCAAATAAATCAAAGATTGCTCAATAAATGCAAGGATTTTATCAAGAAAAGGGAAACGAGGAAAGACAAATCTGCCATAACCAGTCTCGGGGAGAGATCAAGATTAAAAAGAGAAAGTTGGAGCTGCAGGATGTTACCTGCGCTTCACCTGCGCTATAGCGCAGGGTGAAGCGCAGACTCTCTGGAAGTTACGCCCCATCCTGCGCTGTAGCGCATCCTGGAGCGCAGGTCACGCTGATTTGCTCCCTGTTTCCGTTTTTAGATAGATTTCTCCCCAAATTGTTGTGTCTTTCCTTACTCTATAAATAGGAACCTCTTGCACCAATCCCAGGGGGACGATCATTGTAATTAGTCTATATTTCAGTGATAATGTACCAGAGCTAAGTTTAGAGTAGGAGAGGAGGAGCGCTTCACAAGGATTGAAGATGGTGACAACATCTTCGGTGGTTTGTATGGCTACCTCGTATAGTTAACTCTCCATTAGGATTGGATGTAATTGATTCTATCCCCAAGTGTATGTAAACTCTATATTATTATTTCTGAGCTCTTTGTCTATAATATTGGTAATCTTATTCTGTACTTAATCCCTAATTCCCACGTTTGCGTCTGGAGTTATAGGCTAGTCTCAACTAACTAGGTTAGTTTTGATTAGGACTGAGAGTTAAGAAGTGGCTTCCAAAGAAACTCACTCTCTGATTGAATAAGAGGACTCGATATCAAAAAACCGATACATGAGCGTTACTAATGAGGGATGGGTAGTGACAGTACTCTAGCGAAGGGCGTTTACAGGATTATGCCTGTTTATCGATAGCAAAGGGTTAGTTGATTGTGAATCCAGGATTCGAACATAGGCGTATCCTAATGAGTGAGGGTAGTGACAGTACTTGAGCGAAGGTGAGTCTACAGAGTTGGCCTCGTTTATCAACTAAGTTCCTTTACAAACTGACTAAAAAAAGAGCAAAATAAGCCGAGGGTAAGTCTGTCGCTTGGGAGAGCCCGCATGGATTATCTTTGAATGTGTGAGGCCGCTGGTAACTCGGGGTCTTAGCAATAAAGTTTGTCTAGGATATTATAGAGTAAACCTAAAATAATAGATAGTTTTTACATGCACAAGAGGTGAGATGATATGAAGTCCAATCCTAATCCAAGTAAAGTGTCTCTAACTCTTCCTTTCTAATTCCAGTTGAATATTTACTTTCTATTTACAATTCTGCAACTTTACTCTCTAAACTGTGCTTTCTCTTGATAAATAGATCACAATCTACGTTAATTGACCGTTCCCAGTGGATACGATACTCTTCTTACTATTATACTGCTGGATTTGTGGTTCGCTTGCCAGAAACCCATCAATTGTTTGACAAGACACCTCACTCAAAGAAGAAAGAAGAAATGGTGTCAGGAGCAAATGAAAAAAAGGGAGTATATACAGAATGAGCAAAAGGACAAATCAAACGGATACCTCCTCATGTACACTCCTAAGGAAATAAGAGGAAATCAGAAGAAAGCAGAAGAAAGCTGTAGAAAACAGAAGAAATTCAAGAGAGAGAATCATCATAACAATATCAAGAATACCTCTCAAAATAGCTCATCTACAGAAGTGTCAGAACAGTATTGTCTGAACACTTGTTTGCTTAAGAAGAAGCAACCGTTTGAGAAGCTATTACACAATGGCTATATGAGCCACATCATCAACATCTCAACGGTATTATGAACCATCTTCAAACGACTATATTTCATCAGAACATATAAATAGCCTCAAGATTGAATTTGAAGATGTGGGCATGCTGAGCATATTAACCAGGCTGCCGACCTGTTGGTCAGTCAGTCACAACTGTTGCTCGGTTGAACAACCTACCAAATTGGCCAAAAATAACGATCAACCAAGAATGGTTTGAAGCCATAAACATACCTTGGTTATTCCATTCATACGGGTGAGAATGTAACCCATGGAAACCAATGGTTAGAGAACAAGGCTAAGCTTAAATTCAGTATCTACCTAGCCAATTCTCATAGGAAGTTATTCCTCATTTTAGAGACAGAGGTTGTACCTAAACTTATACACTTGTATCACTGTCTTACCTTTGTACTTAGAATTCACTCATTGTATCCTGAGTAGTACTCAGTTAACCTCTAGTACAGGAAGAGATTAAGTTTATGTTTCGTGGAAACTTAAACTTAGTTTAATTTGTAAACACGATAAGTGTCTGAGAGCCTAGAGAGGCTTGGTGGAAGAAAGAATACTCTACACTTGGTTAAGTGTCTGGGAGCCTGGAGATGCTTGGTGGAAGAAAGAATACTCGTGGTAGAGCCTGGAGAGGCTTGATAGAAAAGAATACTTGTGGTAGAGCCTGGAGAGGCTTGATAGAAAAGAATACTTGGTATAGATCCTGGAGAGGCTTGGTTGACAAAGAATACTTGGTTTAGAGCCTGGAGAGGCTTGGTAAGAAAGAATACTTGTTGAGCCTGGAGAGGCTTGTCTGTAAAAGAATACTACATGAGTTGCCTGGAGAGGCAGTTGAAAACAAAGAATACTTGGTTTAGAGCCTGAAGAGGCTTGGTAAGAAAGAATACTTGTTGAGCCTGGAGAGGCTTGTCTGTAAAAGAATGCTGCATGAGTTGCCTGGAGAGGCAGTTGAAAACAAAGTAATACTTGTGTTGGCCTGAAGAGGCTATGAATAATATGTGTATCTGTGGTTTCAGATAGTGGAAAATCCAGTGGTGGTTTGCCCTGGGACTGGATGTAGCTCACGAGATTAGTGGGTGAACCAGGATAAATTTCTTGTCTAAGTCTTCTATCCCTTAAACTCTTTTACTTTCAGTTTGCGTATTTATTAAAGGGATTGAAAAGTATTTTTCATAATAAACTCTAAGTAAACAATTTCAATAAAATGAACTTTCACAGAAACATCAACATTAAGTGTCTCTCATATCATTTGAAGCATTATAACGAATGCACTTTTAAGAACCTTTGGAATAACTCTCTGGAATGGGTTTGACCTGAACTCGGCTCAGTAGTTATTAACAAACTTCAGACGATCTCCCGTCATCTGAAGAAGTCCAGAAAACGTTCTGAAGAGCTTCTGTATAATAACCTTCAGAAGATACTTTGAGAAGTTTTCGATCAAAACAATCTTAAGCTTTTAGCAAAAAGATTATCAATCTTTACCTTTGTTAACTTCTGCGCTTTTAACTCTGATCTTAAGATTTGTTTTGAACTTGATTTATTTTATATGATGATTTAATTTAAGATTTCCAAAATTACTCAAAATGGCTTAAAACACTATTCAACCCCCTATATAGTGTTTCCTGTGGTTCTAACAGCCACCAATCACCATTGACTCAAAAAAAAAGAAGCAAAACCAATGAACGGTAATTCCATTTAACAAATAGAAAATAGAATACACAGTCAGTAACTAGTACCAACAGGGTTCCACCAGCAGGGTGCCTGGTTGTGGAGAGTAAGTGCATATTTGGTTTGACATTGAGAAGTGACCAAACTCAAGTTTTAATCTCTTAAAGCAACTATTTATAGCATTGGAAATGTGAGTTAATTGCATTGCAACTAGACACACCCTAAATCTGTGCATCCTCCACAAAAATTTGAAACGCAAAACATTTTAAAAAAAATGGTATATAAAAAACAACAGCTAGTCAACAAGGATCTTAACACTACAGTCACTACATCTTTACCAAGGAACTTAAAATAGATAATTTATCCACAAACTAGGATTAGCGTTTAGATTTTACAACGCATAAAAGATTTCCATCACTCTTCCACATTGTTACTGTGCAGTGAACAAGGAGGGAGTTGGTTCACAGGAACTTCAACAGTTGATAGCCTGCAAATTCTCAAAATAGAACATCCAAATTAATCACAAAGGCACGCATGAATCCAATGGTAAAAACCAAACTTTGCCTACAGGCAAACAAATACATGTACATAGCTAGCTTAAGTCACATCGCATTATGTAGCCAATAAAACAAGCATTATATATCGCCCCTTGCTACATAATATTAACACATTTTTTACCCAGACACAAGCTTCAGTATGCCAATAATCCAATTGCTCTAATGAAACATGGATGATCTCAAACAGATTGCATGATGAATAACTTTTCTTTAGAAAGAGAAGTACATGGGAATAAATTAAATTATACATGAATGCACCCACTTAATTACATAATACTCTTGTAAGTTGACCTCAGTAGAAATTGACCCAGACAAAGCATTAAGATAAATCTGGACAATGTAAACATAAAAAAATATGGACAGTCATGGAAACATGTAGATTAAAAGCAAAGTTACTTTTTTTATTTGCATGGAAAGTTAATGACATGGATACACCGAAGTGAATAAAAAATAGCAAAGGAAGCAAAAGAAACACTGGATAAAATAACATAAATGAGATATGATAGAAACTAGAAACTTACGAAGATGGAGGTTCCAACCGTGACTTCTTCTTAGCTTTCTTCTTCTTGTTCTTTCGCCGCTTCTTTGAACTTGAACCATCATCAACTGGATGGGACAAAACCGGCTGCAGAGACACATTAGGGAGACTAGGGGCTTCAGGGCCAGATTCTTGTTTTGGCACCTGAAATTCTTGACTTGAGGAAATAACTCTACAAGACTCTGGAAATTCAATTTTAGTTTGATTATTGTTATCAGCCACAGGATCTGTAACTTCCTTATCTTTATGAACCGGCATAACAGATGTATGTCCAGTATTTGTTGTGGGTACCATACCACTAGCATCAATAAGTTGCAATCCATTTCTTTTGATTACATCATAAAAAATTGTTTTGGACTTAATCATTTCAATGAGCACTGTTCCTGAGCCAGAGTCGCCTGCATTTATACATGTTTAGTAAAATCTATTAAAAATTTGTAGTAAGGAATAAAAATACCTAGAATTGACAGAATAGCAGCTCGAGCTGCTAACTGCTCAGCGTCCTTCTTGTTTCGAGCTGCATCACCAGTGTAACTTGTGCCGTTGAAAACCACAGTAGACACAAAAGTACCAACCAACCCTTCTTGCTTAACTGTGTTGTATGTAGGTCTTTCTAGATTCAGCTTTACCACATACTCATTCATGATAGGCTTGCAAAATGTAATATCCTGAAAGGTGATGACAATGAGAAGTCTTATAAAGATTCCTCAAAGAAAGATAGTATTGAATGATAATACAAGACCAAGACAAACTAAAGCAATAAATCCCAATTAAGTCTCATTAAGAATGATTCTATTTCACCGGCTTTCTATTTTCTGCATGTCAGCAATGAGTTGTTTAACCAGAAGTCAGCACCTATCTGAAGACACTTTTCAAATTTTCCCATGCCCATATATTTAAGAATGATTACTTCATGCTATACTGGATAAGTTTCAAAACTTCAACAAAGCAAGAAAAGGAAGCATGGAAACTCTAGTTCCGTGAGCAACGAAATTTAATGGCTATAATGATACTTCATTTGGATAAAACTTTAAGTGCTTGCATTAAAAAGCAGATAGGTATCCTCAAATTAAAAGGCTTTGTGATAGGTTGCATGATGATTTTCAGCTAAGATCGATTATCCATCATCACAAGAGAGAGACATATATCCAACAAAAAATAAGTTGCAGAAATACATTTTAATTTCTTTCAGAAAATTTAGTCACATACACAAGGTCCTTCTTGATAGACATGAGCTAGGAATGATGAGGTAGGAAAAATATCTCAAACAATACTTTTATCTTGATAGATTGAGAAAAACTACATCTAAGGGAGGATCTCAAACATGTGCAGAAATAAAACAAATTCTTCTAATTATAAAGCACTACCACTAGTATGTTTGCCAATCGGATGTGAAGTCACCATAAATCAAGCCTAATGCATATCAGAGTTCAGTGTCCAAACTTTTGAAACTATTAACAAACATGGGCTAAAAATTAGTTAATAATTGGTATAAGGGTCAATCATTGATATAAAAAATTTTGTCACAACAAACCTCAGAAACAAGAGAGTGTCCTTCTTCTCTAATCTTTTTGGGGAGGCTCTCCAAAGCAAGTCTAGCAGCTTCTTGCTCCGCAGCTTTTCTTTGGGGAAAAGTGACCTGGGAAGTGTAGCTTACCCCATCCACAAACACGGTGGACCTATACTTTGGGCCATGTTGATCTCCCTCATTGATAGTTTGGTACAGAGGAAGTGCAATGCTTGACTTTTGGGCTAACTCTTGTAACCGATTTTTGTCACAATACACCTCACAAACAGAAGAGGCTCCTCTTTCTCCAATCTTTCCAGAGAGGTTCTCCAAAGCAAGTCTAGCAGCTTCTTGCTCCGCAGCTTTTTTTTTAGGAAAAGTGACTTGGGTAGTGTAGCTCACCCCATCCACCAACACTGTGGACCTAAACATTGGGGTATGTTGATCTCCCTCTTTGATAGTTTGGTACATCGGAAATGCAATGTTTGATTTTTGTGCGAACTCTTGTAACCGATTTTTGTACATCAGGGGCTCTGCAAAATAAAACCCCATGAGAACATTCCACAATATTAAGGCATTGCGACAATGTTTATATGCATAGGCCAAGTAATAATCAAGATAACAAGTGCATTTTAACAGAACCATATTTTGAAAATAGTTTCTAGCTTTAGGCATAGGATTTCATGTGTTCATATGCATAGGCCAAGTAATAATCAAGATAACAAGCTCTCCTTGCACCGCTACACCATAGTTCCCATTCTCCTCCATGTCTTCCCATTCAGATTTCACGACTTCTCCATGTCTAGCAATTGGGTATAATATACAAACATAAAAGTTATGGTACTGTTGTTTGTTATTGTACATACCTAACATACATTGCTTCAGGGTTAAGGCCATTAGGGAGGTGCGATTTTGTTTTGTTCATTAGAATAATAAAGCATATAGAATTTTGGTTACTTGAATGTTGAAAAAGTATTAGCTTTGTTTGTCTTTCCTTGTAATTTTGGGTCTGGATTATGTACTTTAATGGAACTAGCTAGCAAGAATACAATTAAAAGAACCACATTTTGCAAACTAACTATCTGCTTCAAAACCTCATCCACGAGGCATCAAGTGCATTTTAACAGAATTATAACAAGTTTATATTGAATGAGAATTATAACAATGAGTCCATAGAAATACAAGACTTACGAGAAGTAACAAAGAGCTGAACGGGAGACGGAGATGAAAGAGGAGCTGGAGGAGCGGGTTCAGAAGAAGATGAAGCCATTGATAACAGTGAAGATGAAGAGGTTTCTCTCTAGGGTTCTGGTACCGAAGAATAGTGAGGAGGATGGAGAGTGTTGGTGTTGGAAATGAAGATGAAGAGAAAGAATGTACAGATCAGGATTTTGTTCATATTTATAAGAAATATTCGTCTCTAATATCTAGGAAACGTTAATTGTAATAAAATATTTAAATTTTATATTTTATTTTATAAATATCTTTAATATTAAATTCAAATATTGTTTTTAATTACTTCTAATTAAAATCATTATTATAATAGTAAATCATATTTTAATAGTTAGACATTAAATATAGCGTATCCACACTATTATAGAAAATAACGTAGTGTGTTTGGTAAAACTAGTTAAAAAATTAGCTGAAAGCTAAAAAGTTAGCTGATTTGATTGAATATGTTTGGTAAAAGTAATTGAAAATGGTAAAATGACATATAAGGACATAATTAATTATTATATAATGATAAGTGGGGGTGGTGAGGGATAAACTTGTAATAACTTTTCTGCTAGTAGCTGAAAATGAGAGTTTTTTTTTTAAAAAAAAGCTAGTAGCTACGCAAAAAAAAAAAACTATCTTACCAAACACAGTTGAAATGGATTCAGCTACTAATTCCATCTTTCAGCTACCTGAAATGACTTACCAAACACACGAAGGGTATACAAGTAACTTCATAAATAATACAATTCAAAATAGTATTATGTTTCTGTTTGTGGTGATAAAATTCAATTTCGAAAATTAAATTTTAACACTTTGATTCTACGAGCAATCTGGGGATTAGAATCAAATCCTCTTATGGGACTCTTTTAAAAAAATAGGTTTATGGTGTTTATGATTTCTTAAAAGACTTATTTGGTATTCAATCTTTCTAGAAAAATGAATTATTTGGTACAGAATTTTACCAAGTTATTTTCTAAGCATTAGAAATCCAGAAAATATTAAGTTCAAAAAAGGTTTTGATTCAGAATTCGATCAAAAACTTATCTTTTAGAAAGAATTAGAACCACTTGATTCAGAATTTTATCAAAGTTCTAGATTTTCACTTGACTTCTTTTAAATTCACAGAAGTGTGAACGTAAAGTTCACAGTAAAGAAAGAAAATTGATTGAAAGATAAAATGAAGAATGTAAAATGCAGAAAGTAAAAGAATTGAAAGAAAAAATTGCATAAAGATAAAAATGGATGGGTTCATCACATACAGTCAATCCTTGTAAACCTGTTGGTCGCAGTGTGATCGGACGTGAAGGTGTTTAAGGGTATGAGTGTAATGAATTGCCAACTTTTATTACATTGTGGGTTCAACTATTTATAGATTCCTAATCCTAACGGCTAACTAATGCATGTTTGACACATCAGCAACCTTATGTGTTGGCAGCGTATATGCTTGCCACGTTTTCTGCTATCCAGAAAACTGTTTACAATCTTTGAAATCCACCACTAACTAGATGACACCTGTCTTGGTCTTTTATAACTTCTAATAACTGTTGTCTTAGTGTCTTCTGTCTTTTCGAAAATGAATCTTCTGCTTTCTTCAAAATTCTTCTAAGTCTTTAAAGATATGTCTTCGAATGTCTGCTTCTGTTTCTCGAAATCTTCTTGATTGTTCGAAATCTTCTTTTAGAATTCCGACTTCTGATTTCTCGAATTCTGCTGCTGCATTCTCGAAAATCTCTAATCTTGATACTATATCTTCAAATTTCTCGAATTCAAAGAAACTGCTTCGAGATTTGACCTTACTTTTCTTTATGCCATGTAGCATATCTTAATTAGTCATTCCAAAGGTTGTGAAGACCACCGGCCACCGTCCTTTCAATTTGCATATGTGACTTTTCTCATTGGACGTTAGCAATGGCACATTAATTGGCTTTTACTCTTTTTACCTCCTATAAATAGGAGTTCACATACAAAGTTTTTTTCATCCAAGTTCTTCATTCTTCCTTCTTTTCTTCTTCCTTTCCTGAATTCTCTTAAAAATTTCTTCAGAAAATATGAAGAAGTTAATTCCTTTGGCTATTGCGTACAATCTAATCTGGAATGATTTCATTTTCGATGAGATTGACGAAATAGCCAAAGCTATTGACTTTTCTAACCTTTCTTTTCGAAAAGTTTTCTTTTGGATTGTATGTGATAGCCAAATATGAGGTCACTTTAAACAATAAATGAACCTATTTATTGTTTCCCATGCTGATCATGATCTTCCTCCTCAGGTCAAAAGTGTTTTAGCAAATTGGAAGCATTATTTTCCTTTGCCTAGGCTCAATCGAAGTTTATGGGGATGAAAGAAGAAGAAAAGGCATGAAAGACAAAAGTCAAGAACTCTTTCAGTTTAGGACAGTTTTCTTTCTAATACTTTAGGTACTTAGGACAGTTTTCTTTCTAATGCATTTCCTTTGTATTCGAACTAATGTAATTCGAATTAGGAATGATAAATACAAGAACTACCTTGTACCTTTTGAAATACCTCTAATATATTCATTTTTCGAATTTACTCTTATCTTTCTTTCGAATCTCTAAAGTCTTTTGCATTGATTTCAATCAAGGATCCTCGAAATTAATAGACTACTTGTCCAAATTCGAAATAAGGTAATTTGATCTTTTCCGTAAATTCGAAATAGCATCAAACTTTTGTCATTTTTTGGAATTCGAAACAATTAAAATTCAAATCCCAACAGATGCCCCCCCAAAATAGTCTCTTTCAAAAAAAATAATCTTTTTTGTTGTGCAGAAAGAGATATTTTTGGAACAAACCTTTGGTATTCCTTATAACAACTTATTTAAAATTTAAAAAGAAAATCTAAGATTTTGTTCAAATAAAAATCTTTTATTTCCCAATTAAACCAAAATAGCTCAGTTATTTTTAAAAGTTAACTGACTTTCCCACGTTTTTGGGAGATAAACTCATATTCCAAGAAAAATTTAACCCTGGTTAATCTTGTAATCTTCTTGGTAACCATGGTGTCTTTTCTCTTTTCAAGTATAAATACTAAGTGAAACTTTTTATTTTTTACTGTTTCATCTTCAACCTTGAAGTCACAACTTTCTTTCTCAATCGGCGCCATTTCTTTCTCTCCAAGGTATGATCTTTTTTTATCACATTTTGTTGTTTTTAACTTGATTTTCACCGATTAAATTCTTCCAAGGTTCTAATTCAAGTCTTCTTGATACATTTTCAGCTTGTTCAAGATATTTGTGTTCTTCATTCTCTCTCTCTTCAACCTTTACAATCTCCATTAATGGCTTCCAAGAGCTCTTCATCCATTCCCTTAGCAGTCGTAAAAGGTGACTTCTTAGCTAGGGAAGATAAAACATATGTTCCTGAGCCTGAAAATTCTAAGGAGAAAATAGCTATATGGAATTTTCAGGTACTTATTCCTTATTTTATTAAGAAAAAGCATTTTGCTTTCCTAGGTCCCTACTCTTCACCATCCTTACTTGATCAGTTCAATGATTTCTATCCCAGTTTAAAAACTGAAAAAATTCGAATTTTTGCAAACAAAATTCGAACTGATCATCTCGAGAATGTCAGTGAAGCTTTTCGAGCAACTCCTCCTACTCGAAAGGATTCTTATATTATGTGGTTGAATAGAATTGAAAGTACAATGGGAATTGTATGGAAACAACTTGGTATTTTTGATCTTATTCAATTGAGTAAGTATGATCTCAGTTTCGATCATTCTCTGATCTTTTCCTCTTTTCTTTTCTGGGAAAGATCAACCAATTCTTTTCATGTGCCTTATGGTATGATCACTCCCACTCTCTTTGATGTCTCTGCTATTACTGGCCTTCGCCCTGAAGGCCACTTGATTCTTCCTTTTCTCAAGGTTCCAGAACCACATATTGAACCCAATTTCGAAAAGCTTACCTATTCGAACTTCATCCAAAATAATGCCAAGTCTGGCAAATTTTCTGAACAAGAACATGTTGCTTTTCTTCTCTACTGGTTGTCTGCCTTTTTTTTTCTGTTCAAGGTCTAACCAGATTCCTAAATCATTTCTTCCAATGGCTCAGATGTTATCCAAAGGAATCAAAATTGATCTTAACAGGTGTCTTCTAGCTCATGTCTATGACATGCTCTCTGAGGCCATAGGCACCATCGAATTGAATGACCCTGTTCGAAACTTATGTGGCCCTTTCTGGTTTCTTCAACTCTGGCTCAATACCATTTTTAAAGATAAGTTCAAAAATTTTGAACCTTCTGAGCCAAAAATTCCTAATTCCATAGAAGGTTATAAGTTGACTTATCTAACCCCTTGTTCAAAGAAGAATCGTGAAGAACATTTCAAAACTTATATCTCCTATTTCCTGAACCTCAAAAACCATTCTCCAAACCTTGCACCTTTTTCTTCTCGTCTTCGAGGACCTGAATGGTTTACTCGAAAGTTTCCTTGTGATACCCCAGGTGCCCAGTCTGAATCTCTCGAAATATGGAAACAGTTTCTATCTCCTGATATTTTATATTGTGGTTTCCAATCAAAAGACTTTCGAGTCTTTCAATATCACCCTCAACTAGTTGCACGTCAATTTGGGATGAGTCAGCTTCGGCCCACACCAATTTGCACTTCTGAAGATCAAGTTTTGATAGAAGGCTTAGTTGATGGGGAAGAGGGGTTCGAAAAACTACAACTTTCGAAAAACAAATTCCCTTTATCCCTTGAGCCTATCTCTTTCGAGCCTTCTTTCTATTGTACCTTGTCCTTCGAAGATTGGTGGTCTAAATACTATGATAGTATTAAAGTTGATGAAGCAACATGTTTATCAAGACTAACTAAAGAAGTTGCTCCTTCGCAGAAATCTTCGAAGAAAACCAAAGGTATGCACATCAAAGAAATTGAAGCATTCGAGAAATATTTTCATGTATTCTATATCCCGAATAATATTCATAGAACTATTTCCGAAGCAGCCCTTAGCTTGAAAGAAAAAATTTCTTCAAATCAACAGAATTTTAAGCTTATTAATCCAAAGGGCGAAACTATTTTCGAAAAATATTGTCCAAAGTTTCCTTATTTATTCCCTTTTTAGGCTTCTGTTTCGGAAACGCAAAAGAAGGCTAAGTCTGACAAGGTCGAGAAGAATGACGAACCTTCAGACAAAAGCCGATCTGCTTCTGTTAGCAAGAAGAGAAAGCGGATGATTCTGATACTTCGAAGAAACAGAAAGCTAAGGGTTCTGAGAAGAATCAATCTGATAAAACACAACAATCTGCACAACCATCTCCTTCAGAGGTAAATATATATTTATTATTTTTTTAAGATATATTCATTTCGAAATTATTGCTTTAACTTCGAATAAATTAACTCATTCTTTTACTTCAGGAAAACACCCCTGAAAAACAAATTATCCCTCTGAGAAAGAAGGAATCAAAGAAAGATAAGAAGGAGAAAAAAGAAAAGAAAACTCCCAAGCCAAAAGTCTTATCAGTCATTCCTCCAGGAAAAACTATTGGAGCAGTAAGTTTTACTTTTCTTGTATTTCGAGTAAATCTTGAAACTTCTTTTTCTCTTCTCGATTTTTTGAGGATTGTCTATTTTATGTAAAACAACAGAGAGTTGGCCAAAGGTTTAAGCTTAAAGTCTATAAGGAACAAATCCCAAGTGGAGTTGTTGAACAAGTAAACCTTTCACTCTCTCATTTAAAAGAAAAGAAGAAAAAATGTAAAAATTAATTTCTTCATTCTGCTCAAGATTTTAACTTATGCATTTTCATATTTTTCAGGTTATCATCTCTTCAAGTTCCCAAACTGGAAGTGGCAGTAATGAAGAGAAAACAATAGAAAGCCCACTTCAAACCACTCCTTTGAAGAAAGACAAAAAGCCTTTAGGTGTCATCAAGGAAAGTGGTGAGGAACAAGAAGAAAAATCAGGGGAAGAAGAGGAAGTGCAATCCCCTTCCAATTCATCAAATGAAGATGCGTCAACTGAAGAGAAAGATGATCCTTCGGATTCTCAGGGTCCTGATTCTCAAAAGGCTAAAGATTCGGTTTCGAAAGAAACCCAAACTACACAAACAGAATCGGGAACCCATGAAAAGCCTCCTGGTTTCTCGAGAGATTCATCTACATCAACACCAATTTTCAGCACAAAAAGCTTAGATGATTGTATCAATGACTTGGATGACAACCCCTTCCTGATCTTAGAAGTGCTTTCAGGAGAAGCCTCTTTATCTTCTGCTCAATCTGAGGCAACCGTTCAGAAACCTCTAAATGAAGAAGATGCTCCTGATCAAGTGCTTCAAAGTTTCAAGAAGTTAGTTTTCGAGAAACCCATGATGAGAGAAATCCCGAAGGATCGTCTTTATAGAGAAGAAATTGAGAGCTACATCATTTACTTCGACAAGAAGAATTCTCTATTTTCTGAGTCCCAACAGAAATGGATCAAGAGCTTCTCTGAGCTTTATCATAGTAGCATTGGGATTGTGGATCAAATTGAACAAACCACATCTAAATTGGCCACACAGAAAAATGAGAGAACTGAGTTGATTGACAAAATGCAAGACAGCAAGGTGAAGGTGAATAAGTATGAACGATCAATTCAGCAAAATTCTTCGAAGGTCGAAGAATTAGACAAGGAAAATCTAAGGCTTGAAGGCCTTATCAAGCAATATCAAGAAGAGGTGGAACAAAATAAGAAGGCTAAGAGTGAGCTTGAGACTACTATTTCGAAGCAAAGGTCTACTCGAATGGATATCTTAAATTCTGTTCGAAGTATTTCGAGAGACGTTGTTCGAGTTACCAAAGATGTTGAGAATCTCGAAAGGAACAACCAAAGTCTCAAAATCTACTACGAAGACCTTATGCATAACTTTGCCAAATTGAAGAATGAAGCTCCATTCTAGCTTAATCTTAATCTCCTTCTTGATTTCCCTTCTCCTTTTTTTTTGTTTCGAGCATGGTCTCGGATTTTAATTGTTTCTTGAACAATTTATTTCTCCTTATGCACAATTTTTACCTCTTGCAAGTTTGGTTTATATTCTTTTAAGTATTTTCCGTTTATTGATAATATGCGCAAATCACCAACCAATTCTCGAATTGAATATGCATTACCGGAAAACATTTTTTCAATCTCGAAAGGTCCTTCCCAATTAGATGACCATTTACCAAACTTCTTAGACTTTTTATCAATGGGCAGAATCAATTTCCAAACATAATCACCAACTTGGAATTCTTTTTTCTTAACTATAGCAACGAGTAATTTGCTCCTTTTGTCTAATTATATTTTCAAGAGCAATCAAACTTTCTTCATCAAGTTGATTTAATTCATCAAACATTAAATTCCAATAATCTTGAGAAGGTAACTCAAACTGCCTTTGAACCCTTATTGATTGTAGATTAATTTCAAATGGTAAAATAGCATCATGACCATATACCAATTTGTAAGGGGTAGTTCGAGTAGCTTCCCTTGGTGAATTTCTATATGCCCAAAGAATCTGACTTAATGTCTCATGCCAATTTCTGGGTTTTTGCTTAATATGTCTTTTAATTAAAGCAATAATAATTTTATTAACTGCTTCAACTTGACCATTGGCTTGAGCATAATAAGGAGTTGAAGAAAGTAGTCTTATCCCTTTCGATTCAATAAACATAACCATTTTTCTGCCAGTGAACATAGTTCCTTGATCTGTAGTAATGGTTTTCTGGTAATCCAAATCGAAATATGATATTTTCTTCAATGAAACGAATAATATCTTCTTGAGAAACTTCTCTTAAAGGAATTGCTTCTACCCATTTGGTAAAATAATCAACTCCAACTAAAATGAATTTATGGTTTCTCGAAGAAGCTGGATGTATCATCCCAATCAAATCTAAAGCCCATCCTCGAAAAGGCCAAGGCTTTATAATTGAATGCAATTCACTTGCTGGAACCTTTTGTACATTTCCATGTCTTTGACATTCTTTACAAGCTTTTGCAAAATTGTGGCAATCTTTGGCCATAGAAGGCCAAAAGAATAATTTTCTTTTCAAAATCCATTCCATCTTCTTTCCTGCTTGGTGTGCTCCACAAGCACCTTCATGTACTTCGACCAAAGCCAAATATGCTTCAGTTTCTCCTAACCATCGAAGTAAGTTTCCATCAACAGATTTTTTATAAAGGTCTTCACCTAAAATACAATAATTCAGAATCTTGTACTTTAAGTACTTTTTATTTATCAAGGAAGGATTTTGAATAAGATTCACAATTTCACTTCTCCAATCATTCCGATCTAAAAGATTTATATTGTGAATTTCGAGATCTTTTATTGGAAATCTCCTTTGAATGTCACTAATCTTTCTAAGAGTTCCGATTGAAATTCTATATCCTGAAGCTATTTGAGCTAACTCATTGACTTCGAAATTTTGACCTCTAGGAATATGTTCAATTTTTATTTCATCAAACATTTCCAAAAGTTTATTGGCTTGCACTAAGTACTTGGCCAATTTTGGATCTAAACATTTGTATTCTTTAGTTATTTGTTTGATAACTAATTGAGAATCTCCTTTAATATGAACATTTCTCGAATTCATAGAAACTAGAATTTCGAGACCAGTAATAAGAGCTTCATACTCTACTGCATTATTCGAACAAGGATGTTTTATTTCAAACATCATTCGAGTTGGAAATCCTTTAGGTGAAATTAACAGAATTCCAATCCCAGATCCATTCTTATGTTTGGATCCATCAAAATATAATTTCCAAGGCTCTAAGCCTATATATACTGATTCTTCAATGGGAATTAGTGGATGTTCAACTAAGAAATCAGCAACTACTTGTCCTTTCATAGATTTCAAAGGAACAAATTTTAAAGAAAACTCAGTTAATGCCAAAGCCCATTTTCCAACTCTACTGTGCAATATAGGTTTTAACAACATGTGCTTTATTACATCAAAGTGTGAAATTACAAATACATCATGAGGTTTCACATAGTATTTAAGTTTAGTACAAGAGAAATACAAACATAAACACAACTTTTCTATAGCACAATATCTAGTTTCTGCATCATTAAGGACTCTACTCAAATAATAAATAGCTCTTTCAACACCATTTTCGTCCTCTTGAGCCAACATACTTCCTATTGTGGCTTCTGAAGAAGAAATATATAATTTTAAAGGTTTCCCTAGCAAAGGAGGAGTCATAATCGGAGGAGTTGTCAAATATTTCTTGATTTCCTCAAAGACTTGTTGGTGTTCATCTTCCCATTTGAAGTTTTCTTTTTTCTTCAATTTCAACAAAGGGGAAAATACTCCTGTCTTTCCTGATAAATTCAAAATGAATCTTCGAAGGAAATTAACTTTTCCCAGAAAAGACTGTAACTGTTTCTTGGTTGTAGGTGGAGATGCTTCGAGAATAGCTTTAGCCTTATTCTTGTCAATCTCAACACCTTTCTTATGGACAAGAAATCCTAAGAAATTGCCTGCAGATACACCAAAAGCACATTTAATAGGATTCATTTTCAAACCATGCTTTCTCATTTTCTCGAAAGCTTGTCTTAAATGATTCAAATGCAAGTCTTTTGATTCAGACTTAACTACAACATCATCAATATAAACTTGCATAAAATTTTCTATTAAATCATGAAAAATTGAATTCATGGCTCTTTGATAAGTTGCACCAGCATTTTTCAAGCCAAAGGACATCATTACCCATTCATAAGTACCTATTGCACCAGGACATCGAAAATCTGTCTTCGAAATATCCTCTTCAGCAATAAAAATCTGATTATATCCTGAATACCCATCTAACATACTTAATAATTCATTTCCTGCTGCCGAATCAATTAACATATCAGCAACTGGCATTGGGTATTCATCTTTAGGAGTTGCATTATTAAGATCTCGAAAATCAATACTCTTAAGATCCATTTTTCTTAATAACAGGCACTATATTAGAAATCCAATCAACATACCTGACAGTTCGAATGAACTTGGCCTTTAGAAGACGCTCAATTTCTTCTTTGATTTTCGAAACAATTTCTGGAGCAAATCTTCTTGGGGCCTGTTTCACTGGTTTCTTTTCTGGAAAGGTTGGAAGCTTATGTTCTACCAATTCTCGACTCAAACCAGGCATTTCATGGTAATCCCAAGCGAAACAATCTTTATATTCCCTCAACAAATCAATGATTTTTTCCTTAAATTCACCTTCGAGATTCTGACTAATAAACGTGGGTCTCTTTTCATTAGCATCACCCAAGTTTATTTCTTCCAGAGGATCTTGAGCTTCCATTTTCTTGATACCTTGAGACAAAAATCCTTCGAAACCCAAGGGAGAGTCATCATAAATGCAATCCAGTTTTTCGAACTCAAGCTCTTGTGTTTCCTGATATAAATCTCAACCCTTTTCATCATTTGCTCAAAATACTCTTTTTCAGAATCTTTGTTTTCCTCAGAAGAATTTTTAACCCTTTTAGAAGAATCACCTTCTACTTCAAACGAATTTTCTTCTTCTATTATCTCCTCAATGATTATTCTTCCTTCTTGCCACTCGGCCTTAGGGGCCGTTTCTTCTTCATTTTGTTTATTTTCATTGAATTCGGCTTCAAAAGCCGCTTCAACCCTTTTTTCGGCCATATAGGCCGAAATTCGAGCCCAAAAGCTCGAATCTACTCTGGATCCGACCATTCGGATATTTCTGCGGCCTCGAAGGGGCCGACATCACATTGTAACATAAATCCATAGTTTGGATTTATCCTCAAAGAATAAGGTACCTTGGTAGGTGCCAACATGTATTTGTCAATCACTTCATAAGGTCTTATTTTCATGACTTTCTTCTCAGTGCTCCTAACATCCACTGCATCCTCTTCAACCTTGAAATAGTTCTTATCCCCATTCACATAAATGGGAATCCCTTCCTTGGTCCACATGCAGAGTTTCTGATGCATTAATGAAGGAACAACTCCCACACCATGGATCCATTCTCTTCCAAGTAGCAAATTATAATTTGCTTTGAATCCACAACTACAAACATGGTAGGTCTCATAATTGTTCCAATGGTTAATTCTAAACACAGAACACCTTCAGACTTTGAAGTTCTACCACTGAAGTCAGTAATCACCATTTGGTGTGGCAACAAATCATATTTAGTTTTCATTAATTTTTTCATCATGAACTTCGGCATTAAATTTACTGTCGCTCCCGAATCCACCAGAACTTTGCCAATATTCACATCCCCAACCATAGCTCTAATAAACAGAGGTTTCATGTGGAGTTGCATTCCTTCAACTGGCCTTTCGAATACTGCTGATGTGTTCTGACAGATTTGTTTGCCAATATAAGTATAGCAAACTGGGTCTTCTCCGATTTCATCTTCTTCGAAATCTTCATCATCCAAACCTTTTTCGAGTTCTTCAGCGTACTCTGCAGGAAAAACAGAAACGACTGCACAGATGTCATCCAGACCATCTGCGAATCCAGTTTCGAAGTTCTCTGTTAACAAGTCATCCTCACTTTCGTTAAAACCTCCAATTAGTTGAAACGAAGGTTTCTTTTTAACCATTTGAGCGTAAGATGAATTACTTGTATTTGCCTGCACCTGAATGACTTGGGCGTTTTTTGCTTGCACTGGCTTGGTTTGTTGCTTATTTCCTTCAATATCAATATTTCGTTTTGCTTGATTTTCGAAAGCTGCTTTTCTCATCCTTTGTGCCCTCCTCCATTGGGTTTTCGTCATCTGTTGTCTATTCCCAAAGCAAGGTTTCTGGTACTGACTTTGGAAATAATTGTGCTGTTTCACGAAACCTGGTCGAATCCATTGATTCGGAGGTACAGATGATGGAGGAACAAAAGTTCTTGGCTTCGAACTTTCTTGGAACCTTTGAATCATAGGTTGCTTTCCTTTATCAAACCTACTCCTATTCACAGGAGTCTTTCCCCAGAGATGGATTCTGATTTCGAAATCCATCCTCCATATGAAGGATGAGGCTTCTTCTGCCTTTTCTCACCTTGCTTCTGGTGGGAAGTAACTTGTTGATAATGTGCTTTCATATCTGAATCTCGAAAGATCTTTGCTGCAGACTTGTCAAAAACAGCATGACATCTTGGGCAAAGATCAATTGAGGCATCCTCTGCCTTCTTTTGGTTCAGAAACTCCAAAAGAGATTCTCCTCCTTTTGGATAAACATCATGAATTTCTTGGTCTCCGTCTAAGGCCATTTCTGTGGTCTGACCCACAGAATTCGAGTCTTCAACTTCAACCATGTTAATACTCACTGGTTCAACATAATTGGCATTCACTTGAAGAGGATCGGAATCAATCTTCATTGCCATTGGTGCTTTTTCCTCAAACTTCAATCTTCCTTGATTAATCGCCTCTTGGATAATATCCCTGAATCGAACACAACTATTAGTCCAATGTCCATAAGTATGATGATATTTACAATATTTTCTACCTCTTCTCTGTTCTTGAGAAGGGATTTTATGATCATCACTTAGAGTTATTTGTTTGTCTTTCACTAAAATATCAAAGATTTGATCTGCTTTCGAAATGTCGAAACCATAATTTTTTCGGGGAAATCTATCTTTATTATCATTACCAGTATTTCCACTGGGTTTGGTATTTGATTATTATGATCCCCATGATCTACAGGAGGATTCATATTAGCCACTTGTCTTACTATAGGATCTGTGGGTGCTCCAAACACATCCGCAATCCTTTCCATTTGCCTAGCCAACAAATTATAATTTGTATTCGTTGTTTGTACTAGGGGATCGAACACTGTGGCCATTTGAGTTGTCAACATGTTCACCATTTCATGGTTACTTTCATCCATTTGTTGCCTTAGAGTTTGCAACGTAGAATTTGTGATAGATGAAGAAGAATTTCCCACAAAGGGATTAAACATGGGTCCTCTAACAACTGAAGGACCCACTGTTGATATGATTTGTGGGGCTGTTCCAGAACTTGGAACAAATCCATATGGTAAACCATACTGTGGTTGTCCATTTTGAGACATAGACATAAAACTGGGCATAGGGATTGTAGAACCAACTTGACTTACTACAGGGTCTGTCACAGCAGTAGTGGTTGTAGTAACATTCGTTGATGGTTCCCTTGTAACACTATTATTTCCATTAGCCCCATTATCATTGTTATTTACAGACTCATTCCTTGGGGGAGACGAATTCTCAGAATTCGTAACATTGATGTTATCCCTATTGTTATTTCCACTTGCATTTTGCCTAGAATTGTTAGCCATTTGAACAGAAATTGTTCTTCCACTTCTCAAACGCATACAAGAACAAATCTATTCATAAAATCATAACACACTACTTTTTGGCAATTTGTCCCACCGGGCGTGCCAATTTGTTTGTGGTGATAAAATTCAATTTCAAAAATTAAATTTTAACACTTTGATTCTACGAGCAATCTGGGGATTAGAATCAAATTCTCTTACGGGACTCTTTTAAAAAAGTAGGTTTATGGTGTTTATGATTTCTTAAAAGACTTATTTGGTATTCAATCTTTCTGGAAAAATGAATTATTTGGTACAGAATTTCACCAAGTTATTTTCTAAGCATTAGAAATCCAGAAAATATTAAGTTCAAAAAAGGTTTTGATTCAGAATTCGATCAAAAACTTATCTTTTAGAAAGAATTAGAACCACTTGATTCATAATTTTATCAAAGTTCTAGATTTTCACTTGACTTCTTTTAAATTCACAGAAGTGTGAACGTAAAGTTCACAGTAAAGAAAGAAAATTGATTGAAAGATAAAATGAAGAATGTAAAATGCAGAAAGTAAAAGAATTGAAAGAAAAAATTGCATAAAGATAAAAATGGATGGGTTCATCACATACAGTCAATCCTTGTAAACCTGTTGGTCGCAGTGTGATCGGACGTGAAGGTGTTTAAGGGTATGAGTGTAATGAATTGCCAACCTTTATTACATTGTGGGTTCAACTATTTATAGATTCCTAATCCTAACGGCTAACTAATGCATGTTTGACACATCAGCAACCTTATGTGTTGGCAACGTATATGCTTGCCACGTTTTCTGCTATCCAGAAAACTGTTTACAATCTTTGAAATCCACCACTAACTAGATGACACATGTCTTGGTCTTTTATAACTTCTAATAACTGTTGTCTTAGTGTCTTCTGTCTTTTCGAAAATGAATCTTCTGCTTTCTTCAAAATTCTTCTAAGTCTTTAAAGATATGTCTTCGAATGTCTGCTTCTGTTTCTCGAAATCTTCTTGATTGTTCGAAATCTTCTTTTAGAATTCCGACTTCTGATTTCTCGAATTCTGCTGCTGCATTCTCGAAAATTTCTAATCTTGATACTATATCTTCAAATTTCTCGAATTCAAAGAAACTGCTTCGAGATTTGACCTTACTTTTCTTAATGCCATGTAGCATATCTTAATTAGTCATTCCAAAGGTTGTGAAGACCACCGGCCACCGTCCTTTCAATTTGCATATGTGACTTTTCTCATTGGACGTTAGCAATGGCACATTAATTGGCTTTTACTCTTTTTACCTCCTATAAATAGGAGTTCACATACAAAGTTTTTTTCATCCAAGTTCTTCATTCTTCCTTCTTTTCTTCTTCCTTTCCCGAATTCTCTTAAAAATTTCTTCAGAAAATATGAAGAAGTTAATTCCTTTGGCTATTGCGTACAATCTAATTTGGAATGATTTCATATTCGATGAGATTGACGAAATAACCAAAGCTATTGACTTTTCTAACCTTTCTTTTCGAAAAGTTTTCTTTTGGATTGTATGTGATAGCCAAATATGAGGTCACTTTAAACAATAAATGAACCTATTTATTGTTTCCCATGCTGATCATGATCTTCCTCCTCAGGTCAAAAGTGTTTTAGCAAATTGGAAGCATTATTTTCCTTTGCCTAGGCTCAATCGAAGTTTATGGGGATGAAAGAAGAAGAAAAGGCATGAAAGACAAAAGTCAAGAACTCTTTCAGTTTAGGACAGTTTTCTTTCTAATACTTTAGGTACTTAGGACAGTTTTCTTTCTAATGCATTTCCTTTGTATTCGAACTAATGTAATTCGAATTAGGAATGATAAATACAAGAACTACCTTGTACCTTTTGAAATACCTCTAATGTATTCATTTTTCGAATTTACTCTTATCTTTCTTTCGAAATAGCATCAAACTTTTGTCATTTTCCGTAAATTCGAAATAGCATCAAACTTTTGTCATTTTTTGGAATTCGAAACAATTAAAATTCAAATCCCAACAGTTTCTTATATTTAGGACCATGCAAAAATACCGTTTGTTTCTTATAAATAAAAGTGGAGGTAGTACTGCTTATTACAAATATTTCAAAAGTAGCATTGATCAGTTGACCAGTCAAGAAGTTATGATTTATTCACTTTATTGGTTGACCATGATACTGAGGAGGATGAGAGAAGAGTGTTGGTGTTGGAAATGAAGATGAAGAAAGAATATACAGATCGAAATTTTGATCCTATCTATAAGAATTATTCGTCATCAAAACCTAGGAAGCATTAATTGTAATAAATAATATTTAATTTTACATTTTATTCTATAAATATCCTAAATATTAAATTAAAATATTGTTTAAGTTACTTCTAATTAAAGTTTATTATTATTATAACAGTAAATCATATTTGAATAGTTGGACATTAAAAATAGCATAGTGTCTACACTTTTATAGAAAATAACGTAATGTGTTTGATAAAACTAGTTAAAAAATTAGCTGAAAACTAAAAAGCTAGATGATTTGATTGAAGTTGTTTGGTAAAACTAGTTGAAAATGGTAACATGACATATAAGCACATCATTAATTATTATATAATGATGAGTGGGGGTGGTGAGGGATAAACTTGTAATAATTTTTTTGCTAGTAGCTAAAAATGGGAGTTTTTTTTTTAAAAAAGCTAGTAGCTACGCAAAAAAACTACCTTACCAAACACAGTTGAAATGGTTTCACCTACTAATTCCACCTTTCAGTTAGCTGAAATGACTTACCAAACACACTAAGGGTATAAACGGAACTTAAATAATACATCTCAAAATAGTATTATGTTTCTAATATTTAGGACCATGCAAAAATACTGTTTGTTTCTTATAAAAAAAGTGGAGGTAGTACTGCTTATTACAAATATTTCAAAAATCGCACTGATCAGTTGACCGTTCAAGACGTTATGGTTTATTCACTTTATTGGTTGACCATGATAGTGAGGAGGATGAGATGAGAGTGTTGGTGTTGGAAGTGGAGATGAAGAGAAAGAATGTACAGATCGGAATTTTGATCCTATCTATAAGAAATATTCATCATCAAAATCTAGAAAACGTTAATTGTAATAAATAATATATAATTTTACATTTTATTCTATAAATATCATAAATATTAAATTAAAATATTGTTTAAGTTACTTTTAATTAGAGTCATTATTATAATAGTAAATCATATTTTAATTGTTGGACATTGAAAATTGCATAGTTGGCGTAGTGTCTCCACTATCATAGAAAATGACGTGGTGTGTTTGGTAAAACTAGTAGAAAAGCTAGTTGAAAGCTAAAAACTATATGAAGAGTGTGTTTAGTAAGTCATTTCAGCTAGTTGAAAGCTGAAATTAGTAATTGAAACCATTTCGGCTGTGTTGGTGTATTGTCTCCACTAGTTGGCGTAGTGTCTCCACTATCATAGAAAATGGCGTAGTGTGTTTGGTAAAACCACCTGAAAAGCTAGCTGAAAGCTGAAAAGCTAGATGAAGAGTGTGTTTAGTATAACATTTCAGCTAGCTGAAAGCTGAAATTAGTAACTTAAACCATTTCAGCTGTGTTTGGTAAGGTAGCTTTTTTTGGAAGCTACTAGCTTTTCTTGAAAAGCTACTTGATGTAGTTTTTTTTTAAAAAAAGAAGCATTCATTTTCAGCTACAAGCTAGAAATTTATTACAAGTTTATCCTTCAACCACCTCCACTCATCATTATTTAATAATTAACGATGTCCTTGAATGTTATTTTACCATTTTCAGCTAATTTAGCCAAGCACCTTCAATCAAATCAGCTAGCTTTTTAGCTAGTTTTACCAAAGACACTCGAAAGCTTAGAAGCTAACTAAAAGCTAAAAAGCTAGCTGATTTGATTGAAGGTGTTGGGTTAAACTAGTTGAAAATGGTAAAATGACATAGAAAGACATCATTAATTATTAAATAATGATGAGTGGGGGTGGTGAGGGATAAACTTGTAATAAATTTTCTGCTAGTAGCTGAAAAATGGGAGAGTTTTTTTTTTTTTAAAAAAGCTAGTAGCTACGCAAAAATGCTACCTTACGAAAAACAGATGAAATGGTTTCAGCTACTAATTCCAGTTTTCAGTTAGCTAAAATGACTTACCACATAGTAAGGGCATAAAAGGAACTTCATAATTAATAATACTCAAAATAGTATCACGTTTCTTATATTTAGGACCATGTAAAAATACCTTTTGTTTCTTATAAATAAACCTGGAGGTAGTATTGCTTATTACAAAAATTTCAAAAGTCCCACCCGTCAGTTCACCGGTCAAGACATTATGGTTTATTCACTTTATTCGTTGACCATGATAATGAGGAGCATGAGATGAGAGTGTTGGTGTTGGAAATGGAGATAAAGAGAAAGAATGTACAGATCAGAATTTTGTTCCTATTTATAAGAAATATTCGTCATCAAAATCCAGGAAACATTAATTGTAATAAATAATATTTTAATTTTACATTATATTCTATAAATATCCTAAACATTAAATTAAAATATTGTTTAAGTTACTTCTAATTAAACTCATTATTATCATAGTAAATCATATTTTAATAGCTGGACATTGAAAATTGCATAGTTGGTGTAGTGTCTCCACTATCATAGAAAATGACATCGTGTGTTTGGTAAAACTAGCTGAAAATCTAGATGAAGAATGTGTTTAGTAAGCCATTTTACCTAGCTGAAAGCTAACATTAGTAGATGAAATCATTTCAGCTGTGTTGGCGTAGTGTCTCCACTATCATAGAAAATGGCGTAGTGTGTTTGGTAAAACTAGTTGAAAAGCTAACTGAAAGCTAGATGAAAAGTGTGTTTAGTAAGCCATTTCAGCTAGCAGAAGCTGAAATTAGTAGTTGAAACCATTTTTGTTGTGTTTTGTAATGTACCTTTTTTGGGTAGCTACTAACTTTTATTGAAAAGCTACTTGATGTAGCTTTTTAAAAAAACTCTCAGGTTCAGCAACTAGCTGGAAATTTATTACAAGTTTATCCTTCAACTACCTCCACTCATCATTATTTAATAATTAACGATGTCCTTGTATCTTATTTTACTATTTTCAGCTAATTTTACTAAACACCTTTAATCAAATTAGCTCATTTTTTAGCTAGTTTTACCAAACACACTCAAAAGCTGAGAAGCTAACTAAAAGTTAAAAAGCTAACTGATTTGATTGAAGGTGTTTGGTAAAACTAATTGAAAATGGTAAAAGGACATACAAAGACATCATTAATTATTAAATAACGATGAGTGGGGGTGGTGAGGGATAAACTTGTAATACATTTTCTTCTAGTAGCTAAAAAATGGGAGTTTTTTAAAAAAAGCTAGTAGCTACGCAAAAATGCTACTTTACGAAACACAACTGAAATGGTTTCAGCTACGAATTCCAGCTTTCAGCTAGCTGAAATGAGTTACCAAATACACTAAGGGTATAAAAGGAACTTCATAAATAATACAACTCAAAATAGTATTATGTTTCTAATATTTAGGACCATGCAAAAATACCATTTGTTTCTTATAAATAAAAGTGGAGGTAGTACTGCTTATTACAAATATTTCAAAAATCGCACTGATCAGTTGACCGGTCAAGACGTTATGGTTTAATTACTTTATTGGCTGACCATGATAGTGAGGAGGATGAGATGAGAGTGTTGGTGTTGGAAATGGAGAAGAAGAGAAAGAATGTACAGATCAAAATTTTGTTCCTATTTATAAGAAATATTTGCCGTCAAAATCTAAGAAACATTAATTGTAAATAATAATATTTTAATTTTACATTTTATTCTATAAATATCCTTAATATTAAATTAAAATATTGTTTAAGTTACTTCTAATTAAAGTCATTATTATAATTGTAAATCATATTTTAATAGTTGGACATTGAAAATTGCATAGTTGGCGTAGTGTCTCCACTATCATAGAAAATGGGGGTAGTGTGTTTGGTAAAACTAGGTAAAAATCTAGATGAAGAGTCTGTTTAGTAAGCCATTTTAGCTAGCTGAAAGCTAAAAGTAGTAGATGAAATCATTTTAGTTGTGTTGGCGTAATGTGTTTGTTAAAACTGTTGAGTTTCAAAAATTATATAATTAATTACCTTGAGTCTCATTCCCTTAAAATGTTTTAATGAACAATAAATATAAAAATTCAGATGGATTATGGCAATATTCTTTCACAATATTCTGTTTTGTTTCAAATCATGAAAAGTGTGAAACATCATCTGAAGCTTCAGATCGTCTTAAGACTTAACATTGTCTGAAGAGTGTTTATCCTCTAAAAGAAAGAAGTTCATCTAAAACATCCCTTGCATCTGATAGTTGAAGACTTCAGGGAAATAGTTTGACCTTGAAAAACGTTGCTAAGTACGAGGAATGTTTATATCAAGATCTTACCTACTTCAACATAAGAGTCAGAGCTGCTTTCTCTCCTCGTTCAAATGTTTAGCATATTTAAGCAAAGTCTGTAGCGCTGCTGCTCCTGCCAGAATGCTTTGTGTGCGCAGACCTATTGTACCTAGGTTGCCACAACGCTTTGGACAGAGCTGTGTCAAACATTCTCTGAAAGCATTAAATTCTATTTGGAAACGGGCATTTATTCCCTGGAAGCTATAAATATGTCCCATGAAGAATTGAAGATATAGAGAAGCATTCAATCAAAGAAACTACACGCTGCAAAAATCATACTCTGATATTCTTGTACACTTATTCATTTTCATATTCTGAGAAAATCTCAGTTGATTGTACTTTATAGTTCATAGCTATCATTTGAAGATATAGTGAACTAAATCCCTTTCTTGTTTAAACTTAGAACAGTTTGGTTTGTTAAGCCTGGAGAGGCTTTCTGTCTGAAAGAATACGTGTGTTACACTTGGATAAGTGTCCAAGAGCCTGAAGAGGCTTGGAGAAAGAAACAATACTTGTTGTAGAGCCTGAAGAGGCTTGAAAGAAAATAATACTTGTATTCTTGCAAGAATAGTGGAAATCCAGGTGCTGGTTTTTGCCCTAGGATTGGACGTAGCTCACGGTGGTTGTGAGTGAACCAGGATAGTTTCTTGGCTAAGTTTTCTCTATCCCTTAAGCTATTTCAATTCTGTTTTTATTCTAACATGGGGATTGAAAAAGTATTTAAGTGAAAACTTCTTATCTGATTCATATCTAGTTTATAACCTTTTTAATCTGAACCAATTTCAAAAGGTAACCAAAACCTTTAGACTGATACTCATCATCTGAAGATTTTCAGAAGCAAATCTTTCAAAATATTTGAAACAGAAAAAGTTTCCATTGAAACACTATTCAACCCCCCTTCTAGTGTTTCCTTGTATTTCCAACAGTTGGTACCAGAGCTTATCCTCGGGGTTAGCACCTAATCAGTGCAGAGGTCAAAGATCCAAATGGAAACTTCTACCAGCAACTGACAGAACATCACTGAAGGAGCCTCCATCACGAGACCCCCAACATTCAATGGAGTGGATTACCACTATTAGAGTGATCGTATGAAGTTGTTTATTGAAAGCAACAACATTGATGTCTGGGATGTGGTTACTGCTGGAGACTATGTTCCCATGCATGCTGGACTGCCCATACCAAAAATTGAATGGACCTTGGAGCAGAAGGCTCAAGTTCAATTAAATGCAAAGGCCAAACTCTATCTGATATGCTCCTTGAACAAATCAGAATATGAGAAGGTTCATGGTTGTTCATCTGCTAAGGAGATCTGGGATACACTTGCAGAAGCTCATGAGGGTACTGAGACTGTAAAGCAATCCAAGATCAGTATGCTTGTACATCAGTATAAGATGTTCAAGATGGAAGAGTCTAAAACCATAGACCAAATGTTTGGGAGGTTTCAGACGATAACCAATGCACTCATGTCATTGGGAAGAACCTTTGAATCTGGAGATAACAATCGAAAGATTCTAAGAAACTTATATATATATATATACATAATTTGTTCAAACATAGTACAATAAAACAATAAAAAAACATAATGAAAAAAATCAATGGAGGCGGCGACGCTGGTGCTGTGGTGGGGTCGGCTCCTCATCATCATCCAACAATTGGTTATCCAAGGTGGCATCGTAGTGGGGGTGCGGCTGAGCCTAAGCTTGAGTTGCAACCTGAGCCTCCAGCAACTGCTGCATCTGTCGTTGGAGTCATCCTAACTCATCCTCTAACTCTCCAGCCTTCGCTATAGTCTAGCGAGACTCCTGCCTTACTTCATTTACTTCCTGACGCAGCGCCTCCTTAGTTGAATGATGTGACCCGGACCCGTCAGTACTTGTAACATCCCGCTAATTAAGACCTTAAATTATAGGAGAATTATAACTTAAAATAAAATGAAGTAAAGAATAGGCACAGGAAAGCTTAAGGGACAAAAATAAGAGTTTTAGACACCAGGGATCTCGCTCAAGCGAGTGAATCTCGCTCAAGCGAGTGAATCTCGCTTGAGCGAATTATGCAGCAAAAAACTGCAAAAGTCAGTTCTGCAATTCTCTCTTAAGCCAAAATGTTCTCGCTTAAGCCAAAATCTTCCAGAGAGGGTGTATTTTCGTGAGCATTCTTGCTCAAGCCAAAAATTCTCGCTTGAGCCAAAATGTCAATCTCGCTTAAGCAAAAAATTCTCGCTTGAGCCAGAATGACATTCTCAACATTTTTAAAACACAACTGTAGACAGTTTCCACTCAGTTTCTCTTCCGTTTCTTCGTCTTTTCAGAGATAGAAAGAGGGGTTCTAGTGAGAGAATGTGCCAGTGAAAGTCAAGAACGGTTTCTACGCTCCAAGATCAAGTCTTTCATCAATCTTTCCTCCCTCAACGCCAATTACTCTTCATTCGTTCTTCATTTTCTCGACGCTCAGGTGGGTGTGACTCTCACTTGTTTGTCTTGATTGATGCCATAACATGACCCCTAATATTATTTCCCTTTCTTTCATGGAATAATGATGTATGTATGAGATGAATTTAGGAATGACGAATGCATTGATGATTGTTTGTATTGAATTGCCAAAACCATAGGATAGATGACTTGGATGATTATGTATAATGTATCTTGAGTATGTTATTCTAAAACCATGGGCCTTTGGCCATCACGACCATGAAATTATGAATTTAAGAAATCACAGAGCCTTTGGGCTATCACAGGGTCATTGACCGTCACAGGCCTTCAGGAAATTTAATTAAGAAAGACGGGGTAACCACATCGAACTCATGGCCAAGAGGGAGATGGGGTCCCCAATAACAGAATGAAATTTAAATGTTACTTAAGACTTAATCATAGGTAGCCCTGGACGACGGTCCTTGGTTACATGGCCGAGCTCTCATCACAGTCACGTTACAGAGAAAAGACCCCAGGTTTCGGGTACAACACCTCACAGTCATGCATTGCATAATAAACATTACTTCAATGATGATATATTATGTTTAATTCATTTATTAATGATGATTTAGATAGATATGTGTAATTATAATGATTCTTGATTGTTTCCCCACACCGCACACACTTGTTACGCTTACTGGGACGTTGGTCTCACCCCATTCCATCGGAACAATATTTCAGTGGTGCAGGATACTCTTCAGGATTATGACGAGCAGTAGAGGACTCGTGAAGGATAGTAGGACTCATGAAGGATAGTAGTATAGTGTTTAGTTACATTGATGTATTTAACTTTGCTTAGGACCACTATTGTTATTTGTTAGGATGTTCTTAGGAATTATCATGTTATTTTAATACTTTGGATTAGAACCTTAATGGCAACCTTGTATTGACTTTCTTTAACTTATGTATGTAATGTTGGAGCTTTAGTAATTGTTGGGTTACTCAAGCGACCATGTGTTTATTTTGATACGTGAAATTGACGAATTAATTTCACGAGTTTGGAAATAGTGCTCCCAACAGGCATTATTTCTGAATTTAGAAATTAGGACGTTACATTTTGGTATCAGAGCAGTTCAATCCAATTCGACTGCGGTTAAGTTAGTTGCCTGTGACTCACTATGATCCCACTGTACCCCGTAACCAGTATAAGGACTGATCACCCCTCTACTTGGAGCGTTGTACACGGGATTATGGTTAGTGACATGAACAGGATACCTTGTTAAGGGAATTGGAGGCACTTCTCTAGCAAGGATAGAGCCACCCACTTGTAGATAGAGAGAGAATGATATACGTTCACTTCAAAGAATAAGACCTGCACCTTAGGAACCTTATAGAATGTCAACCTTAATTCTCAGTGGTTATGAGGCACCCTTTGAAGGAAAGGTAAAGTAGAAGTTTTAGAGAGAAGTTTAGAGGGAACATGAGGAGTAGGCTCCCTAGTAAGGCAGGATAGTGTTGGTTGCTTGTGGTTACACTTACACCTTGAGTGTGTGATTTGTTTGATTAATCATGATGCTTGTTTCTACTTGAATAATTGATTGACATGTCTGTTTATTTGCGTTTTTTAAATGTCTTGTATGTGGAGGCTGATTGTAGGTACCTAGGAATGGGTTTTTCATTGGCAGATAGAGGTTATAAGGGAAGTGTGGGACTCAATGGAGGTTAGAGAAACCTAATGCCATTAGTGAAGGGGGAGTAACACTAGCTCTTGGTTAAGTGTTTACCATCGGGTAGGTGTAATCTTAAAGATAATTCGAGGAATTGAATTAGGACCTTTAATCTCACATTCTTGTTTCCTTTCTTTAAATCCTTGTTAGTGTATGTTGATGTTGATGGTTGTTGGTAGTTGCACCTTGGTGACGTAATTTACTTGAGTAGGATGAAATTGCATGTTACTCCCTTACCTTTTCATTTGAATGTTCACACCCCGGCTAATGAATCCATTTCCACTTCCTTAGTATGTCTTGCATGTCCCTTAGAAATCCAAGGTAGAATCTTTAAAGTTGATTTGATCTGTCTGCCTTTGAAGAAACTTGATGTTATTTTGGGTATGAACTGGTTATCTCATAACCAGGTCATGCTTGATTGTTGGAATAAAGAAATTGTTTTCCCTACTCTTCTTCTTCCTCCGAAGGAGAGGCCATCATATTTGTTATCTTGCTCCACTCAAATTTCTGAATGCCTGACTGATGGTAGTTATTGTTTTATATTACTGCTTTCCTCAACTGTAGTGTCGAAACCCGACCTAGACAGCTTAGCCATTGTTAGGGAGTTCCAGGACGTTTTCCCTAGTGAGGTGACCACCTTACACCCGGATCGAGAGACTGAGTTTTCCATAGACCTTGTGCCGGGCACAGGGCCTATTTCTAAGGCTCCCTATAGGATGTCACCCTTTGAGATGAGTGAACTTAAGAAGCAACTAGAAGAATTAATAGAGAAGCAATTCATTAGGCCTAGTGTGTCCCCTTGGGGAGCTCCAGTGCTCCTCGTCAAAAAGAAGAATGACAACATGAGGTTGTGTGTTGATTATAGACAGTTGAACAAGGTAATGGTCAAGAACAAATATCCCTTACCTAGGATAGATGACCTATTAGACCAGCTTAGAGGGGCAACAGTGTTTTCTAAGATAGACTTGAGGTCAGGTTTGTAGGAACACAGGGAAACACTAGAAGGGGGGGTTGAATAGTGTTTCTAAATATTTTAAGAAGCTTTTCGAAAACAGATTTACAAAAACAGACTTTCAGACAGGTTGCTAGAGGGTTGTCTGAAGTTTTTAGATAGCTGTCTGAAGTTGGTTTCAGACGGCTTTAAAATGGTTCTAAAAGAAGTTTCTTCTTTTTAAAATATTAGATTAAATATTCAGTCCCCTTAATTAGTTTAAAACTGAAATGACAAAGATAAGGAAAAGAGAAACTTAGCCACAGAAATTATCCTGGTTCACTCACTACCACTTGTGAGCTACGTCCAGTCCCAATGCCAACTAGCACTTGGATTTTCTCTTAATCTTGCAAGATTACAAGTATTCTTTTCTAACAAGCCTCTTCAGGCTCTACAACCAAGTATTCTTGTTCAGACAAGCCTCTCCAGGCTCAACAACACAAGTATTCTTTTTCAGACAAGCCTCTCCAGGCTCAAAAGCAAATACAAATGAGAGAAATGCTTAAGCTCACAAACTATATCAGTTTTGAGACTTAAACAGCTACAGATTGTACAGAAATTACTGAGGTATGCTCAGAATAAAAAGAAATTTGTGTGTACAAAGATGATAAATTCTATCAGAGTGTTGCAGCGAAAAACTTGCAGAGTTTCTGTTCTTTTTCTGTGCTTCTCTATCTTTCAGGTCTTCAAATGAGGGGGTATTTATAACCAAATGATTGGCCCATTGAAGACTCTCATGCTTGTGAATTCCATGCTAGCCGTTGTGAGACAGCTGCTGCAGTACAGAATATTCTCTGACATATTCTGATATTCCCTGACAAATTCTGACACTTTTACAAGGTTTGTTCCTGCCAAAAAGGTGCTCTTTGTTGCTGCTGCAATTTCTGCGTAGCAGAGGACACGTTGTGACAGAGAACGTGCTTGAATTGCATTGCACAGGTGCCAGCTGTTTGTAGCAGAGAACATGCGTGAAAAACGTGCAGAGGTACATGGATTGTCACAGCTTCAGACAAGAGATGCCACATCATCAAAAGCTTTCAGACGGCTTTGAAGCTTCAGACGGGTTGATCATCTTCAGACAACATCAGCTTCTTCAGACGGATTCAACACTTAGTCTTATATAGAAGGCTTCTTGCTGAAAATCATAGACAAACAATTAGACAATTGTATCTTATGAGAAACAACTTAAGTTGAATTTGTTGATCATTAAAACTTAGAGAAATTTCAGTCTTTAAAACATCATAAACCTCTTTATGATATTTTTGAGACTCAACAAGGTTACCATCAGATAAAGATTAAGAGTGAGGATATCTCCAAGACTGCTTTTAGGACTAGATATGGGCATTATGAGTATCTGGTGATGCCATTTGGTTTGACCAATGCACCAGCTGTATTCATGGACTACATGAATCAAATCTTTAGGCCCTACTTGGATACGTTTGTGGTCATATTCATCGACGATATTCTTATCTATTCTAAGACCTTAGAAGAACATGAGCAACATCTTAAGGTGGTTTTGGGAGTATTGAGAGAGAAGAAACCGTTTGCTAACCCTGAGAAATGTGAATTTTGGTTGGATAAAGTTCACTTCCTAGGGAATGTTAGATCCAGTGAAGGTGTGTCAGTGGACCCTAGTAAGATAGAGGCGGTGATTGGTTGGGAGAGGCCCAAGTCAGTCACTGAGGTTAGGAGTTTCTTAGGATTAGCTGGGTATTATCGCAGATTCATCAGAGGTTTTTCTCAGTTGGCCTTACCTCTCACCCGACTGACCCGTAAGGGCCATGCTTTTGTTTGGGATGTGAAGTGTGAGAAGATTTTCAAGGAACTCAAGGAGAAGTTGACCACCACCCCGGTATTAGTATTGCCGGATTTGTCCAAATCCTTTGAAGTGTATAGTGACGCTTTAGGAAATGGGTTAGGTTGTGTTTTGATGCCGAATAAGAGAGTAGTGGCTTATGCCTCTAGACAACTTAGACCCCATGAGGAAAACTACCTAACTCATGACTTAGAGTTAGCTGCAGTAGTGTTTCCTCTTAAGGTGTGGAGGCACTACCTGTATGGGGTACCGTTTGAGGTCTTTAGTGACCATAAGATCCTTAAGTACCTCTTTGATCAGAAAGAACTTAATATGAGGCAGAGAAGGTGGATGGAATTTTTAAAGGACTATGATTTTGAGCTTAAGTACCACCCAGGCAAGGCCAATGAAGTGGTCGACGCCTTAAGTAGAAAATCCCTACATGCGTCATCCATGGTGCATGAGTTAGAATTGTTAGAGAAGTTTAGGGATTTGAAGCTTGAGGAGAATTATGAGGGAGATAGTATGAGACTCTACAGGCTAGAGGCGGTCAATGACTTAAGGACAAGGATTAGAGAGGCTCAGGTTTCAGACTTAGAACTCTAGTCCCGGAAGGGACAACCAGGGTTTTCCAAATCACGAGATGGGATGATTCTCTTCCAAGGGAGAGTCTGTATCCCTAAGGGGGGTAGCATCAGAGAGGAGATTTTAGAGGAGGCTCATAAGACCAAGTTCACGGTGCATCCTGGTATTACCAAGATGTACTTGATGGGTTTCTGGCAAGCGAACCACAAATCCAGCAGTATAATAGTAAGAAGAGTATCGTATCCACAAGGAACGGTCAATTTATATAGACTGTGATCTAATTATCAAGGAGAAACAATGGTTTAGAGTATATTGTTGCGGAATTGTAAATAACAGATTAATATCAATAGAATTAGAAAGGAAGAGTTAGAGACACTTTACTTGGATTAGGATTGGACTTCATATCATCACACCCTTTGTGCATGTAAAATCTATTTATTATTTTAGGTTTACTCTATAATATCCTAGACAAACTTTATTGCTAAGATCCCGAGTTACCAGCGGCCTCACACACTCAAAGATAATCCATGCGGGATCTCCCAGGCGACAGACTTACCCTCGGCTTATTTTGCTATTTTTTTAGTCAGTTTGTAAAGGAACTTAGTTGATAAACGAGGCCTATAGCTGTAGACGCACCTTCACTCAAGTACTGTCACTACCCTCACTCATCAGGATACGCCTATGTTCGAATCCTGGATTCACAATCAACTAACTCCTTGCTATCGGTTTATCAATACCAAGCCTAATGGTTAGATGCCCTTCATTATGGTACTCACACTACCCATCAATCATTAGTAAACACCCCTTTTCGGTCAGTGGTTAACCGAGTATTCTTATTCAATCAGAGAGTGAGTCTATTTAGAAGCCACTCCCCCACTCTCAGTCCTAATCAAAACTAACCTAGCTAGTTGAGACTAGCCTATAACTCCAGGCGCAAGCGCGGGAATTAGGAATTAAGTACATAATAAGATTACCAATATTATAGACAGAGAGCACAGAAATAATAATATAGAGTTTACATACACTTGGGGATAGAATCAATTACATCCAATCCTAATGGAGAGTTAACTACACGAGGTAGCCATACAACCCACCGAAGATGTTGTCACCATCTTCAATCCTTGTGAAACGCTCCTCCTCTCCTACTGTAAACTTAGCTTTGGTACATTATCACTGAAATATAGACTGGATTACAATGATCGTGCACACTGGGATTGGTGCAAGAGGTTCCTATTTATAGACTAAGGAAAGACACAACAATTTGGGAAGAGATTTATCTAAAAACGGAAACAGGGACCAAATCAGCGTAACCTGCGCTCCAGGCTGTGCTACAGCGCAGGATGAGGCGCAACTTCCAGAGAGACTGCGCTTCACCTGCGCTATAGCGCGGGGTGAAGCGCAGGTAGCGTCCTACAGCTCCAACTTTCTCTTTTTAATCTTGATCTCTCCCCGAGACTGGTTTTAGCAGATTTGTCTTTCCTTATTTCCCTTTTCTTGGTGAAATCCTTGTATCTATTGAGCAATCTTTGATTTAATTGGGAAACTTGTCTGCAGAATCCTTGATTGATTGACAGTGATCTCCTCATTAATGGCTTCAAATATTCTTTAAATCTTCATTAAATATCTTCAGTCAATCTCAAATCTTGCAGACATCTCCCTCATTTAATGCTATCTATCCTTCAAATCAAATCTTTGCAATATCCTGCAAAAATCAGCAATGTTTCCATCAAAATAGCATCAAATTAAAATATCAGATTAATAAATACAATTTATCTAATATTTAATAAAAAGGGATTAAATTGGGGTAAAATTATCATTTTATCCTTGATAAGTGAAATAAAAAGTGCTCTAATTTATCAACTAATTTTCACTTATCAGTACCAAGACTTGAGGAGCATGTTTAGGTGGGATGGAATGAAGAGAGAGATAACTGAGTTTGTTTCTGGGTGCCTTGTATGCCAACAGGTTAAGATAGAACACCAAAAGCCCTCAGGTATGCTCCAACCATTAGAAATTCCCGAGTGGAAATGGGAATCCATATCCATGGACTTCGTGATGGGACTACCTAGAGTCCCAACAGGCTTTGATGCCATTTGGGTGATAGTGGACCGGCTGACCAAGTCAGCCCATTTCTTACCAATCGGAGCGACTTACCCTTTGACCAAATTAGTAGACTTGTACATCACGGAGATTGTGAAGCTCCATGGTGTACCTTCCAGCATAGTGTCAGATAGAGATCCCAGGTTTACCTCTAGATTTTGGAATGCCTTACATCAAGCCTTTGGTACTAAACTGAAGTTTAGCACCGCTTACCACCCTCAAACTGATGGGCAGTCTGAGAGGACAATCCAGACCTTAGAGGACATGCTTAGATCCTGTGTTTTGGAAGAAAAGGGTAGTTGGGATAAGTATTTGTCACTCATAGAGTTTGCCTACAACAACAGTTTTCATAGCAGTATAGGTATGGCACCCTATGAGGCTTTGTTTGGTAGGAAGTGTAGCTCACCTTTGTGTTGGTGTGAGGTTGGAGAGAAAAGTTTGCTAGGTCCGGAGTTGGTACAAGAAACCACAGAGAAGATTAAAAAATTAGGGAGAAGTTGGTAACTGCCCAGAGCCGGCAGAAGAGTTATGCTGATAGGAGGCGGAAAGACCTAGAGTTTGAGGAAGATGACCATGTGTTTTTGAAAGTTACTCCCATCACTGGCATAGGAAGGTCCATTTAGGCCAAGAAGTTGAATCCCTGTTTTGTCGGTCCTTTTCAAATATTGCAAAGGATTGGTCCCCTTGCATACAAAATAGCCCTTCCACCCCATTTGGCCAACATCTGTGATGTATTCCATGTCTCACAGCTCAGAAAATACCTTCACGACCCTTCTCACATCATAAGTTCAGAATCAATACATTTAAGGGAGGATCTGACTATTCCCACGAGACCTGCACAGATTATTGACCGAAGCATCAAAACCCTGAGGAATAAGGCCATTCCGTTAGTGAAGGTGTTTTGGGAGGGTCAGTCGCCAAAGGACGCAACTTGGGAAAATTAGGAAGATCTCCGCTCTCAGTTTCCAGAGTTATTCATTTAAGGTAAGGAAGTTCAATTTTCCCCATTCTCTTCTTTATTCAACTATCTTTAGTCAATTTTGGGGACAAAATTGTTTTAAGGGGGAAGAATTGTAATATCCCGCTAATTAAGACCTTAAATTATAGGAGAATTATAACATAAAATAGAATGAAGTAAAGAATAGGCACAGAAAAGCTTAAGGGACAAAAATAAGAGTTTTGGACACCAGGGATCTCGCTCAAGCGACTGAATCTCGCTTGAGAAAATTATGTAGCAAAAAATTGCAAAAGTCAGTTCTGCAATTCTCGCTTAAGCCAAAATTTTCTCGCTTAAGCCAAAATCTTCCAGAGAGGGAGTATTTTCGTGAGCATTCTCGCTCAAGCCAAAAATTCTCGCTTGAGCCAAAATGTCAATCTCGCTTAAGCCAAAAATCCTCGCTTGAGCCAGAATGACAATTTCAGCATTTTTAAAACACGACTGCAGACAGTTTCCACTCAGTTTCTCTACCGTTTCTTCGTCTTTTCAGAGAGAGAAAGAGAGGTTCTAGTGAGAGAATGTGCCAGTGAAAGTCAAGAACAGTTTCTACGCTCCAAGATCAAGTCTTTCATCAATCTTTCCTACCTCAACGCCAATTACTCTTCATTCGTTCTTCGTTTTCTCGACGCTCAGGTGGGTGTGACTCTCACTTGTTTGCCTTGATTGATGCCATAGCATGACCCCTAATCTTATTTCCCGTTCTTTCATGGAATAATGATGTATGTATGAGATGAATTTAGGAAATACGAATGCATTGATGATAGTTTGTATTGAATTGCCAAAACCATAGGATAGATGACTTGGATGATCATGTATAATGTATCTTGAGTATGTTATTCTGAAATCATGGGCCTTTGGCCATCACAACCATGAAACTATGAATTTAAGAAATCACAGAGCCTTTGGGCTATCACAGGGTCATTGACCGTCACAGGCCTTCGGGCAATTTAATTAAGAAAGACGGGGTAACCACATCGAACTCATGGCCAAGAGGGAGATTGGGTCCCCAATAACATAATGAAATTTAAATGTTACTTAAGACTTAATCATAGGTAGCCCTGGACGAAGGTCCTTGGTTACATGGCCGAGATCTCATCACAGTCACGTTACAGAGAAAAGACCCCAGGTTTTTGGGTACAACACCTAACAGTCATGCATTGCATAATAAACATTACTTCAATGATGATATATTATGTTTAATTCATTTATTTATGATTCTTTAGATAGATATGTGTAATTATAATGATTCTTGATTGTTTCCCCACACCACACACACTTGTTACGCTCACTGGGACGTTGGTCTCACCCCATTCCATGGGAACAATATTTCAGTGGTGTAGGATACTCTTCAGGATTATGACGAGCAGTAGAGGACTCGTGAAGGATAGTAGTATAGTGTTTAGTTACATTGATGTATTTAACTTTTCTTAGGACCACTATTGTTATTTGTTAGGATGTTCTGAGGAATTATCATGTTATTTTAATACTTTGGATTAGAACCTTGATGGCAACCTTGTATTGACTTTCTTTAACTTATGTATGTAATGTTGAAGCTTTAGTAATTGTTGGGTTACTCAAGCGACTATGTTTTATTTTGATACGCGAAATTGACAAATTAATTTCACGAGTTTGGAAATAGTGCTCCCAATAGGCATTATTTCTGAATTTAGAAATTAGGACATTACAGTACTCCCGTTGGTGTGAGCCTGAGACTCTGAGTGAGGCCGGTCAGACCTGGACGAATGTTGGTTTCCAAGTCCTCGGTGCCATAACAACGGCCTCGGGTCTTGCCACCCGCGACATCCCTCCAGATCTCCAGCTGGGTTGAGGCATCAGTCATGGAGGTGTCCCCCTTTTCTGACTCCACATCCCTCAGGCGGTCCTTATGATTTGTTTGTTAAGGTAAAAGTAAAATTAGTTAGTGATATATTCAATTGCATAAATATGAAATTATATAAAACAACACTTATGAAAAAACACTTACATAGGTGGACCGCGCTCGGTCATCTACCCAGCCACCACCCTTTTTTATGTGGGAGGCAATAAAGAACTCGTCGACTCGACCTCTGATGGAATTCTGGCAAGCGAACCAAATGTTAGGACCACAGGCAACACTAGAAGGGGGGGTTGAATAGTGTTTTAGACATTTTGATTCAATTTTGGAAATCTTTAAAATAAACAATCACGCTAAGTGATCATTGTACAAAACCAATCTTAAGATCAGAGTTATTTAAAAACATGCGGAATATATGAAAGATTTAGATTAAAAACTTTTTCTTACACTTAAGATTGTTTTGATTTTAAACAAACTTCTCTTAGTGTCTTCTGAAGAATATTACTAAGAGTACCTTCAGAACTATTTCTGAAATACTTTAGATGATCAGAGACCATCTATATCATGTGTCTGAACTGAGTTCCTGTTGGGCTCACTTCAGACAGGTATTTCAGACATCCCTCTGAATATATTCTTCTATAATACTTCAACCTACACTAGAGACGTTTTAACGTTATGTTTGTATGAAAACTTGTTTTATTGAAATCGTTGTGTTAAGATTATTATGAAAAGTACTTTTCAATCCCCAACGTAAATATGAAAACTGTAAGTAAAAGAGATTAAGGGAAAGAAAACTTAGACACAGAATTTATCCTGGTTCACCCACAAACCCTGTGAGCTACATCCAGTCCTAGTGGCAAACCACCACTAGCCTTTTTATAACAACAACACATATGTGCCACTCCGAATCCCCCAGACCCTTGCAGCCACATATATGTCACACTATCTGAAACCACAAATAGACATGTTAACCTCTCCAGGCCAACACAACAAGTATTCTTTTCTATCAAGCCTCTCCAGGCTCTACCACGAGTATTCTTTCTTCCACCAAGCCTCTCCAGGCTCTCAGACACTTAACTAAGTGTTGAGTATTACTACTCAATCTAAGCTAGATGTTAGCTAGAACCTCTCAACTCAGATTTTTCTTGTACATAGAGATTACTGAGTACATACTCAGGATACAGTCATTACAAACTAAATACAAGGATAGACAGTGATACAAGTGTTTGAATTTAAGTACAATCTCTGTATTTTCTATGAGGAATACATCCTCTGAGAGTAGGCTAACTAAGATATGAAATTAAGCTTCAGCCTTATTCTCCAACCATTGGTTTCCATAGGCTACATTCTCACCCGTATCATTGGAATACCAAGGTATCATCTAAGCTCCAAACCGTACCTGGTTTGATAGTCATTTGTACAGCATGATTGCCTTCCCGACAACCAACTCACTTGATCAACAGACCAATTGTACAATCTAACTAACTGACCAGCTGATCAGTAGCCCGATTGAGAATTCACTCTCTGATCAATCGTAGTTGACATTTTCATGATGTATTTAAGCTCGAGTCAACTCTTGTTAACTGTAAGACACTCAGCCTAGTTAACGATTTTCATCCTTGATTGATTTCAAGAACCTTCTTGAAAATCAATCCCGATTGATCTATCTTGGTTGTACAGCAGCTGCATGGTTGTTTCCAACAACCTGATTGATCTTCTACCCAACCAGCTTGGTTGTGTGCTGCAACCACTTGGTTGTATGTTACAACAACAACTTCAACTTCAATCTTGAGGCTATTTATATGTTCTTCTTGAATATAGCCGTTGAAGATAATTCATAATACCGTTGAGCTTCTGATGATGTGGCTCATATGGTCGTTGTGTAATAGCTTCTCAAACGGTTGCTTCTCCTTAAGCATATTGAGTGTTCAGAATACTCCCGTTCTGACACTTTTGTTGACGAGCTCTGTTTTGAGAGATGTGATGATTATGTGTATTCTCTCTCTTGAATTCTTTTGCTTTCTTGCATCTGTTTTATCCATCTTGCATCTGCTTGCTCCAGCTTGCATTATCTTGCATCTGCTTGCATCTGCTTTATCTACTTTATCCAGCTTGCATTATCTTGCATCTGCTTGCTTTCGGATTTCCTCTGATTCACTTGAGAGTATGTATTTGTTGAATTTGCCCTTTTTGCTTATTCTGCATAAACTCTTTTTTCACTTGCTCCTGACACCATTACTTCTTTGAATGAGATGTCTTGATCAATAGTCGTTGTTTGCAGATTCCTCTTTTGGGATTTAGATAAAGATGTTGAATTGAATATATTTTATTCAAACATCTTCCTTGTTACTTCTGCTTAGTCTTCTGAACTTTTCTTCTGCTTTGTTCCAGATTGCACAAATGAAGAAATGTCTCGTTGAAATGCTATCGTTTAGAGACAGCAAATAGTCTTCTTTTAATCCGTTGTGAGACACGCTTCTTGAGAGTTCTGACATAGTACAACATTGGTGCTGCAGTAAAGCTGCTACTGTTGTTGCTGCGAATGCTGCGTTGCAGAGATTTCCTCAGTGGTGTATGAAGTTCAAATGCACCGGGAAAGGTCTCTGTGTTTGTTGCCACAAATGTGTTTCAAAACGTACGAGCAGAAGAGACTTAGAAAAGTCTTCACGCAAGGTTTCAGCAAAGATGCCACGTCATTACTAAAGCTTCAGACAGCTTCCAACCTTCAGACGGGTTCCAGTCTTCAGACGGGCTCGAGTCTTCAGACGAGCTTGGCTCTTCAGACGGCTTCAACACTTAAGACAGGTTGATGATTTCAGACAGCTCAAGTCTTTCAGACAGCTTCGTTGCTTCAAACAGCTCAAGTCTTTCAGACGGCTTCGTTACTTTAGACAGCTTCAATACTTCAGACTAGTTGCGTCCTTCAGACAACTTCAATTCTTCATACTGGTTGAAACTTCAGCAGCCTTCTTCCTTAGAATTGTAGCTTCGTTCTTCTTTGTATCTTCTTCTTCTTGTATCTCTTCTTCTTCGTTTCTTCAGTTCATTGTTGTTCTTCAGACAGGCGTATATTTGAATCTGTACTTCTTCATATCTTTTGCCTTCAGTTCTTCAGATAGTCTTCTAATCTTCGATTCTTCAGATAGTTTTCAAATCTTCACTTCTATAGACAGTCTTCAAGTCTTCACTTTTATTCTTCAGTTGCTTCAACTCTGTTAAGGATTAATCTTCTTTAGATTCTGCACTCTTGTTCTTCTGATTCTGATCTTCTGATTCTGATTCTGTTCACAAAATCTTCTTCTCCTTCTAAAGAGTATTTTATCCTGAAACATAATTAACAAACAAATACCTTTCTCAGTAGAACCTGTTTATATAATCTAATTGGTTCTTTATATAATCTTATTTGTTCTTTATATAATCTTATTTGTTCTTTATATAATCTTATTTGTTCTTTATATAATCTTATTTGTTAATCATTAAAACTAACGGATGTTAAGTCTTATAATCATGTTTAATTACTTAAACAGATTTATAGACTTCACAATCTCCCCCTTTTTAATGATGACAAATAAATTATATATTACTGACAAAATGGGTATAAAAAGAAATGAGAGATAATAAGATAATAGCTTTTATTACTCCCCCTATCTCTATTACTCCCCCTGAGACAGGCATTGATTTTTTTTTGGATATCTTCTGAAACAATTAAGTCTTAAATTAATCAATTTCAATTGTTAAATCTTTTATTAACCAACTGTTACAAGTTTATTGTTAATATTTCAGATATTTTAGATAATCGATTGTTAAACTTTTTCTTGTTAAGATTTCAGATACCTATTGTTATTTTTCTTGTTAAGATTTCAGACACCTATGGTTATTAGAACCCTTCAGATACCTATTGTTATATGATACTTCAGAAATTTCAGATACCTATTGTTAAAATGTTCTTGTTAAGATTTCAAATACTTATTGTTATGACTTATTGTTATTCTTACTTATTATTAGAACTCTTAGTTTGTTGTCTTCTCTCTTACTGTATGTTATATTTCTTTGCTATTTATTTCTACTTCCTATTATCTCCTTATATATTTCCCTCTTTGTTACACTCTTTTTAGTATTTTGTTAGTTTATATTTCTCCCCCTTTTGTCATTAATTAAAAAGGTTTATATTATAAGTTAATGTAATCCTATACCAAGTGTTAACTAATGTATCGTTTTGACAGATATATTTCTCCTGTTAGATTTGTTATGCTTAAAGGTCTACTGAGGTTTCTCCCCTTAAGTTGATTAGTTTTCTACAATCTTTTAAGAGTTTCTCGTTACAGTTAAGATTTTGCTAAGCAATTATCAAGAAGTTATGAAGCATAAATGAAACTAAACAAAGAAGATTTTTAACCAAAAAAAAAGAGAACAACTGAATTCACAGAAGAAAGCACATGGAGACAGAGAAACAGAGACACTTAAGCTGTCATCAGATGAGTTCTAAAGATGATAGAGGGAACTAATTTTCATAAGATTGCTCGTTAGACACTATATATTATTAGAGATCTTGAGCACATTCTTCCTTAACTCCTTTATCTTGCGACGCAGTTGAGCATTCTCCATCCTTAGTCTTTGAATCTCAGGAATGTCATCGGTTTCCTCTGTGTTCCGATGATTTACCTTAAGAAGACCAGGATGTCTATGATCGTACAGGTGGCTAATGAACACATTGTTTACCATAAGAATCTTCATGATCACAGTATTGTGAGGTAGGATAGTAGAGTCTTCCAGTTTTCTTCTTGCCATATCGAAAAGAATGATCCACGAAAGATTAATCTTCTTATTTTGCAAAAGATTGATAACACGGAACCTTTCCATTTCAAGGTTATGGTTATCCTTAATTCGTGGGATCATACAATATTTCAGAATATTGAAGAGAACTTTGGGAATAACTTTCATTCCTCTCCTATTGAAGATTAGATGGTTAAACTGTTCCTCAAACAGATCTTTCCAAGCTGTGGAGAACAATTCTCCTTCAGCTTTTACTCCGAGAGCCTTTTCAAGGATATTGGTAGTTACAACCACCTTTTGATTCATAACTTGGGCTTTGAGGCAGGTCTCTTCCCCTGAGTTTTCCAGACAAAGCGTGTTCCAGAATTGATACACACTTTCTTCATGCCATTTGCAGTCAATGGCTTCAAAGAAAGGTAACCATCCGGCGGCTTCGAAAAAGGCAATTACATTATAACCAACCTTAGAGAGATTCTGAAAGTCTACAATTTGACTTTGAAGGATAGAGGAAGACATTTTGAGAGATGGAAGTGAGAAATCTTTTGGAGGTTTCCTAGAGAGATTTGGAGGTTGAGATGAAGAGAGCAAATAGAAGTTTGAGGATATATACAAGAGCATTTAATTTTGACACTGACAGCGCGTTCTTGGGAAGAGTGCGTTGATTGATAGACAAGTGAAACGCCGCGACCTTTAAAGATATTAGGCGTTATTGTTCCAAGAGACCCCCTTATTAAAACAACACGTCTTTTCAGAGGACAACGCATTGAATGAAGGATCATGAAAGTTTAGATTAGGTAAAGAAGAGATGTTACCACATAATCCGTTTATTGTTATCTGGATGACGAGGCGTTAACTGACATTGCTTCTTGCTTTGAAAGACTTTTTCTTCATCTGAGGTTGCTTGATGTTTGCACGTTTCAGTATGCTTTTGTCTTTTGTGCTCCCAGAGAATCTTTGAACAGTCATCTTAACCTACCCCTTTACAATTGAGTTGGATTCTAATGACTTGAGTAACTATCCCTTAACATTTCAGACCCACAATTTCAGACAGACCATAAGAAGCCTTCTGAAAGGGTTAGATGAACAGAGATATTACTAAGTTAGTATAATCCACTCAGAGATTGAGTTAGGTTTGGTGCATAGAGTGTTAACTGTCTTAGCATTGTTGACCCATAGTTTCAGTGAGTTTATTTTGAACTTTCTGAACAGGTTCAGACAATGGAGATGTTATCACACTATGTCCTTTTTAGATGATGTTTCTTAGATGGTCTTCTTAAAACTTGTTTCCTGAAACATTCAAACTAGAAGTACCTTTCAGTAGCACCTGATTGTAATTTGTCTAATTATTTAAATTAAGCATTTTAGAATTACAGATAACATTTTATCAAGTTTAGAAAATATCTTATTAGATTAATTAGATTTATCTTTTAGAAATACAATTTGTTAATTTGTTAAGAAGGGATTGTGTTCTTAATTATGCACAGATATTAACACAAAGAAATCAAAACATAGAGACTTCAAACAAAATAGAAATATAAACACAAAGACGTAGAAATAAAGACTTCAAAAACAGGACACATGTATATCATTGATCATTAGATTGGTTCTCATCAGTATTGACTTTCTCCTTTTCTTTCTTCAGCAACCGTAGCTCTTTTGATAGAATCTGAGTGTTTCTTCCAGATGTTCAATACGTTCGTCCAACCTTTTTATCTTACTTCTTCCGAATATTTCTCTTAAGTTTCCAGGAACGCTTAGATAGTCAGAAGATTCTATTTCGCTTTGGGTTGACGACGAAAGGCTTTGGGCTTCATTTTCCTCTGCTGATGTTCCCTTGATATGCTCATATTCTTTTAATGTGAGGGAAGGGGATAACTTTTGGTCGAAGAATCTTTCGATAGGAAATCCTTTATATTGAAGGATTTTCATAATCAGTGTAGTATGGGGAAAGACTTTGACTTCTTCTAATTTTCTTCTCATCATATGGTAGAGGATGATTCTGGGAAGATTTAATCTTTTCCTTTGAAGGAGATGTATCAGCACGAATCTTTCCATATCAGAGATGATGTTTGTATCCTTCCTTTTGGGTAGAATACAACAATTAATGATTGACAGCAGAATTCTGGGAATTTCCAGTAAGTTTGAGCAAACTGGTGCTTCAAGAGTTCTGCGACCAAATAACATTTGATCATGCATCTCTTTCTCTCTATCATTGATTTCCCAATCTGAAGAGAATTGTTTTCCGGTTGCTTCCACCCTAATGATTTCCTTCAGATCCTTGAAGTCCACTCCGATAGGCATTCCCATTACTGAAGTGTTTATACCACTTGTCTCTTCAAGAAACACTTCTGAGTTGTTCCAGAAATCTAGAACACTATGCTCATGCCAGGGGAACGATGCCTCTTCAAGAAAGGAAATCCAGCCAGCATCCTTGAAATACTCAGAGATTTTTAGTCCTTCTTTGTCAAAGTCGCTTAAATTTACTCCCCTTGTGGGAATAATTCTTTCATCATACTTGCATAGACTTTGAGCACAAGAGATTGCTGATCTTGATGCCATTGAGTTAGATTAAGATGAATTGGAAGGAAATAAACTGTGAGGTTCTTCTAATAATCTTCCAATCCTTTAAATAGGCAATCAAGCGTCGCTTCATTTTATGAAAGGAGCGGTTTCATCCACTAAGCAGTTGTGGAGAGATGTGCATCGTGTCCTTTGAGAGAAACCGGTTGATGATTCAATGATTCACATCGTGCCGTTTCATATTTTCAAAAACAGTTATGACTAACACACACGACTCTTCATTTACTTAATTTAAACACGTAGTTATTACTTTACTAAACATGTGTGACTCTTCAACACATACATTTAAATAAGTAAAGCATACATAAAATGAATCATACATTTCACACAGTAAACATAGTAAAACACATATCATGCAGACATATATTTACATAATTTCGAAAGCATGAAACAATTATATCATGTAATCATATTTTTCACAATTTCAATAAAAACAAATCATGCAACAGATTAATAGCTATATTATAACTTAGACATAGATAGGAAAGGTGTTACCAGTTTGTGATCTAGAGATAGATTCACTTTCCTTTTCTGTTGCTTTAGCCTTATGAATAATGAGTATTGGAAAAATGATTTTCCTATTCTCATTGTCATTCTTCAGAGTTGCTTCAGCCTGGTGAGATTTCCATCTTCTGAGGATCTACTCCTTCTGCATTTGTTAGATGCTCAACCCGAAGGTGAGCTCTGATACCAATTGTTAGGACCACAGGCAACACTAGAAGGGGGGGTTGAATAGTATTTTAGACATTTTGATTCAATTTTGGAAATCTTTAAAATAAACAATCACGCTAAGTGATCATTGTACAAAACCAATCTTAAGATCAGAGTTATTTAAAAACATGCGGAATATATGAAAGATTTAGATTAAAAACTTTTTCTTACACTTAAGATTGTTTTGATTTTAAACAAACTTCTCTTAATGCCTTCTGAAGAATATTACTAAGAGTACCTTCAGAACTGTTTCTGAAATACTTTAGATGATCAGAGACCATCTATATCATGTGTCTGAACTGAGTTCCTGTTGGGCTCACTTCAGACAGGTATTTCAGACATCCCTCTGAATATATTCTTCTATAATACTTCAACCTACACTAGAGACGTTTTAACGTTATGTTTGTATGAAAACTTGTTTTATTGAAATCGTTGTGTTAAGATTATTATAAAAAGTACTTTTCAATCCCCAACGTAAATATGAAAACTAAGTAAAAGAGATTAAGGGAAAGAAAACTTAGACACAGAATTTATCCTGGTTCACCCACAAACCCTGTGAGCTACATCCAGTCCTAGTGGCAAACCACCACTAGCCTTTTTATAACAACAACACATATGTGCCACTCCGAATCCCCCAGACCCTTGCAGCCACATATATGTCACACTATCTGAAACCACAGATAGACATGTTAACCTCTCCAGGCCAACACAACAAGTATTCTTTTCTATCAAGCCTCTCCAGGCTCTACCACGAGTATTCTTTCTTCCACCAAGCCTCTCCAGGTTCTCAGACACTTAACTAAGTGTTGAGTATTACTACTCAATCTAAGCTAGATGTTCTCTAGAACCTCTCAACTCAGATTTTCTTGTACATAGAGATTACTGAGTACATACTCAGGATACAGTCATTACAAACTAAATACAAGGATAGACAGTGATACAAGTGTTTGAATTTAAGTACAATCTCTGTCTTTTCTATAAGGAATACATCCTCTGAGAGTAGGCTAACTAAGATATGAAATTAAGCTTCAGCCTTATTCTCCAACCATTGGTTTCCATAGGCTACATTCTCACCCGTATCATTGGAATACCAAGGTATCATCCAAGCTCCAAACCGTACCTGGTTTGATAGTCATTTGTACAACATGATTGCCTTCCCGACAACCAACTCACTTGATCAACAGACCAATTGTACAATCTAACTAACTGACCAGCTGATCAGTAGCCCGATTGAGAATTCACTCTCTGATCAATCGTAGTTGACATTTTCATGATGTATTTAAGCTCGAGTCAACTCTTGTTAACTGTAAGACACTCAGCCTAGTTAACGATTTTCATCCTTGATTGATTTCAAGAACCTTCTTGAAAATCAATCCCGATTGATCTATCTTGGTTGTACAGCAGTTGCATGGTTGTTTCCAACAACCTGATTGATCTTCTACCCAACCAGCTTGGTTGTGTGCTGCAACCACTTGGTTGTATGTTACAACAACAACTTCAACTTCAATCTTGAGGCTATTTATATGTTCTTCTTGAATATAGCCGTTGAAGATAATTCATAATACCGTTGAGCTTCTGATGATGTGGCTCATATAGCCGTTGTGTAATAGCTTCTCAAACGGTTGCTTCTCCTTAAGCATATTGAGTGTTCAGAATACTCCCGTTCTGACACTTCTGTTGACGAGCTCTGTTTTGAGAGATGTGATGATTATGTGTATTCTCTCTCTTGAATTCTTTTGCTTTCTTGCATCTGTTTTATCCATCTTGCATCTGCTTGCTCCAGCTTGCATTATCTTGCATCTGCTTTATCTACTTTATCCAGCTTGCATTATCTTGCATCTGCTTGCTTTCGGATTTCCTCTGATTCACTTAAGAGTATGTATCCGTTGAATTTGCCCTTTTTGCTTATTCTGCATATACTCCTTTTTCACTTGCTCCTGACACCATTACTTCTTTGAATGAGATGTCTTGATCAATAGTCGTTGTTTGCAGATTCCTCTTTTGGGATTTAGATAAAGATGTTTAATTGAATATATTTTATTCAAACATCTTCCTTGTTGCTTCTGCTTAGTCTTCTGAGCTTTTCTTCTGCTTTGTTCCAGATTGCACAAATGAAGAAATGTCTCGTTGAAATGCTATCGTTTAGAGACAGCAAATAGTCTTCTTTTAATCCGTTGTGAGACACGCTTCTTGAGAGTTCTGACATAGTACAACATTGGTGCTGCAGTAAAGCTGCTACTGTTGTTGCTGCGAATGCTGCGTTGCAGAGATTTCCTCAGTGGTGTATGAAGTTCAAATGCACCGGGAAAGGTCTCTGTGTTTGTTGCCACAAATGTGTTTCAAAACGTACGAGCAGCAGAGACTTAGAAAAGTCTTCACGCAAGGTTTCATCAAAGATGCCACGTCATTACTAAAGCTTCAGACAGCTTCCAACCTTCAGACGGGTTCCAGTCTTCAGACGGGCTCGAGTCTTCAGACGGGCTTGGCTCTTCAGACGGCTTCAACACTTAAGACAGGTTGATGATTTCAGACAGCTCAAGTCTTTCAGACAGCTTCGTTGCTTCAGACAGCTCAAGTCTTTCAGACGGCTTCGTTACTTTAGACAGCTTCAATACTTCAGACTAGTTGCGTCCTTCAGACAACTTCAATTCTTCATACTGGTTGAAACTTCAGCAGCCTTCTTCCTTAGAATTGTAGCTTCGTTCTTCTTTGTATCTTCTTCTTCTTGTATCTCTTCTTCTTCGTTTCTTCAGTTCATTGTTGTTCTTCAGACAGGCGTATATTTGAATCTGTACTTCTTCATATCTTTTGCCTTCAGTTCTTCAGATAGTCTTCTAATCTTCGATTCTTCAGATAGTTTTCAAATCTTCACTTCTACAGACAGTCTTCAAGTCTTCACTTTTATTCTTCAGTTGCTTCAACTCTGTTAAGGATTAATCTTCTTTAGATTCTGCACTCTTGTTCATCTGATTCTGATCTTCTGATTCTGATTCTGTTCACAAAATCTTCTTCTCCTTCTAAAGAGTATTTTATCCTGAAACATAATTAACAAACAAATACCTTTCTCAGTAGAACCTGTTTATATAATCTAATTGGTTCTTTATATAATCTTATTTGTTCTTTATATAATCTTATTTGTTCTTTATATAATCTTATTTATTAATCATTAAAACTAACGGATGTTAAGTCTTATAATCATGTTTAATTACTTAAACAGATTTATAGACTTCACACCAAAAGCCCAACAGTATAACAGTAAGTAAAGTAACGTATACAAAGGGAACGGTCAATTCACGTGTACTCGTGATCTATTTATCAAGTGGAAATAACGGACTTATGAGAATAATTGGTGCGGAAAATATAAATTGCAAAATAATAAATAAAAGCAATAGAAAGGAGGATTTGAAAGCACTTTACTTGGATTAGGATTGAACTTCGTATCATCTCACCCTTCGTATATGTAATGACTATTTATTGTTTATGATTATATTCTTGTAAAGACTTAGCCAAACTGAATTGATAAAACCCCGAGTAACCAGTAGCCTACCACTCAAAGATAATCCATGCGGGCTCTCCCAAGCGACAAATTACCCTCGGCTCATTAAGCTCTTAATTAATTAATTATTGTTTTGTTTGTTTGAATTGTCCATTAATTGCACTTCCCTACAAACGCTCTTCAATCAGGAGCTGTCACTACTCCCTCGATCACGAGATCCTGTTTATCCCTCACATACAAATAACTTTCAATTATGTTACTATCGACTAACCATACCTTCCTATAAACGCTCTTCAATTGAGGGTTGTCACTACCCCCTCAATCATTAGATCCCGCCTATTTTTCAATATGACTTGCAAGTACCCTTAAACAATCAGAGTTTGAGTTCCCTATGTCTAGGCTCCCTCATCCTCATTCCTAGCTGGAAGTCTCTATCCATATTATGTCACAGACGCTAGCCTATAACTCTGGCGCACGCACGAAAGTTAGGAATTAAGCACAGAATAAAGGTACCGAAATTACAAGATAGGGAATCATAAACAATAAAATAGAAATTACATATACTCACGAGATCGAATCAACTACATTCAATCCTACTGGAGAGTTAGCTACTCATGGTAGCCATACAAACCATCGAAGAATGTGTCACCTTCTTCAATCCTCGTGCAGCGCTTCGCCTCTCCTATTCTAAAAGTAAATATGGTGTATTCTCACTGGAATTATACTAAATTACACTGATCCTACACACCTTGATCTGGTGCAAGAAGGTCCTATTTATTGGCTAAGGAAAGACAAAGGAAATTGGGAAGAAATCTATCTAAAATGGGAAACAGAGCAAACATTACGAGTTCTGCGCTTCACCTGCGCTACAGCGTGGGTGAAGCGCAGATGTCAAAAGCTAATTTTAATTTGCTGCGCTTCACCTGCGCTACAGCGCAAGTGAAGCGAGCAACACGGGTTGCACAGCTTCAATCTTTCTCTTTTTAAGTTGATTTCTTCCCGAGTCTGGTTTTGGTTGATTGTCTTTCCTTGTTTCCCTTTTTCTTGATGAAATCTTGCATTTATTGAGCATCTTGAATTTAAATGGGAAGGTTGTCTGCAGAATCCTTGTTTAATTGGCAGCTGATATCTTCATTAATTGGTCTCAATTAAACTTCAAATCTTTCAAATATCTCCCCGATATAATTCTATCTTCTCTCCATATCAAATCTTTGCCATAATCTGCAAAAATCAGCCAAATTTATATTAAAATAGCATCAAATTTAAATTCAAGACTAATAAATACAATTTATCTAATTATTAATAAAAATGGATTAATTTGGGGCATAAAATACCATTTTACCCTTGATAAGTGAACTAAAAAGTACTCTAATTTATCATATATTTTTCACTTATCAATTACCCCCCAACTTAACTTCTTGTTTGTCCTCAAGCAAGAGACCTCATTGTAATAAAAAAAATCAATTCACTCCCCTGTATAATTCCAAAAACAAAAACAAACTCAAGGAAAACTTTTTCATCATCTCCTTGTTAAGAAGCAGTCACTTTCCAAATGTCAGAAAAAATCAGGATTAAGAGATTTTACCAATCCTCAATCAGAATAGAACACAATCATTAGTTAAACTTCTCAAAAATATAAATTAAAGCAATAAGTGATAAATCAAGGAAATCTCTCATTCTCACGGGTAAGTGTTTCCCTCAATCTTTTTCACCACCGTTGAGCAACTAGAATTGATAGTCGATTCCAACTTCTAAACCCGCAAATAGTCAATATGGATCAAAAGGTCTTTTCTTTGGTTGTAATGAGGCTGGGCTATCAAGAAATTATGGTTTTTTCTAGATATTCAATGAACACTTTGAATAGAGAGCATCTTGTGATTGTGCTTGGGACTTCTCTCCATCTACCATGTCATTCTTGAATTGTCACCCTTTTTTAGCCGGCCTCTTTGTTTGAAGAAGTACTCCCCCCAACTTATTCAATTTCCACACTTTTTGTGAATATTTTTTTTTAGTAACAGAGAATTTATTCATGAGGGAGTAGATTTCTTGTGCCTGCTCTTTGAATTTCTTTGACCTTTTAATTCACCAACCTTTTGTCGCATTTTGTTGTGTTGCACCTTGCTCTCTATCCCAAGTGTGAAGGAGAAGGATATAATCATTGAGTATGGATATAGTGCATCAAAAGAAACATTAAAGGCTCAAATGGGCAATAAAAAATTGGAAAAATTTAATCAAGGTTGGCTGTTTGACACTGAGCAAAATATTATAATCACAAAAATTTGCCTTTGTCACTTCCATATTTTCCACTAGCAAGATAAAATTCAGAAACTCAAGCAATAACAGTTGACAAGCAGCGGTGAAAAACTCTCAATTTCAGTGTTTAGGCTCTCAGCTCACCGGTTATTGGCTAAAATTCTTTGATAAAGCAGTTACTGGTTTTAATTAACTATCCTGATAGATTCTCGTGAGAAGTATCCTAATCCTAACTGATTATGGAGTTAATCACAGAACCCTATCTTCTTTCCTAATCTGGTTAGTTAAACTACCTAATTACAGAGAATTTGAAAAAAATTTCCTTAAATCCTAATTTCCTAAGGTCCTAAAAAATCCTAAAAATTTTAAACTTAACAGAAAAATCAGAATATAACTGAATATGTACTGCATAATATAAACGATGTATCAGTGGGGCATAAATATACAGTACATATCAAAAGAAAAATAAGAAAAGAAAAATAAGAGAGAATAAAAATGAAAAAAGAAAATAAAAAGAAGGAAAAACACCAAATAGGATAAAAAATCAGTCATCCTGGTCCATGTGAGCAGCTCCATCCTCACCTCCGGCTCCAGCTGCTCCATCCCCCTGGAAAAATAAGCCTGTCCCCAGGCCACTGTAAGTACGCCTGAAACTGCTCAGGGGTCATGCCGGGGTAAAGGTCCACACGAGCCTGAGAGTGTAGGTCCTGGAAATGAACTTCTGCTCGGTGAAGAGTGGACAACTGTGCCATCATGTGAGTGTTTTGGGCCGAAAGCTGCTAGGCCCAGACAGGAGCATCCATGTCTGCTGGTGGTGGCGGTGGTGCTTGGTGCTTGGTGCTGCTGCTCAACCTCAACCTGTAACTCCTCAGCTGGGATACAGTTGGCTTCAATGTATGCTCTAGTCATGGGATGTAAGATGCGAACCCTGTGGTTTACATCCACACCCCTAGACCTGCAGAGTGCGGTAATGAGAGAAGGGAAGCCAAGACTGATCCTGGAGTTGGCGCTCCTGCGCCCTACAGAAGATGCGAAGTCTGATATCTTCTGGGTGATAACCTGTGAGATATCGATGTCAGCGCCTGTGAGGATGGTGTAGATGAGGTGGGCCATGGGCATAACTACATCTGAAACATGCCCGATAGGATGGATGTTGGCCAGTATCAGTACTGTCCACATATGAGCGATGCCCCTCATATGCTGCCTATAGATCCTAGCAGCTTCATTGTATGCATTCCTCTCGAAGGAACGCCCTGGCAGACAAAGTGCCTCTGCAGTCTGTATATCAAGGGGATCATTACCATGGATCCCCACAGCTTGCATCCTCTCGTGGTACTGGCACTCCATGAGATCCATGTCCTCCTGGATGGGGTGGCCTAAAAATGCGTTGATTGCATCGCAATCAAACCTGATGACTCGCCCCCGCACGTAGGACTCCTTCCTAATGTTAATGTCGTGGTCTCTAATGGCGTTGGCATAAAACTCCCTGACTATGTCTAGATCAAAATAGGTGTCAGGGCGACTGAGGCGCTCCCATCGCCTCCTCTAGATCTCAGCTCTAAACTCCTCATACTCGTCCTCCCTGAGAATGACCGGGCACTCCTTGATGAAGTTGCACCCCTCAATAGCAGTGTAAGCTTCAAAGGACTTGAGGTCCTTGAAGCGGTGAGGATCGAATTCAGGAATCTCTTGGGGTGCTTTCCTTTTGGCACCCCTTGTGCCTTTCCTAGATGTGCTAGGAGCATTAACTGTCTTGGTGCGTGCCATCTGTAAAAAAACTAATGCAAAACAAAATTATTTATGCAAAATAATAATATTAAATTACTCATAATTAATGAAATAAATGGCCAATTAATTTCAATAATTAGAATAATCAACTAACCAAACAATTTTGCATAAAAAAAAATTATTTTAAAAATTACCAATAATTGCCAATTAATTAAGAACATGCTAAAGTGATCAATTAAAGCAAGTCCTAAACAATTCTAAACAGGCAAACTTGATAATAAAAATCATGCTAAAAAATCATGTCATCAGTAACATGTAATAAGGCACAATTATTTATGCATGGGCATGCAAAAATATCATGGCAATTAATTAAGCATACATGCGCCAACAAAATAATTTGCAAAAATTATTGAGCACTTGAAAACTACTACCTAAGCAAGCCAAAAATATTCACAATCATTTCCTAGCAGCATGCAATATAAACTAAAGCTTTATGGACAATCAGTTCTATCCTAAAGGTCCCTAAAATCCTAAGTTTTCTATCCTAAGGCTTTTGCTCAAATAAAATAAAAATAAAAATTCCAATCAGTTAAAAGTAAAGAAAACTATAAAAACATACCTGGTGTAAGCTCAGAAATGTGAAAAGGAAGGCTATAAGAGTGAAAAATGGAAAGCAAAAGGTTAGGAACTCAGAGAAAACGAAAGAGAAAGAACGAGGGGAAGTTCAAATGACCTCGTTCAAACGGCTCTTTTTGTAAGATCTCGCGCGCTACGCTTCACCTGCGCTACAGCGCAGGTGGAGCGCGTACTCCTCTGGAATGCGAAGCGCGCCGCATGCGCTTCACCTTGCGCTACAACGCAAGGTGAAGCGTAGAAGTCAGAAACCATTTTCAATTATTTTTATTCTGCGCTACAGCGCAGGTGAAGCGCGGGTACGGAGTTATATTTTTCTGTTTCTGCTACTTTGTACTCCTAACTGTTTTCATGCATTCCTATTAAATTAAATTCTTCACTTAACAATTTCCTAATTACACAGGTAATGTCTAAAAAACTAAAAATTAATAAAATTAAAGAAAAATTAAGACTTACAATGGCTGGGTTGCCTCCCAGTAAGCGCTTGTTTAACGTCTTTTAGCTCGACGCCTGGTTACTCAAATCTTTTATTGCGGCCTCAGGTGGAGGATGATGTTTGGCTCTATTCCATTTCTTCCTTCAAGCTCCCATCCTCCATGCCAGTTCTTGATTCTTCCATCACTGTCACTGTCTTCCTCAGTATCAGATGTTGATCCTTTCCTTTTCTTAAATTTGAACTCCCATATGGATTATGGCTGCTTTACTCTCATTCTAGGCTTCCTCAGAAATTCGGAACCTGGCAGATTTGTTTGAAATTTGAAAATCCCATCAGTAGGATTTATCATTTCAAGAGTTTTTAATTTGGGGATGCCTCTATCAATATGAAACACAATACTTTCATCTTTTGAGCTTAGTTCATATTTTCCCCGATCAACATCAACTATCATCTTTGCAGCTTTCATGAAAGGTCTTCCTAATATTAGGGGGACATCAGTATCCTCCTCTTCTGTTTCTGCAATGTAGAAGTCTACGACATATGCAAACTTTTCCACTTTGATTTGTATATCCTCTATTATCCCATAAGGGCATTGAGCGGATTTATTTGCAAGAAGCAACTTTACATTTGCAGACTTGACCTTCACATTACCCAACTTGTTAAAATATGACAGCGGCATCAAATTGATGCTCACTCCAAGATCTAATAAAGCTTGAGTAGGGGGTAAATTACTAATAGAGATAGGTATAGTAAACTTACCTGGGTCAAGTGACTTACTTGTAATATAGACCTCTTTTTTATGATATTCTTCTCCCTCTTGTGTTGCTTCTTCTTCATCTTGATGAAAAATTTCTTTGGGTAGTTCTTCCTGGGGTAGTTGTTCTTCAAAGATGATTTCCTCCTCCTGATCAAGTTCCTCCTTCTCTGACTTGTTGCCATCAGTAACAACTAAGTTGCATTGTTCCTTAGGGTTGGTTTGGGTTACAGCTGAGAAGTGATGTTGCTTGTGCTCTGACATTTTCATTTGCTAGTTGACCCACTTGATTCTATAAAGTATTTATTGATGCCTCTGTATTCTTCTTGAATCCATTGAATCCTTGTACGAGATCATCGATCTTTCCTTCCAAACTATTTAATTTGTCATAGGTTGAAGGTTGCTGCTGATAAGGTGTTTGTCTAGATCCTCCATTCTGACCCCAACCAGAGTTGGTTTGGTTGTTCCTCCATCCTTGTGAGTACTGGTTATTGTTATTGGAGAAATTACCTTGCCTCCCTTGGTTTCCCATGAAATTGACTTGCTCTGATTGTATCCCTTGATTAGCACATTGACCATTTGGATTATCACCTCCATAAAAGTCGCAAATCAATGGTTGGGTTTGGATAGGTTGTGAGTAGATAGCTTTTAGTTGTTGAGGAAGTTCCTTTAACGTCTCAGTGAGTGATTCTATTTGTCGTTTAATGAGCTTGTTCTCAGCTAAGAGAGCATCACTTTGATTGAGTTCCAGCACCCCTTTATTTGGTAATTGAGTAGGTTGTCTTCCACATTGAGCTTGTTGATCGTTTTGTGCAAAGTTATCAATGATAGCTATTACTCGATCAACATCTACGGATAAGATAGTTCCTCCCGCTGCAGCATCTATGAATGACCTTGAATCTGATCGGAGTCCATTGCAGAATATGTTGAGTTGGGCTATATCGTCATAGCCATGATTGGGACATTTGCGCAGCAAAGACTTGTATCTCTTCCATGCTTCACATAGTGGCTCATCTATCCCTTGTCTGAATGTAGAAATATCTGTTTTGGCTTGAATATGCTTCCCTGGAAGGAAGAATCTTGTCAGAAATTTATCTTCAACCACACCCCAACTGGTTAGACTTTGATTTGGATGTGATTGCAGCCATTCCTTAGCTTTACCTATCAAAGAGAAAGGAAACAAACGTAAGTAAACAGATTCTAGATTACCTTCCTCGAAACCCATAGTGCCAACTAATTCATAGAAGTTAGAGTGATGAGAATTTGGATCCTCGTGATCCAATCCAGCAAACTGATGTGCACTAATGAGGTTGAGGTGAACAGTTTTCAACTCTAAAGCTCTTGCAGTTATAGGCAACACAATGCTTGAGAAGTGACGTGGTCCTTGATGAGTGACATAATCCCCTAGAGTCCTCTTAGGAGTTTCCTCAGCCATGTTTTTGGGTTCTTCTACGATTATCCTTCTTCTCCTTCTCCCATTTCTGCCTCTGTTCCTCCTAGATGTCCTCTCTATTTCTGGGTCGAATTGTAATTGATTGGGGACATCTGGCCTCTCAAAAACATAAACAAGAAACTTTGAAAAAGGTAAGTGTGGAAGAAAAATTAATAATAATAGAAAACTATAAATTTCCTAAATAATAAAAAGACCTAAAATAATAAGAATAATAAATAAAAGAAATCCTAAGATAAATATCCTTGATAACTAGACCTGCCAAGGTCTACACGAATTGGAAATTGTTCCCCGGCAACGGCGCCAAAAATACTTGATGGAATTCTGGCAAGCGAACCAAAAGTCCAGCAGTATAATAGTAAGTAAAGTATCGTATCCACAGGGAACGGTCAATTCGCGTGTACTCGTGATCTATTTATCAAGTGGAAATAACGGATTTATGAGAATAATTGGTGCGGAAAATATAAATTGCAGAATAATAAATAAAAGCAATAGAAAGGAGTTGAAAGCACTTTACTTGGATTAGGATTGAACTTCGTATCATCTCACCCTTCGTATATGTAATGACTATTTATTGGTTATGATTATATTCTTGTAAAGACTTAGCCAAACTGAATTGATAAAACCCCGAGTTACCAGTAGCCTACCACTCAAAGATAATCCATGTGGGCTCTCCTAAGCGACAAATTACCCTCGGCTCATTAAGCTCTTAATTAATTAATTATTGTTATGTTTGTTTGAATTGTCCATTAATTGCACTTCCCTATAAACGCTCTTTAATCAGGAGCTGTCACTACCCCCCTCGATCACGAGATCCTGTTTGTCCCTCACATACAAATAACTTTCAATTATGTTACTATCGACTAACCATACCTTCCTATAAACGCTCTTCAATTGGGGGCTATCACTACCCCCTCAATCACTAGATTCCGCCTATATTTCAATATGACTAGCAAGTACCCTTAAACAATCAGAGTTTGAGTTCCCTATGTCTAGGCTCCCTCATCCTCATTCCTAGCCGGAAGTCTCTATCCACATTATGTCACAGACGCTAGCCTATAACTCCGGCGCACGCGCGAAAGTTAAGAATTAAGCACAGAGTAAAGGTACCGAAATTACAAGATAGGGAATCATAAACAATAAAATAGAAATTACATATACTCACGAGATCGAATCAACTAGATTCAATCCTACTGGAGAGTTAGCTACTCATGGTAGCCATACAAACCATCGAAGAATCTGTCACCTTCTTCAATCCTTGTGCAGCGCTTCGCCTCTCCTATTCTAAAAGTAAATATGGTGTATTCTCACTGGAATTATACTAAATTACACTGATCCTACACACATTGATCTGGTGCAAGAAGTTCCTATTTATAGGCTAAGGAAAGACAAAGGAAATTGGAAAGAAATCTTTCTAAAATGGGAAACAAAGCAAACATTACGAGTTTTGCGCTTCACCTACGCTACAACGTGGGTGAAGCGCAGATGTCAGAAGCTAATTTTAATTTGCTGCGCTTCACCTGCGCTACAGCGCGGGTGAAGCAAGCAACACGGGTTGCACAACTTCAATCTTTCTCTTTTTAAGTTGATTTCTTCCCGAGACTGGTTTTGGTTGATTGTCTTTCCTTGTTTCCCTTTTTCTTGATGAAATCTTGCATTTATTGAGCATCTTGAATTTAAATGGGAAGGTTGTCTGCAGAATCCTTGTTTAATTGGCAGCTGATATCTCATTGGTCTCAATTAAACTTCAAATCTTCATTAATTGTCCTCAATTAAACTTCAAATCTTGCAAATATCTCCCCGATATAATGCTATCTTCTCTTCATATCAAATCTTTGCCATAATCTGCAAAAATCAACCAAATTTATATTAAAATAGCATCAAATTCAAATTCAAGACTAATAAATAAAATTTATCTAATTATTAATAAAAAGGGATTAGTTTGGGGCATAAACTACCATTTTACCCTTGATAAGTGAACTAAAAAGTACTCTAATTTATCATATATTTTTCACCTATCAACCTCCCGCCCCAGCTGTTGAGCCTACACAGAAAAATTACACAAATTAATTATTTTAACAACAAATAGAAACGTAATACAGAAGAGTGTTTGTTTATACGTACCATATCCAACGCCACCTCATGGTGGGCCCTACAACTCGTGGTGTGGACTGCCCCCTCGCGTTGAGAAGCCCGGTTGCTCTTGTTACGAGCGGACTTCCCCTTGAATTCCGCAAAGTCCCTGTAGGCCAAAAGACCCTCCCAGGCCTCCTCACCACACCACGTGGGCCTCTTCCTAGCCTTCTGAGCCTTCTTCATCATATCTCGAAGGCGACGAGCAACCCTCTCCTCGTACACCTTCTTGATTTGGACCTCATGAGAAGGGTCCCAAGTAACTCGGCTCTGCAAAATAAAAATAGGGTAAGTTATGACAAATTGACATATCTTAAGAAAAAATTTAAAGTGTTTAGGGTTTATAATTACCGTGAACTCTTCCCACCACCTGTCCCTTACATCCTTCGGGGTGACCTCCCAAAGGTATTGAGGACCCCAGAACTGAGAACGGATCGCATGACCAATGGTTGCGATAAGTGGGTTGTTAGGCACCCAACTGAAAAATAAAATATTCAATATTAACAGTTAAAACAATTAAAGATGTTATATTAATATCAATTCTAAAGAAGGAGAAAAGATAAACAAACTCACCCCTTTACAAACGGTTTGATAATAACCTGACCTTGAGCATCTACCTTATGAAGTCGGCTTGAGTTGGCACTCTGGAACTGAGCTGGCTCCCCATCAGACTCATGGTCAGCGTCCCCATCCATCTGATCCTGAGCGTCGTCAGCATCTAGCTCGGGCACAGCGTCCTCCTCCACTGGAGGCATCTGAACTAATCTCGGTGTCGGGTTGAACCTCATACCATCGAACTATGGAGCAGAAGATGGAGGGGAGGAAGAAGAAGAAGACTAAATGGCGGTCGTTGAAGCCGCTGAAGTAGATGGATGCTCTGGCATCTGATCAGAGTGAGAGAGGTTGGTCCTCTCCTGCATCGCGCGAGCTACTTGTGCATGTAGCTCTCCCGGAGGGATGGACCTCCTTCTACTCGGTGGGATCTTCTCTCCACGACTCCACCTCTACCACGCATCCTAGGCACTAATTACTATAGACATTATATAAAAATTAAATAATTATATAAATTAAAATTACTAATCACTAATATACTAATAAATTAAATAATTACTAATATACTAACTACTACTTACTAAATATTAATATACTAATAAAACTAATTACTAATTACTATAGACATCATATAAAAATTAAATAATTAAAAATTAAAATTACTAATTACTAATATACTAATAAAAATAATAAAACTAATTACTAATATATAAATTAAATAATTACTAATATACTAATTACTAATTACTAATTATTAAGTACTAATATACTAATAAAACTAATAAATAAAATACCTACTAAAGCAATGTTTAAAACTACTAACCTAATTCCTATATCACATTAATAAACTAATAAAACAAATAAACTATTAATTACAAATAAATTAATTAAAACTATAAAACTTACTAGTTGTGACGCCACAAAAGGAATGAATATAGAATGAGCTCTGAAGTCACCTACAGGCAACTATTTTGATTTCTGATCGGTTCAAAACAATCCTATGGAAGGGTTTTTCAGGCGTACAGGTTTTAACGTAGCAACAGGCGGCCTGTCGCTACGGCTATCACTACGTTTAAAACTAATCAGGGGCCAAATTTATATTTTATTTTTAATGTAGCGACGGCCTACCATCGCTAAGGCCATCGCTACGTTTTATTTTGATTTTTTTTAGATAAAAATAAAAAACAATTATTGTAGCGACGACTTGGTCATCACTAAGTATTAATTGCATTGAACAGTGCATTTAATGTTGTAGCGACGGTCAGGCTGTCGCTACTACCGACGCCTTATGGCCGTCTCTACAAAGTCGTCACTAAATTACGAATTTCTTGTAGTGTTTTATTACATCTTCATAACTGTTTAAAATGTTATTATAAGAGAGACACCAACCACTATTTTTTTCACTTGGAGTCAAAGATATATTGCAACTATCTAAAATAGTCATGTGTACGCCAATAATCGAATTGTGGAAGGTTATTATGGATTTTTCACCAAGAATTTCTTGCTAGCTCTAAACCATTAATTAGAGAGTTTGTAACAAGAGCCCCATTGGACACCCTCCGCATCATGCTCTACAACAATCCAACAAAAGATCTACCATTAACATCTTTAAAAATATGTTGGCCAAAGATGAACCAACAGGTCTATATTATGTGCTAGCAATTAAGACAACTCTTAGCTTTTAGGTCTTCCTTACACACTTTGGACATGGACCCTCAGGGAAAAACAATACATATTGAACCCAAAATTCGAATACCAATCTAATCTAAAAATTATACAAAGTAACAAGTTTAATAATAATATAATCACTATTCATGGATTAATTATGTTTAAATTATTGATTTCCAGTTTCAAAGAAGTTATCACATTGATTTTTACAGTGATTTTAAATGTAAAACGTGGCGGCAAAAAATTTTTAATTGTTTCCCTCCACATGGTTTGTTCAGGAAATATGGAAAGTGGACCGATGCAAATTGCTTTCAACCTGATAAAGTTTGCTTTCAGCACAATTTTAGGCAATGAAAATTACTCGTGATTGCATGTCTATCTATTTCCTACCATTAATCTATTTTATTTTACATAATTACACGTGACATACGCTGAGTGATTTGTTTTCCCGCCTCTTTTTTAAGCCTTGCAAGCTATGCTCTCTCTACGCTTTGCAAGACCTTAATATAATAATAAATCTATCTCTGCAAGCTTTGCAAGCGCTGAAAATATTACTAGCCCTGAAAATATAGGTCGTGTCATAGGTTTATTTATTAGCTTACCAAATACCAATAAGACAAGAACCCGGTTTGGTACTATCTCTGCAATTACTTTTATATCTCCAAGTCCGACCCCCTGTTTGGTGTAGTAGAAATGGGGTTGAGATGGGTGGAAGTGGAGGGAAATAGACCTACTTCCTTTGTTTGGTGGCACAGTGGAAATGAGGAGAAATGCACTTTATGGTGGGTCCCGCACCAAGGTTTATTTCTCTGCAAAACAGGCGAGAAATGCATAGAAATGAGGAGAAATGCACTTTATGGTGGGTCCCACACCAAACTATTTCACATTTCTCTTCTATTTCTCACCTATTTCACCCATACCAAACAACCTACTTTCACATTTCTCTTTTATTTCTCACCCATTTCACTCACACCAAACAACCCTTATTTCTCCTCTATTTCACCTCTATTTCTCTTTCCTCCCATTTCTCTTCTATTCATTTCTCTTTTCTCCATTTCTACAATATCACCAAACAAAGGTTGAATGTTCTGAGCAAAAAGCAAAAAGCCTACCTATAGCCCTGCTGCATTCTGGTTAGGGCAACAGCACACCGCGGTGCTTATCTCGATCTTAGCATAGTAGCATTTCATTTTAAAAATTGCAGGAATGGACAACAATTTAGGTTAGTGCTTATTTAACCACATTCATTTACTAACATTACAACAACTTTTAACTGTAGCTTTTTATTTTTATTTTTAAATTAAAAATTTATAATATATAAATAATAAGTAATGTGTAATTGTGGGACCCATTTAAAATATGTGAATAGTAAAAAAAAGTGAGGTGCTGGGATGGAGATGAGAGGTGCTTAATAATAATTTGATGATGTGTAATGGTGGGACCCATTTAAGATATGTGAATAGTAAAAAAAAGTAGGGTGTTGGGGTGTAGATGGCCTTAGAGGCCACCAACTTTGAGTTACCGTGTTGAAGTCTCCAAATATTTTTTACCGAGAAACACTCTCTAAAAGTGAAATATTCTCACAGAAAGCCCAAACCTTCTTCTCATTTGGGGCTGCTAATTTTTCACGAACTGAAGGATTGATTTTGTGGCTGAGCTTTCGGTGGCAAGAAGCTGGGCAGAGGAAAAAAGGTGGGGGCACAGGTGTAACATCCCGCATTCCAGGAGCTTGTTTACTCAATAGGGATTAGATAATTAACCTTGTGTTAGAGATTAAGAAGAAAGTAAGTTAAGAACTTAGGAATTTAATCTTAATGGTTAAACCAATCTTAGGATGTTAGTGTAACATCCCAACCTTTGGATAAGATAACATCTGTGTTCAGTAGGTCTAAACCTTGTAAAATCACTTAGGATTATGAGTAATAGGTAAGGAAAGGGTAAGATATGAGTTTGGAACCTTAATAGAATCAATTTAGGGGTTTTTGGTCCCTGGTAATCGATTACCATGAGTTGGTAATCAATTACCAGAGAGGTTTGTGGGTGGTAATCGATTACCAGGTGTTGGTAATCGATTACCAGTGAGCTCTGTTGATGGTAATCGATTACAGGGTTTGGTAATCGATTACCAGACTTCTGGATTTAGTGTAATCGATTACCAGAAGTGGTAATCGATTACCAGACCTCCAGGAATGCATTTTGGCCTCTGGTAATCAATTACCAGGGTTTGGTAATCGATTACCAGCAGTATATATATATATATATGCTGGTGCGAAAATTCAGCAGAAACTCATTCTCCCTCCCCCCTTCTTCGAACCCTAGAGAGAGAAAGTGAGAGTTCTAGTGAGAGGAAGCTAATTTTGGAGCTTTGGAGGTAGATTGAAGCTAGAATCAACCTTTGGATCACTTCAAACTCTCAATTTCTCCTTTAATTTCATCCAAATTGTGAGTATAACTCACCCCTTAGGGTAGAATTGGTCTCCTATGCATGTCCCCTCTTCTCCCCTCCCTTTCTTGGCTGGATAATTGAATTGTTAGTGATTGTTTGATTGTTTGAATGGATTGTTGATAGAATGAACATATAAATTAGGATCGAGGGTTCGAAATGGTTAGTTTCGAAGTTTTCGAAACTATCGAAACTTACGAAATGAGCGAAACTTACGAAACTATCGGAATTCCTCGATTATAACTTATGTGGGCATTCTTTTGCTTTCAATTACTTGATTAGTGATAGTTAGGAAAGATAGTTGATGATTCTTCTTGAATCTTGAATGTATGTGCCAAAGTGTCGAAGTAGCGAAAATGTCGATATGTCCCTTGTATGACCCCGAACTCTCGAATCCCTTTCTCTATGATTAAATTGATTGAAATTGTGATGTTATAAATGAGATTGATAAGAGGATGTTTGAATCGAAGGTGAAACGAAGGAATTTCGAAGTTACGAAAGTTACGAGACTTGTAAAAGTATCGAAACACTCGAGACGTTCGAAATCCTAGTTGTTACCACCGATTCAAGTAAGCCTAATGTGTATATAACTATGATTGTTAGATTGTATTGTGATTGATGTTTGAAAGACTTGGGATGATTCTAATTGGTTAGAACGGAGCGGTTCTTAATGTTCTTTAGTTTCGAAACTTTCGAGGCTATCGAAATGTTTCGAAACTATCGTAACGTCGAAACGCTCTATTCTCTCCAATTATAATTGATCCAGAATGGGAATTAAGGATTGGGGACTGATTACGATATAGGAATTGATGGGTAGTAGATACGGGTTCACATAGAGCGTGGATTCTCGTCAGTTTCGAAAGGATCGAACTATCGAGAACGAACTACCTATCAATTCGTATGTCTAATTAGTTATTCGATCAATACTGGACTTCGGTCAATACTGGACTTCGGTCAATACTAGACTTCGGTCAAATACTGTAGGGTGGGACTCGTCCCCTGGGGAGATATCCCCTGTAGTCTGAGCTCAGGTCTAACTCTAGACTGTGATTGTACATGGCCTTCGGGCAAAGCATACCATTGCATATTGATATTTTTATGGAAAGAGACTGATTCCAGTTACTTTAAGATTGTTACTTATTTATATTCTTGATATTGATTGGCGAATTATGGAGATTGTTATGTGAAAGAATACCATGCTTATCTGAATATGATGATGTGAGTATAGGTTGGTCCTTCATACATGTATGTCCCCTGCATTCATGCATAGAGTTATACTTGCTGAGACATTAGTCTCACCCCATGTTTCGGGGGTTTCCTTTAGTGTGCAGGAAGATTCAGATGACGTTAAGGATAAGAGAGAAGATGATGAAGTTGATTAATGTTAGAATAGGGACCCTTGTATCATTTGATTCAGATGTATAGTTAATTATTGTTAGATATTGTAAATATGTATGTATGTAATTCTTAGCCAAGGAGGCTTATTTATGACTAGTGTTTATTTATTTAGTTTAAAGGAAGATTCTTTCAGATCTCCGCTATGAATTTATGGAATCCTATTACTTTAAGTGTAGGCTTCCTTCCTTAAGCTTCTTGTAGATGTGTTTATTTGTATGACTTAAACTAATCGTTGGAGAGTTTAAGTAAATTGTATGACGATATCGAAAATTTAACGAAGTGATTTCAAGAATTACAGGAGTAGTGTCTCCAACGGGCACTATTTCTGAGTTCTAGAAGTTAGGACGTTACATTTTGGTATCAGAGCAGTTCAATCCTATTGGACTGTGGTTAGGTTAGTTGCCCGTGACTTACTATGATCTTCTAATACGTTTATTCATCATAGGAACTGATCACTCTTATGATGGGTGATGTATTTGGAGACTATGGTTTGTTATGTGAGTAGGATGCTTTGGTTCGGAAGTTAAGACACTTCCCTAACAAAGTTAGAGCCACCTCTTTTCTTATATAGGAAGGGAGATATGTTAGGTTAAGTACCTAGGGAACCCTTTACCCTAGGAGCCTTATAGAATGTGACCTTAAAAGCCTAATTAAAGTTAGGCACCTTTGAATTAGTTAGTGGTGAGTGGTTTAATATTTGAAGGATGATTGTGTATGGCTTATTGTGTGATTTCAATTGTGTGGTGTACATGATTGTATTTGATGAGTTGTCATATGTTTATGACATTGGTTGTGATTTGCTTTTGTGAGTGCTTGATATGGGTTGGACGTTTGTTGTGGCTTGTTAATGAATGATGATGTTGAATTGTTTAAATAATTGTGTATCATGTATGGATGTGCTGAATGCTTGATTGATAGTGATATCCATAGTTAAGATTTCTTTGGGTTTAACCCTTGAGAGGTCATGGTAGAAGTAGTGAAAGACTGTAGCTTAAGATACAATAGGATTTCCATTTAGAGGAAAAGGGTATAGAGGGCTTTACCTCAAGTAGATTTGAGACCTTACCTAAAGTTATTAAGCTTAATAGGAGTACATCTATACATAGGCATTTAGACTCAACCTTAGAAAGGGGATTAGTAAGATGAGGCCTTCCTTTAAAACCAATGTAAGACTAGATGCATCCTTTAGGCCACATTAAGGGTAGTCGGGAGTCGGTCGAGAGAGTAAAGATTCTCTCCGCCACCTTACCTTGTTTCGTTCATGGATTACATGAACGGATCCTTAGACTTTTCTAGTAGAGAGTGTGGCCATGGCGACCACCACCATCTCACCCTGTTAGTTTGTGATTAGAAAACTCTCTAGTGACCTTAGGAGCAATGCTTTAGTACCCTAGCAATTTAAGAGACCTTCAGGGAAGGGATACACTATCATTAGTAACCGCTAGGAGTTAGGAGTATGTTTAAGAAAATGAGCAAGTTAGTAATTCTTAGTAAGAGGTAGTGAGACTCCTATTATCTAGTATTAAAACCCTTCTAGAATTTATCTTAGTAATATCTTTAGCCCTAACGAGTGGGTAAGTTGTCAGAGAAAACAGTACCTCTAGTTCCTTTTCACCCTTAGGAGAAACACTCTAAGTTATTCCACCCGGACCTTTAGAATCACTATACTAGTTGGTAACCTTCAAGTAGTAACCGGGAGTAGCATCAGGTAATGGCCTCGAGCCAAGGGAGTTAGGAAGAATCGAACTTCTCAGGAAAACCAACTTAGTAGCTCCCCCATTCTAGATCACCTATTTTCAATTATTGTTATCAAGAGAAGAGAGAAACCCTAGTTATAGCTCCCTTAAGGAAGAGGAACCAAATTCAAGCAAGATAGATGACCCGGTAGAGGTTGTTTTAAGATAGGGTAGATTTAACCTCGAACCTAAGTAAATTTCACCCAACCTAAAGTTTTTCCTTGATCATGTATAGTTAAGCTTAGCTAGTGTACTATTAGAGGGTTGATCTGTTAGTAAACGCGTGCACCGGGTTAGAACTCTAGAGCATTAGAGATCCTTGCATACTAGAGGTCTAGGAAGTGACTTAGAGTAGATCACTCTTCCTTTTCCTTAGAACTCTAAACTTAAATAAGTTTAGCCTAACCGGTAAGGTGTTATAGAGAGAGCGATTCCCATAGGGGATGGTAGGATAGTAGGGAGAGCCCGTGTTCATGCCGTGACCGGGAGAGGAGACCTCTAAGGTTGTGACATGAATGTTGTTTTCTTTTTCGTGTGATGTGTTCATTTATGTTTTTATGCAAACTTAATCTCTCGGAACACGACGTGAGTGTTGAATGTTTTGATCAACACAAACTTAGTAATTCGAGGGATTGAGTTTTGATGTTCTTAACTAAGTCCTTGTAAGATAAGTGGAAACTTAGAAATATAAAATCTGAAAGAAAATAATAGGTGAATGTTGGATTAGGTTTGGAGTTAGAAACCTTAATTAGTTGTAACATGAAAATTTTCTCATAATCAGACTTTCTAGTGTGTTGTTTATTCAAGCCCGATTAGAGAACTTAGAGAGGATAGAGAGTCTTTCCTTATGTCTTTAGTATAATACAGGGAGAGAGTTGTAATGGAAGATTAGAAACCCAAGTTTAGGTGTAACCAATGGGAGCATAGCACCTATATCAGTTAAAGGAGATCTTTAATGAGCTAGGAGCTCTAATCAGAGAGACTTTGGGTTTGGACTCAAGTCTCCAAGGGGGAAGGCAACAGTTAGCATTTCTGGAGCAGGGGATGGGATGTTTCCTTCTAAGAGGGAGTCTGCATCTCTAAGGGGGTAGTCTCAGGCAACCAGTGATAGAGGAAGTTATCAGAAGTGAGTTTTAGGTGCATCCTGGACCTACCAAGATGTACCAGGATTCGAAGGGAGTTATAGTAGGTCGTGCCTTTCAACCTTTATGTTGTCAGCTAGTCAGTATAGAACTTCAAACCACCAAGCGCCTTTCACCATTAGAGATCCTGAGAGGTAGTGGGAGATTTTAGCAGCGGAAGCATAGTGGGATTGCCTCGAATCCAAGCTAGACTGGAGGCCATCCAAGTGGTGTTAGATCAATTGCACAAGTCAGCCATTTTCTACCTACTTGAAATACCTCCTTTCTTAGTAAGTTAGAAGTTTTGTATGTTAGGACGAATGTCAAATCCTTCAGTTTTTCCCAGTATCGAATAAGGTAGAAATCCTAAGTTCACTCCTAGGTATTAGAATGTTCGTCATCAAACCTGTGGGGAGGATTTCTGAAAGCCTACTAGTTGAAGCTAACCTTAAGTTCCTTCGCCTTAAGCAATTTTGAGGACAAAATTGTCTTAAGGGGGGTAGAGTGTAACATCCTGCATTCCAGGAGCTTGTTTACTCCATAGGGATTAGATAATTAACCTTGTGTTAGAGATTAAGAAGAAAGTAAGTTAAGAACTTAGGAATTTAATCTTAATGGTTAAACCAATCTTAGGAGGTTAGTGTAACATCCCAACCTTTGGATAAGATAACATGTGTGTTCAGTAGGTCTAAACCTTGTAAGATCACTTAGGATTATGAGTAATAGGTAAAGAAAGGGTAAGATATGAGTTTGGAACCTTAATAGAATCAATTTAGGGGTTTTTGGTCCCTGGTAATCGATTACCATGAGTTGGTAATCGATTACCAGAGAGGTTTGTGGGTGGTAATCGATTACCAGGTGTTGGTAATCGATTACCAGTGAGCTCTGTTGATGGTAATCGATTACAGGGTTTGGTAATCGATTACCAGACTTCTGGATTCAGTGTAATCGATTACCAGAAGTGGTAATCGATTACCAGACCTCCAGGAATGCATTTTGGCCTCTGGTAATCGATTACCAGGGTTTGGTAATCGATTACCAGCAGTATATATATATATATATATATGCTGGTGCGAAAATTCAGCAGAAACTCATTCTCCCTCCCCCCTTCTTCGAACCCTAGAGAGAGAAAGTGAGAGTTCTAGTGAGAGGAAGCTAATTTTGGAGCTTTGGAGGTAGATTGAAGCTAGAATCAACCTTTGGATCACTTCAAACTCTCAATTTCTCCTTTAATTTCATCCAAATTGTGAGTATAACTCACCCCTTAGGGTAGAATTGGTCTCCTATGCATGTCCCCTCTTCTCCCCTCCCTTTCTTGGCTGGATAATTGAATTGTTAGTGATTGTTTGATTGTTTGAATGGATTGTTGATAGAATGAACATATAAATTAGGATCGAGGGTTCGAAATGGTTAGTTTCGAAGTTTTCGAAACTATCGAAACTTACGAAATGAGCGAAACTTACGAAACTATCGGAATTCCTCGATTATAACTTATGTGGGCATTCTTTTGCTTTCAATTACTTGATTAGTGATAGTTAGGAAAGATAGTTGATGATTCTTCTTGAATCTTGAATGTATGTGCCAAAGTGTCGAAGTAGCGAAAATGTCGATATGTCCCTTGTATGACCCCGAACTCTCGAATCCCTTTCTCTATGATTAAATTGATTGAAATTGTGATGTTATAAATGAGATTGATAAGAGGATGTTTGAATCGAAGGTGAAACGAAGGAATTTCGAAGTTACGAAAGTTACGAGACTTGTAAAAGTATCGAAACACTCGAGACGTTCGAAATCCTAGTTGTTACCACCGATTCAAGTAAGCCTAATGTGTATATAACTATGATTGTTAGATTGTATTGTGATTGATGTTTGAAAGACTTGGGATGATTCTAATTGGTTAGAACGGAGCGGTTCTTAATGTTCTTTAGTTTCGAAACTTTCGAGGCTATCGAAATGTTTCGTAACTATCGTAACGTCGAAACGCTCTATTCTCTCCAATTATAATTGATCCAGAATGGGAATTAAGGATTGGGGACTGATTACGATATAGGAATTGATGGGTAGTAGATACGGGTTCACATAGAGCGTGGATTCTCGTCAGTTTCGAAAGGATCGAACTATCGAGAACGAACTACCTATCAATTCGTATGTCTAATTAGTTATTCGATCAATACTGGACTTCGGTCAATACTGGACTTCGGTCAATACTGGACTTCGGTCAAATACTGTAGGGTGGGACTCGTCCCCTGGGGAGATATCCCCTGTAGTCTGAGCTCAGGTCTAACTCTAGACTGTGATTGTACATGGCCTTCGGGCAAAGCATACCATTGCATATTGATATTTTTATGGAAAGAGACTGATTCCAGTTACTTTAAGATTGTTACTTATTTATATTCTTGATATTGATTGGCGAATTATGGAGATTGTTATGTGAAAGAATACCATGCTTATCTGAATATGATGATGTGAGTATAGGTTGGTCCTTCATACATGTATGTCCCCTGCATTCATGCATAGAGTTATACTTGCTGAGACATTAGTCTCACCCCACGTTTCGGGGGTTTCCTTTAGTGTGCAGGAAGATTCAGATGACGTTAAGGATAAGAGAGAAGATGATGAAGTTGATTAATGTTAGAATAGGGACCCTTGTATCATTTGATTCAGATGTATAGTTAATTATTGTTAGATATTGTAAATATGTATGTATGTAATTCTTAGCCAAGGAGGCTTATTTATGACTAGTGTTTATTTATTTAGTTTAAAGGAAGATTCTTTCAGATCTCCGCTATGAATTTATGGAATCCTATTACTTTAAGTGTAGGCTTCCTTCCTTAAGCTTCTTGTAGATGTGTTTATTTGTATGACTTAAACTAATCGTTGGAGAGTTTAAGTAAATTGTATGACGATATCGAAAATTTAACGAAGTGATTTCAAGAATTACAGGAGTAGTGTCTCCAACGGGCACTATTTCTGAGTTCTAGAAGTTAGGACGTTACAACAGGGAAGGAAGGCTACTTTTTCATGAATTGAACGATTGATTTTTAGTCTTATTGAACTTGATTTATTTTAGAATCCTCTTTGATTAAACACTGGGTATCGTTTGTTTCATACTAACCCTAACCTCAACAGTTTTCATTCTCTCAACAAAGAAAGGGACGATTTCACTGAGAAGACGTTGGACAGAACAAAAAAGTTGAGGGGTTACAGAGCTTCTGCTGTTACTCTGACTCTTTTTTACTTTGGGTTAGTTTACCATCCTTTTTCTTTAAACATTTCTGATTTAGTTTATTTCTTTCCATTCCTAACCTCCACATTCTTCATTCTTTGTTGATTCTACAGGTTTCATATTTAGTTCTTGGAAGATTTACTTGCTGGAACACTCACTTCAGGTTTGATCTCCGAGTTTTGGATTATTTCTTTATGTGTTTCTGTTGATTGGTTTTTTATAAATGAAATCATAAGTTTATGAACAGAAAAATATATTATAATAATTATGCGAACCAGGATTGCTAGCCAACGTAGCATTGTTTAACTACCAGGATTGTAAAAAGATGAATGAAGTGTTAATGTTTATTGTTTCATATATGTTTATTGTTTATCAACTAAAAAGGGGTTATTTAAAGTTTCCCTTTGCTGTTTTTTCGTGAAAATAGGTTAGTTTTTATATATTATTTTAAAGACATTTTAATAAAACCAAATCTGTGTGATGACTGGTTTTTTTCATCCATTTTGCAACAGATTATATGTTGCATGAACCATGCAAGAAGAATAGCAAGAAGAGTACCCCCAATGATTTGATTAATGGATGCTTGAACTTGAATAGTGAAGATTCAAGCTTGGAACCTGAAGTAAAGGAACTGAGATATTTTTTTAATGGCTCCAATTTCAAGAATGGTTATATCTACCCAAGCATTAATTCTATGGATAAAAAGATTTGGATTTAATTTTCCATTTTCATCTTCTTTCGACCCTAATAAAAGGTAAGGTTTCTTTGCTTGGATTTCATTGAAGTGTTTAGATCTACTGCATCTGGAAAATCCCCAGCCTTATTGGGTTCTATTCTTTGTGTTTCTTTGTTCTCTCAATCTGTCAAAGTCTGGAGATATTGGCACTTTGGCAGGTTTATGTCAAAGTAGTTTCCTTTTTTTTCACTACTCTGATTTTTATTTTCTTTCCATCTCAAACAATGCAAGTTTTTGCGAGCTGATTAGTTGATTCCACAATCTACTTTTATTCTCTTGCCTTGACTAAGGAAGACCTCTATGTGAGGATTTGGTGGCATCTAACATTCAATTGTGTTGCATCAATTACAGAAGTTATTGTCGATATAAATAATAATAGAATCATAATTGTCATTACAATTTTGACAGATATTGTCAGGGGTAGTTATAAGGCAGTTAAGGAATGGTGTGGATCATTTTTGGGAGGTTAAGAAAGTGAGAGGAGGGAGTCTCTCAAACACTTGTATTCTTGGGGAGAGTCCTTACTATACATTCTTCATCTCTGACTTCATATTGATTTGGAGGTGGTTTTTCTATGGGAAAAAAGATGTCTTTTGCACATCATTTCTCACACAGTTCTATTATACTGTAAGCTTGATGCATAGATAAAAGAAATCTGGGTGGCTTTCGCAGAAATTTTTAATTTGGTTTATCTATGACAAAGAAATTGGAATCTAATTTTCAAATGGAATCTAATTACCCTTTATGTTGAACCAAATACACAAATGCACACAGTTTTGAAAGTTGTTCTCTGCCGCGAATGTTTCTTTTTCTCATGTCATATTGTTGTGTTAGTCCCAATTATTGATTTGGTAATAGATTGATTTGGTTCTTTCACTATTTTGAAATAAGCTTAATGATGATTAAACTTTAATCTGTCATCTGTTAGTACTTCTATAGATAAGATTTTGCTTTCATGAAGTTCACTTTGGTTTCATATATAATTGGTTATGAGCTTAATGATGATTATTGTGTTGGAATGGGTTGATTAGTATTTTGATCATTGTGTTGGAATGGTTTGATTAGTATTTTAAACACACGTTTCTTGTGCTTGCATATTGTTTTCTCACAGTTTATTCTTTATCCTTTCTTAGTTTTCTTTGACTTTACTTCAATTTTTTGTGTTGCTGACATGAAGAGCTTTCAGGGCATACTTGAATTATAGCCCAACATGATATTAGTCTTTGACTAATAACTCACAAGGGGAGAATGGTAAATTACACTTCGAATAATGTTTAAATGTTTTATTGTTGAATTAGGTTTGTAATTACCTCATCAGTTAAGTAGGTCTCTTATGTCTGCATGTCTCCCCCCACAGCTTGGCTTCTGCAACATGCTGCTCTCTTTGTGAGTCTTTAGCCAAGGTCATAGGTGTTTCTTTTTGTGAGTGACCATTATCCATCCCTCCAGATTTGTTTTTTCTATGTACGTTTGAATCATTATGTATTTAATGAAGAGAGAGACCATTATACTTGGATAAGTTGTATCCCATTAATGACAGTCGAAGCTATGCTTTAATGAATCAGAATGCTTCTTCAACAAGGATACCAATAACAATACAAGTTACGGTCTAAAGAATCAGTTACCCTATAAGTAGAAAAGGTGATGTGTGACACCCTTCTACCCCAACTACTATTATACAGTCATCAAGTTGAAATATAGGGAAAAGTTATGGTCCTCATCGGGTAAAATGGTTCACATTTCTCTCTCGTAAAACGCCATTTGATTCAAAGTAAACTCAATTTAAACAAAAGGTAAAATCAATGCTTTTCAAAAACTAAAATATTAAATATCAACATCATAAAAATCTCTCTTGACCATGTAAGGCACTTAAAACAGTCTTCTTAAATCTCTACTCAATAACATGAATAAAAATAAACTCCTAATGCTAAGCCCTGAATGTCACAAGTATCAGAGTGAGACCCCTTCCTTTCAGTACTCGACACACTGTGTGCCATCTTCATCACCTATAAAATAACCACAGAGTGTACGGTGAGGAAAAGAACACATACTCATACATGCAATGCCGAAGGCTACCCTGTCCCCACCCAACACATAATCATCATCAATAATCTCATCACATAATCATCATCAATAATCTCATTCCACACTCTTTACACTTTACACATGTAAGTTTCTCATAAATATACATTCACATTCTACACAATCATAAAATACCATGTATGTTCACTCTAGGCTCATGCACAAAAACTCTTCCTAAGAATCATGATTCGAAACTCCGCACAATGGGCGCACCTCATCAATCCTCTTAGTTGTTACCAATGATGGCCCTATCGTTAACGCCCACTTGGCAGATAGGTTGCACAGTTATACACCCCCCTTGGGCCCGTGCAAAGACATTCGCCCCCTGTCATCATCACCCACCTCTATTGGGCTAGATGACTAGCATAAAAAACAACACTCCCCCTTGGAGTCATGCATCGAATGCTTGCACCCCCTCTATGGGCCCGTGCAAGACACCCGCCCTATGTCATCGTCACCCAACTCGTCGTCCCCCCTTGGGACTTGGGCATATGCTAGCCACGTCTGGCTTATGCATCACATACATCTCATATCTCAATGTTATGCTCAATGCAATCATCATCATACATCATATCTCTCACACAATCTCTATGCACAATGCATAATCATCAATTCACATATATCTCATACAATCTCTATGCTCAATACATCATCATCAATTCACATATATCTCATACAATCTCTATGCTCAATACATCATCATCAATTCACATATATCTCATACAATCTCTATTACTCTATCACTTCACATCACATCAAAATATCATAAACATAGAACATCACATAAGATACTTACGCCACCATACTCATGCCACAATCTATACACTTTATACATCCAATTAATCTATCAATTCTACAAATAATTCACATAATTATCAACAAATAATTAAAGGATCACAACACCACTTAAACAACACTATCTCATACAATCTATATTCAATACATCATCATCAATTCACATATATCTCATACAATCCCTATTATTATAATCACACCACATCACATAACAATTATTATAAACATAGGATATCACATAAGATATTCACATCACAATACTCATATCACAATTAATACACTCTATGCATCCAATTTAATTTCATCAATAAAAAACCCCAAATATACAGCTACAATGCGAACTAAATATCTCCCAACCCAGACTTCGTATCAACGATCCAACTGGCTGAAGCCCAAGGTTGCCAAAGGTCAAGCCGAAGAGAGAACCGGCTGAAGCTCAATTCGACATCCTATCGAGCCAATTCTCTGAGGAAGTTATCCCTCATTCAGAGATGAGATTGAACCTAAATTTATACACTTGTATCTCTGTCTTATCCTCGTACTTAGATTTATCTTTTGTATCCTGAGTCTTACTCAGTAATCCCCTTTGTACAAGAAGAACCTAAGTTTATGTTTCTCAGAAACTTAAACTTAGTTTAAATTGTAAACACTATTGAGTGTCTGAGGGCCTGGAAAGGCTTGGTGGAATAAAGAATACTCGGTTGAGCCTGGAGAGACTTGTCTGTAATGAAGTAAATCATAGAGTTACAAGAAGGGGGGTTGAATTGTGACCCTTGAAAAGTTTTGGTCCAACCTGCAAGTTCTTTGAACAACTTACTGATCTCTGCTCAAGGAATGCCTTGGCTATCAGAAGTTCCTTCTAGAAGATAGTGGTTAGTGTATAATGCCAACTAAGTAGATTAAAACTATCTTCTTAAAGGCAAGCAAAATCATAGGGACTGATATCATCAAAATTTATTCTTCCATATAATGTATTTAATGTAGTTACAACTCAGAATAAGGTTAAGAAGAATAATATAATGTTTATGCAGTTATGCAAAAGCAAAACAATGAATCTGTCACTTTAAACCAATCTTCTGAAGGGTCAAATGATTTTGTATTTTAATAAAACTTTCCAGAATAGTTATTTAACCAATAACTAATAAGATTATGTGAGAAAAACTGTTCACAAGAATAGTATAAAGTTTCTGCAGTTGTGCAGAAGCAATACATTGAATCTGTCACTTTAAACCAATCTTTTGAAGGGTCAAATGAACTTGAAACTTGATGAAACTTTCCAGATCAGATATTTGATTAGTAAACAACCAGGATATAAAGTTAAATCTTGTTGAAATCAAGTTTGTAGAGATCTGGTAGTTTGAACCCCAAGTTCAATGTTGAACAATGGACATATTTCAAGAAATGTGCTTCTGAAGCACCAAACAGTTTCATAATTTAATGAAACTTTCCAAATCAGTATTTTAACTGATATGGATGTAATTTATGTGAAAATATTAGTTCAAAAATAGGTTTATCAAAATCTGGTTTATAGCTTGCTAAATGTTTAAAGTATGAACAATAACTAACCAAGCAATAGATGTATGTGCAGAAAATTAAAGAGAGAAAGGGTAAGAGACATTGCACAGATGATTTTTATACTGGTTCACCTCTCAACCTTGAGGCTACGTCCATTCCCTACACCCAGTAGGATTTTCCACTATATCAACCTTGATACAATGACTTCTTGGGTGCACCTCACCACTAGTATTCTTCTGCAGCCTCTTCAGGCTTAACCTAGTATTCTTATGCAGCCTCTGCAGGCTCTTACAACTGATTTCTGCAAATAGCAGGGCACACCTCACCACTGCAGACTAAAACTGACTATCTCTCAGGGCTCCACACCTACTGCAGCTTCTTCTGCAGAAAGTACAGACTCAAAAATACCTTGCAGATTTCCTTCTACATGCGTTATACCTCTTTTCAGCTCACTGTACCAGTGCTGCAACTCACAGCAAAAATTATACACTCTCAACAGACACTAACACTCTCAAAGCACTCTTGAGAGTTTACAGAAGATGTATTTGCTGAGAATATAAAAAAAAAATAGGCTCAAAACTACTACAAATTTAGCACAACGGCAAAAGGTTGAGCCATCTCTCTCTTACTAATCTTTTTAGAGCAGAATCTGAGAAAATGTGAAGAGAGAGAAAGTCTCCAGAAGATGGATTTTGTAAATATAAGCTCGGATGCTTCTTCTGCAGAGAGGTGTGTCTTCAAATATGGGAGAACACCTCCTTTTATAGGAATAATGGGCAGCTAGCCGTTGGAGAGGTTCCTTGCACCTCCAGCTAACTCCTCATGACAAGTCTCCATCATGCAGCAGCTGTCACAGGCAGGTACAACTGTCTCCTTTGACTGGTTGCATCTTCTGGAGCCTATCTTCTGCAAAATGTGAAGTTTGTGGATTTTGCAACAATTCCTTCTGTATGCATACTGAGGGCATCAAATGGATTGATATAAATCATTTCAAGTGTATTTGACTCAGCTGCATCCTCATAAATGAGAAAAACTGAGTTTAATGCATTCTGCTTCTTCTGGAGCATTCCAGACAGCTTTATTTCTTCTGCAGACTGCAACAATTCCTTATGTATGCATACTGAGGGCATTAAATGGATTGATATAAATTATTTCAAGTGTATTTGATTCAGCTGTAGCCTCTGAAATGAATTTAGCAGGTTATGATGGGTTCTGTATCTTCTGCAGAAAATTTATCATCATATTCCTTCTGCAGAATTGTCTTCAGATGACTTTCAAAACTTGTGAAAGCTTCCTGTTCTTTATTTTGTTTATTTTACTCCTTGGAAACCTTAGGAAGTCATGAAGCTTATAAAAATGCTTCTTCTTCCCTTCTTTAAAATGAATCTTCCTTTTAAAGCAATTTTGTTCTTCTTCAAGCTTAGGAGTTTGGTTCCTTCTGTGGAAGTGCAGATTGTATCTTTTGCAAAACTTGTATTTCTTGAATCTTATTGCAGAAGACTTTTCTCTTTATTTTCTCAAAAGCTCTCTTACTTTCTTTATCATTTCAATGATTCAGAGATGTTGGAAGCATCTTCTACAGCTTGTTGTAACTGCTTTCTTCTGCAGATTTGTTGTAACTGCTTCTTCTGCAGCATGCAGAAATTCTGTTTCTTCTTCTGGAAGTGTGCAGAAATTTTGCTTCTTCTCCAATTGCTTTGTTTGCATCATCAACATTTGGAATGAATATGCTTGAATTACTTAAGTGATTTTTCGCATTCAGAAGGTGTCCGGTTTCATGAAAAGCTCCTTCTCATGCTTCTAGTGGTCTTGAATGATCCTTCCAAAGCTTCAACTTTGCTTCTGAAGCTTGATACAACTCAGTTTAATACTCATGGGATCTTAGTTGAAGTGTCTTGACCTTCTTGAAGCTAAGAAGCTACTTCTTGAACTTGTTTCATCACTTTTGACATGAAAGCTCTATGTGACATGCTTCTAGACACATATCCCGATGTTAAATGATGTTTATGATCTTTTCACCTTCCTTCTGTAACTTTTCCTGTATTCTTTGTCAAGTGAATACATTAGTACCAAAGTATTCAGAACACTTAGAATATTGTTGTGAAAGTTAGTTGTCATTAAAACCTTTGCTCAAAGGGTCTTGGACCTTACAATCTCCCCTTTTTTATGATGACAAACTTTCATGAACAAATTCTAAGTTTTCTAAATGAGGGAAATAATAATCAAGTGATTTAACAATAAAGAATTTAATCTCCCCCTTAGTTTGTGCCATTTATAACAATCAGATAACAAAATGGGATTTAACAATAAAGAATTATTTCTCCCCCTGAATTTGTGTCATTCAGATAGAAATTTGTTATGACTGAATCTTTATATTCTTCTCCCCCTTTTGTCATCCATCAAAATGAGCATGAAAATGATAGGAAGGAATAAGTGCTCATCATTGCCTAGCCTAGGATACTTAGAATGTGAGGAATGATCTAAATAAGATCAAATGGAATCCATCTATATATCTTAAGTTTGTTGGAAGTGAGCTAAGGTATTGGTATAACATGAGAAGCTCTTACTAGTAACACAAATGTGTTAAACCAGAATTGATACTACACAATCCTTACTTCCTTCTCTTGCATATTACACAATCTTAAGCTAACTTTTCTCATTAGTAATCCCTTTATCCAAACTTAGTTGAATCATCAAGAATAGGGGCTTGGACTTTATCATAAGATAATGGGACATAGGAATCAAATATAAGAGAGGCATGGAATTGGTTTACCATATTATTCCCAATGTTTGCCTATGGAGGCTCTATCTTTTTCCAAGGTAACCTCTTTGTTTTTCTTCTTTCACTTTATCACCCCATGAGAAGCACTTTATACAGATTCTTCTATGCAAAGAAGAAATGATCTTATTCCTTTTCTACATCATCAAGTGGATATTTTGTGAAACCTAAGAGGCTTGGTAAGAAACATGTCATATGGAAGACATGTACAAATTCATGAATATACCTATGGGTGAGTAATCATTGAGTATCCCTTGATATCCTTCATAAGATATTGATCATTACTCCTAAACTTAGAAGTTGCAGCAAAAATGCTTTCGCTTTGGGTTATAACTCTTATTTATAGTGAGTAAAAATGAAGGCAACAACTCCCTCTTAGGCATTGAAGAATGTGAGAATACCAATAGAAAGAATTCTGTCTCTCTTTTCTATCTCTTCAAAAGCATGATATTTTGCTTCTGGATGGGGAAATTCACCTTCTAAGTGTTCTAGATTAGGTAAAGAAAGCTCATGTTGAACTTAGAACACATAATATATCAATCAATTAATCACACACATATGCATTTGATCTTTAATAAAGCTTTATCTTTCTTCTAGAAGATGTTTAGAAAAGATATCAGCAAGTTTAAGACTTTGTCTTAACATATTTCAGTTCAATGTCATGCTTATGACCATGATCTCTAATAAAATAATGCTTGATGTCAATATGTTTTTATCTAAAGTGATGCATGGGATTGATAGATAGATTCATAGAACTTTCATCATTACATAAGATTGGGGTTTCAGTGTACCTCAGGGAGTAATCTTCCATTTAATGCTTAAACTCCAACATCTGTGAATATCTTACTGCTGATATATATTTTGCTTCTAAAGTGGATAGGACAGTAGTATTTTGCTTGCTACACATCCATGATATGAGAGATTCATCAAGAAATTGGCATTCACCATTTGTGCTTTTTCTCTCAATCCTAACTCCAGCAAAATCAACATCATAGAATCCTACAAGATCAAAGCTTGTTCCTTTCTTGTACCAAAGGCCAAGATTAGTAGCTCAAACAAGGAATCTAAATATTCACTTTACAGATATGACATGAAATTCTTTTAGGAGAAGATAGAAACCTTGCACATGATTCAATTGAAAATGCAATAGCTTGCCTACTTGTTTTTTAAGAATAATAAGGAAGCAATCATACTTCTGTATTCCTTTTTCGAAATAAACTCACCACATTTGTCTTTATCAAGCAAGATGGATGGATGCATTAGAGTTGTCATTGGCTTGGCTCCATCCATTTTGAATTTTATAAGAAGATCCTTTGTAGACTTTTCTTGAAGAGTGGAGATTTCATCATTTTTTTTATCACTTTTCCTTCTTCATCCATCTTGTTTCTGAACACTCATTTTGTCCCAATGATGGAATGATCTTCTGGAGAAGGAAAAAGTGTCCATATTTTATTTTTCTCAAATTGTTCCAGCTCTTCTTTCATTGCTTCTACCCAAGAATTATCGTCTAGAGCTTCATTCACATTCTTGGGTTCAATTTGAGATAAGAAGGATGCACTATTTTCATTTCCTCTTTGTTGGGATCCGGTTTTTACTCCTTCTGTAGTATTCCCAATGATTTGTTCATGGGGATGAGCTGTAATTAGTTTCCAGCTCTTTGGAAGATCCTCTCATTATGTACAGACATCTTCTACAGAATCTTCTGTGAAATTTTCCTGTTCTACTGTATCTTCTGGAGAGTTTTTATTCTCATAAGGTATCTTCTGGAGCTTATAAGATTCATCATCTGATTTACTACTGTATTTTCCTTGAGAAGAAAGGTTAGAATCATTGAAAATAACATGCATGCTTTCTTCCATGGTTTGATTTTTAATATTGTATACCCTATAGGCTTTTGAAGTAGAAGAATATGCAAGATAGCCTTATTTGAATCAAACTTACCAATATAGAATTCACATCCAAATGTATGCAAGTATGAAATGTTTAGTTTTCTACATTTCCACAATTTATATAAAGGCTTGTTTCACATGCTTCTAATAGTGACTATATTCAAAGTATAGCATGAAATGCTTACAACTTCAGCCCAAAGATATTTTTAACACTAGAGTCATTTAAAATGGTTCTAGCCACTTCTTATAGTGTCCCATTCTTTCTTTTCACAACTCCATTTTGTTATGGAGTTCTATGGTGTGAAAGGCTATGACAAATGTCTTTCTCATCAAAGAAGGTTTTGAATAAGGAGTCCTTAAACTCCCTTTCATGATCACAACTCACAAAACCAATATTAGATCATTTTTCAGTTTGGACTTACTTGCAGAAGCTTCTAAAAGAATCATCCTTTGTGGTTGAGAGTAAAACATATTAGAGACTTGAGCAGTTTCTCAAAGTCCAATCTCTAAAGGACTTTTAAACTAAGAGATGATCATTTATCACAATAAAAAGAATCATTCAATCATTCTAAGGCCAAAAAAATCATCTCATTTGGATTAGTACATCCAAAGATATTCTAATTCCAAGTTACTGCATTAGATTAGAAAAATATCATTGACTTCTACACTTCAAACTGCATCTGTGAATTATTTTCAATTCACACAGAAATGAGATTCACCATAATAAACTAGATATCTCAATCTTTCTAACAAGACAAAGATCATGCAATTTGGATTTTCCTATTCCAAGATATGATGCATTTAAGTTGACTGATTTATCACAGAGTGCAGAATGAGACAATTCAATTTTTTTATGCACTGATACAAATCCAAGCAACCAAAAATTTAGATACTTAATGAGATTAAACTAGTATGTATTATATTTCAAATCCAACTGGTTTTACTTGAAAAAGATTTTTCTAGCTCCAGTTATAAACATCAAAAATAGTAGGCTCAAATATGATCATATAACAGAACAGCCTACTTTAATGACTTACTGGGAATTATTTAGATGTTTAAAAATTCGGAAACTTTCCAGTCTAACATTAATATGAATCAGGTTTCCAATGAAATTGGTTTCACTCAAATATCACTTTTGTAGCTCAAGTTATGATCTAATGAAGTGGACTGCTTTATATCAGAATTTATAACAGAACAACTATATTAACGAATTTACTGGGACTCTTGTAGTTGTGATAAAATTCTCAAACTTTCCAGTTTAATACTAACATGAATAAGCTTTCAAATAAAATTGGTTTCACTGAAAAATCATTTTTGTAGCTCAAGTTATGATATGATGAAGTAGACTACTTTATATCAGAATTTATAACAGAACAGCTATATTCACGAATTTACTGGGGCTTTTGTGGTTAATATAAAATTCTCAAACATTCCAGTTTAATAATATCATAAATAAGCTTTCAAACAAAATTGGTTTCACTCAAAAAGCATTTCTGTAGCTCAAGTTATGATATGTTGAAGTGGACTGGTCTATATCAGAACTTATAACAGGACTGTTGTATTTACAAATTTACTGGGACTTTTGTGATGAAGGTAAAATTCTCACATTTTCCAGTTTGATACTAACATCAATAATCTTTCAAATAAAATTGGTTTCACCTAAAACAGAATTCTATAGGTCAAGTTATGCTCATTTAAAGGTAGCTATGTCAGAATTTTAAACTAGCAGTATTGGCACATTACTTGTGATCTTCTAATCATTCTCTTTTTATGTTTAAGACTAATAAAATGATTAGAATAAAATGTCCATATAAATATCAATCAATGATGATCATTCATCAAGCACACAAGCTTTAGCATAAACCTATGAGGAATGTGCTTCAAATTCATTGACTCTATGAAATGAATATGCATTGGGGATAGAAATCATTGATACCTTGTTCTTGGTCAATTGAACAATACTTTTTCTTACCCATTGCTTCTTTCTATAAGTCATGAACCTCTGAGATTTCATACCAAGCATTTGAGAAGCATTGGCTAGAGTCATGTTCCTTCTTTGTATGGAACATTTTCATTTAAGCCTTGGAAGGTATTTTCCTTAGGCCAATGGTTCTATCTTCTTGAGAATTTTTCTGCATAACAAAATTGATAAGGAGGCATTTTGGTACCCATTTCATATTGGGTCCTTGAGTGTTAGTGGTTGAATTCTTAAAAGATTTAACAACCCATACCATTGCATCTCTCATATAAATAGTTCTTCTAAAATTGCTCAAAAAAGAGATATGATCATGATTTAACAATAATGACAGATAATGAGACAGAATGATGTCTTGATCGTTTGGAGATCATTTTTACAAACATGGACATGGTATTGGGATGAGATTCTGAAATCTGTTTGCCATAAACTTTACTTAGTTTTCCATGTAAAATAGCATTTTCCCATTATTGACAAAACATGGAATTATAGCAAGTAGATATTTCAGTTTTGGCAAATGTTGAAAATAAGTTTTCAACTTCATTTTCAAGATTAACATGGTTTTTGAAGATAGTTGAGATTTCACAATTTGGAAGTATATCTTCTTCAAGAAAATCATATTCAACCATCAAAGTTTCAATTTGAAGTTCAATAAAGAATCTCTTTTTTAAGAATTCCATATTCTTATTTTCAAAGTTTATCAAACCACCATTCAATCCATCATAAGCAAAATATATCTCATCATAGGAAGGACAATGCTCAAATTTAGCAGTACATACCTTAAGGTCCATTTGTGCCACATGTAGAGTTGTATCAATTTCTAGCATCATTGGCTCCTTCTTGAAGCTGTTCATTTCTTGAATATTTTGCATTAACACTTTGAGAGCATGCTTCTTGGTTGGTCATTATTTCTTCCTGAATCTTTTCCTCTCACAGATTAAGTGTGCTCAACCCATAGAGGTTGAGCTCTGATACCAATTGAAGTAAATCATAGAGTCACAAGAAGGGGGGTTGAATTGTGACCCTTGAAAACTTTTGGTCGAACCTGCAAGTTCTTTGAACAACTTACTGATCTCTGCTCAAGGAATGCCTTGGCTATCAGAAGTTCCTTCTAGAAGATAGCGGTTAGTGTATAATGCCAACTCAGTAGATTAAAACCATCTTCTTAAAGGCAAGCAAAATCATAGGGACCGATATCATCAAAAATTTATTCTTCCATATAATGTATTTAATGTAGTTACAACTCAGGATAAGGTTCAGAAGAATAATATAATGTTTATGCAGTTATGCAGAAGCAAAACAATGAATCTGTCACTTTAAACCAATCTTCTGAAGGGTCAAATGATTTTGTATTTTAATAATACTTTCCAGAATAGTTATTTAACCAATAACTAATAAGATTATGTGAGAAAAACTGTTCAGAAGAATAGTATAAAGTTTCTGCAGTTGTGCAGAAGCAATACATTAAATCTGTCACTTTAAACCAATCTTCTGAAGGGTCAAATGAACTTGAAGCTTGATGAAACTTTCCAGATCAAATATTTGATTAGTAAAAAACCAGAATATAAAGTTAAATCTTATTGAAATCAAGTTTGTAAAGATCTGGTAGTTTGAACCCCAAGTTTAATGTTGAACAATGGACAGATTTCAAGAAATGTGCTTCTGAAGCACCAAACAGTTTCATAATTTAATAAAACTTTCCAGATTAGTATTTTAACTGATATGGATGTAATTTATGTTAAAATATTAGTTCAAAAATAGGTTTATCAAAATCTGGTTTATAGCTTGCTAAATGTTTAAAGTATGAACAATAACTAACCAAGCAATAGATGTATGTGCAGAAAATTAAAGAGAGAAAGGGTAAGAGACATTGCACAAATGATTTTTATACTGGTTCACCTCTCAACCTTAAGGCTACGTCCAGTCCCTAATCCCAGTAGGATTTTCCACTATATCAACCTTGATACAATGACTTCTTGGGTGCACCTCACCACTAGTATTCTTCTGCAGACTCTTCAGGCTCAACCCAATATTCTTATGCAGCCTCTGCAGGCTCTTACAACTGATTTCTGCAAATAGCAGAGCACACCTCACCATTGCAGACTCAAACTGACTATCTCTCAGGACTTCACACCTACTGCAGCTTCTTCTGCAGAAAGTACAGACTAAAAAATACCTTGTAGATTTCCTTCTGCAGGAGTTACACCTTTTCAACTCACTGTACCAGTGCTGCAGCTCACAACAACAATTATACACTCTCTCAAGAGAAACTAACACTCTCAAAGCACTCTTGAGAGTTTACAGAAGATGTATTTGCTGAGAATATAAAAAATAGGCTCAAAACTACTACAAATTAAGCACATCAACAAAAGGATGAGCCATCTCTTTCTTACTAATCTTTTTAGAGAAGAATCTGAGAAAATGTGAAGAGAGAGAAAGTCTCCAAAAGATGGATTTTGTAAATATAAGCTCGGATGCTTCTTCTGGGGAGAGGTTTGTCTTCAAATATGGGAGAACACCTCCTTTTATAGGAACAATGGGCAGCTAGCCGTTGGAGAGGTTCCTTGCACCTCCAGCTAACTCCTCATGACAAGTCTCCATCATGCAGCAGCTGTCACAGGCAGGTACAGTTGTCTCCTTTGACTGGTCGAATCTTCTGGAGCCTATCTTCTGCATAATGTGAAGTTTGTGGATTTTGCAATAGTTCCTTCTGTATGCATACTGAGGGCATCAAATGGATTGATATAAATCATTTCAAGTGTATTTGACTCAGTTGCATCCTCAGAAATGAGAAAAACTGAGATTAATGCATTCTGCTTCTTCTGGAGCATTCCTGACAACTTTATTTCTTCTGCAGACTGCAGCAGTTCCTTCTGTATGCATACTGAGGGCATTAAATGGATTGATATAAATTATTTCAAGTGTATTTGATTCAGCTGCGGCCTCTGAAATGAATTTAGCAGGTTATGATGGGTTCTGTATCTTCTGCAGAAAATCTGTCATCAGATTCCTTCTGCAGAATTGTCTTCTTCCTTCTACAAATGACTTTCAAGACTTGTGAAAGCTTCCTGTTCTTTATTTTGTTTATTTTACTCCTTGGAAACCTTAGGAAGTCATGAACCTTATAAAAAATGCTTCTTCTTCCCTTCTTTAAAATGAATCTTCCTTTTAAAGCAATTTTGTTCTTCTTCAAGCTTAGGAGTTTGGTTCCTTCTGTGGAAGTGCAGATTGTATCTTCTGCAAAACTTGTATTTCTTGAATCTTATTGCAGAAGACTTTTCTCTTTATTTTCTCAAAATCTTTCTTACTTTCATTTATCATTTCAATGATTCAGAGATGTTGGAAGCATCTTCTGCAGCTTGTTGTAACTGCTTTCTTCTACAGATTTGTTGTAACTGCTTCTTCTGCAGCATGCAGAAATTCTGTTTCTTCTTCTGGAAGTGTGCAGAAATTTTGCTTCTTCTCTCATTGCTTTGTTTGCATCAGCAACACTTGGAATGAATATGCTTGAATTGCTTAAGTGATTTTTCGCATTCAGAAGGTGTCCGGTTTCATGAAAAGCTCCTTCTCATGCTTCTAGTGGTCTTGAATGATCCTTCCAAAGCTTCAACTTTGCTTCTGAAGCTTGATACAACTCAGTTTAATACTCATGGGATCTTAGATGAAGTGTCTTGACCTTCTTGAAGCTAAGAAGCTACTTCTTGAACTTGTTTCATCACTTTTGACATTAAAGCTCTATGTGACATGCTTCTAGACACATATTCTGATGTTAAATGATGTTTATGATCTTTGCACCTTCCTTCTGTAACTTTTCTTGTATTCTTTCTCAAGTGAAGACATTAGTACCAAAGTATTCAGAACACTTAGAATATTGTTGTGAAAGTTAGTTGTCATTAAAACCTTTGCTCAAAGGGTCTTGGACCTTACATGTAAAAGAATACTTGTTGGGCTAGAGAGGCCAGGTGTCAAAGAATACTACATGAGTTTCCTGAAGAGTCAGTTGCAAACAAAGAATACTTGATGTTAAGCCTGGAGAGGCTGGGGTAAAATAATACTTGTAATCTTGCGGCATTAATGAAAATCCAGTGGAGTTTTGCCCTGGGACTGGATGTAGCTCACTGGGTTAGTGGGTGAACCAGTATAAATCTTTGTGTTAAGTTCTCTCTTCCCTTACCTCTTTACTTTCCGCTGATATCTGTTTAAACTAACCAAGGAGGGTTAAAGAAAAATTGTTTTATTAATCTGAGCAAAAAACAATCTTTTCTTTAAAGGGAAAATAATTTCAAAAAGGTTTTTATCCAACCTTCCGAGTTGCATCGGCAAGCTAAGTAGCTGAACTTCCCAGTTTCGGAAGGTTGATCAAATATTTTAAAATCAGTTTTACTTGTTTCGAAAGGTTTTCCAAAAATCTGTAAAGATTATTAAAACACTATTCAACCCTCCTTCTAGTGTTTCCTGTGGTCCTAACAATTTCAAGTAAAACAAATTATTAAACTCCATCACATTTCTGAACAAGGTACTAACAACCTGTATGTTAAAATTCATGTTCTCATTATGGGTTGCATGTTAATTAAAAAGTTAGGCACCTTGTGAATTTTTTCATATGTTTAGCTATGAATAAATTGCTATATTATTTACGTTGATAAGTCTATAAAATATAGATCAATAGACAAAATTTTAACTAAAAATTGTTAAAACTATATGTATCTATCATATTTACCATTTTTTATTATTCTTTTATAGTTAATATATTATTATTCCTTGCAAAGCACGAACAATAAAGGATGGAGTTTAAATTTTAAAATGTAGCCAATAAAATGTAACATCTATATTAACTACATGAAATGAATTCTATCTTAATATTATTAATTTACTTTAAATTTTAAATATTTATTATAACTAATGTTTTATCCCGTGCGGAGCATGGACAATATACGTCGTACCATCAATAATTATTATTATTATTATTTACTTCCTATATATATGTTAATTTTTTTCCCAAATTAATGTAACATTTTATCATTTTGTTCATTTGTTTGATTTTAAAAAATGACTTTCCATTTTAACATATTTTGGTAATTAACAAAATGATATTTTCAATAAATGAATTAATTTTAAGTAATATGTCATTCAATTTACTGATTTAACATATAATTTAATCAATAATTTAGGTAAATAGAATTTAATGGATATACTCTTGGAGTGTAAAAATATTTTACACTATTATATTTTTTTTGGTGTGAACCAAAGGTATCCCCAGTCGATAACTAGAGACTAATCTCTTCGAGTCATAGACATAAGACATCACCGAAGTGTGTTAGCTGAGCTTTTATTTTATCCATGACGTGGTACTATGTTGGCTGAGTTAGCACGGACTTTCTCACGTCATCTTCTTACTTTATTGTCAAAGTAAGCAAAGTTAACAAAACACTTAACGGCGGGGACCTTTTTTTTATAAGCAAAAAATAAATTCATTAATAAGAGGAGTACAAGGGTTACTCCAACCCATTACAAAATATCCAATACAATCAAACTTAAAAAATTATCTGGTCACCAATACATCAACCAGCAGGAATGTACAAGACCAAAAACACACCAAAATCTAAAAAACCAAAAGAAAGCATTTTGCTAGAATTTGATGAAGTGGCCACCGTATACAAAAACTAAGCCACCATATACAAAAACTAATAACCATGAAACAGACTTATCAAAACCAACTAAGCAGCCAAGTAGCTAAATATCACTTGGAGAACGTGAAGGAATGTGTATAGGCTTAGTATTCACCCATCACCACATTACAAAATTTTTCCCCTACTTCATTCATAAACAGAAAATTAAGTAAATAAAAAAAGTGGACATGGAGTAAAATAAAAAACTCGCTAAAATGTTGGGACCTGAAACATATTTAAGCCATAAATTAAAGGTATAAAAAATTCATATTTAAAATAATTTAAAATAGTATTATGTTTGTAATCTTATAGTATTTATGAAAAAAAACTTTTTTATAGTGCATTTGATTTATCCTAAAATCACGTTTTTAACATGGATCGGAACCAACAACTATAATAAACCAAACACGACGATAATGTACTTGCAAATTTGCATTGAACTTATTTCTCTACTCTCTATTTTTTTTTTGGGGATATTAATATGTTAACTCAGTGATTAACATATCATGAATTATTTTCATTCTTGAGATGTTGTCGCCTCGTCCCAGCAAATTACAGAAAACATCTAGGGGCATCTTCTTTATTTTCAGTATTGTTCTTGACATTAATAGTTACTTCATGTCCATAACAATAAAAATTAAAAAAACTCATAATTGAATCTCGTGCTTAGCACGAGTTACACACTAGTTCAATAACAATGCTACAATCTATCCGATTTTTACATCTACTAAGACATGTCAAACATTGTCTTTTGACAAAAAAAAAGTAATTGTCTTAAATATATTTCTTCTTACAAAACATGGTTTCTCTCAAATTCAGACCTCACATTTTCTCAGTCCAAAAAATTCCATTTACCAAGAAGCCTCTTATATAATCAGTCATAAAATTACACTTATCAATTTATTAATAAATTAAATTTTTATACTTTCAAAATAATTGTATAAATTATAAATAAATTATAATGAGTTTTTATATCTAAAAATTAAATAAATAGATTATTATTTCAAATTAGTTTAGACAAAAATAGATACGATAACATTTAAACATAACAAAAATATAAACAAACTCATATAATATGTACCTCATATTTTATTTAATAATATATTATTAATAAAATATTTAGGATCATTTTCCAATGACGTAAAAAAAATACCAAAAAATATATTTCTACTTTTCACTCCGTAAATAATTTTATTCCGTAAAATTACAAAAAGACCATTTAACTCAATTTTAACCATAATATTTACCCGTTTATATCTCTCTTATTAGTGATAAAAATACAAAAATAATTATTACTCTCTTAAATTTATAAATAAAAATATTCAAATAGAACAAAATAATTAGGAAACAATTATACTTACTTTAAATTTATTAAACAATACCACATTAAATTTAATTTTAAAAATTAATATTGTATAATGAATACAAAAATAAATAGTATAATTATGACTTTAAGTGACTTTTTGACTTGAAAAAAAAAATCAAATAAAGGTAAATTATGAAATAACAATAAAAGTACAATAATTGAATTGCATGTGATTATATTTTCCAAGACCAATGTTTTGACATCCACAATTACATGTTACTGATATGTTTGCAAATTCATTTTATTCACAAATATAACATGATTTAACATCTTGATTGTAATTATATTTCATACATATTTTTTTAAATAAAAAAATATCATTTTTTAAAATAGTTTCTTCAAATATAAAAAGTAAAATTAACTTACATATATTTCCCTAAAAATTTCCATAAAAAATTCAGATTATTAAATATAAACAAACCCACGGGTATTATAACTAGTAATTATTATATTTCACTTAGTTATAGGTTGATATTAAATATAAATAATGAAATGTGCTTCTAGCACATCTCTCTCACTTATCAATGTACATATAAACATGTAAGGGAATAAGAGTGGATCCTCTTAAATGAGATTATCACAGGATGATGTGATAAATTTATATCTATCTCTCTTTATAAACATTCATAAATTTTTATATTGTCTCATTTAGTAAGAGTCTAGAGTAACTGATAATTTTCATATGATAGGATATGTATTGTTCACACACGAATACCGATTGTTGTGTTGTGTATGGGATGAAATGTGCACAAATCTGTTGGAATCAGACTTCCTCTACATAGTCTTAGGTGATGTGATATATATTTTTTCTCCAAAGCCTTTATTTAGTATGCTCTGAAATCCACCTCTTTTTACATCCTGTTCTTATGATACAGAGAACAATGGGTGAAATCCACCTCTTTATTTAGTATCCTGGTCATGTTAATGCACTTAGATATTTTCATCTGTTGAATCCTTAGATCTTTACTATATCTATATCTACCTTCTATATATCTTGTTAACATTACATTTGATGTATATGATAATTACCACACTACCTATTATCCAATTCAATTATTCCTATTAAATGCGTAGTTCAATTATGCAATAAAACTTACCGTCTTTTATTCTCCTTTCTATTAAAGTAAAATTCTGTTTAACAATTACATTTATTGTATAGTTTAATTATTCATTATATATTGTATTAGAAGAAGGATATTATATACTTTTCCTTAATTCTCTTTTGCTCTTCTATTTTGACGTGACAATTCTTTTATGTCATTTTTTCATAAAAAAAAATAATTTCTAAATGTTTATATCAACATCATAAAATAAAAGTAAAAGAAAGTAGTAATTTAATTTAATTTTTTTAATGAATTATAAATTTACGTTTATAGTTTTATATACCCAACACATATTAAAGAAACAAAAGTACATATTATAATATAAAAATGAATTTACCTCAAGCTATACAAAAAGAAATTTTATCATAAAATATTTAATGAATTTCCTCAATATAATTTACCTTTTATTATATTACATTTTTAAAAACAACCTTATCAAGAAGTTGATATTCTTGGTATGACCATTATAAGAAATACATGCATAAACTATAAATAAACTATAAAAAATATCTAAAATGAATTCCTTATAAAATTTATCCATATAATACCTTGATCGTTTCATTACATTTTATAATTAATATACTTTCATTTAAGATATTCGTTCCATTAGTGTGCACATACAAAAAATAAAAACTGGACATCATTACACTTAAGAACAACTTGAAAATAGGTGCCAGTTTTCATGGTCCCAAATATAAAGGCTTCATCAATGGTCTCTTAACAATTCACCGTGAGATTATACTTTAATAATGTAAACGGTTGAGATGATATACGAGAAACTACTTTAATATGTGACATGAGATCCACCTTTTGAATTTTATATTAACATCCAAGTTAAATCATGTTTTTGCAAAGTGATCCATAGTTCATTCCTATTGTTGGGGTGTTGAAATTTTGAAGACCAAAGCTTTGTTTACGATGTTATTTTCTCATAAATCTCTTCATCCAAACTCAGCTTCTGGCATTTGAAGGATTGGGGTTTTAATAAAATCGCAGAAACACAACATTGAAAGGTAATTTTCATGGAAGTTGGAGCAAAGCAATGGCTGCTTGCAGTTACTGCATCTCTTTTTGAATGAAACAAGAAAGGTATTTTAGGGTTCATAGAGCGTAAAGCTAGCAAAGAAGTTCTACTCAACTACAGTACCTTGTCTCTACAAAAGGTTTCAGAGAAGGTTGAGAGAAAAAATGTTACATTTGTAAGTAGAGAATTGCTCGATTGAGAGATGATTAAGGAAGGAGATGTGTGTGAAGATCAACTCTATGAATATAAAGTTAAAACCATGATGACAAATGAAAATTTCAAAGGGATAGAATTGCAATCTTACATCAAAAGAGTAAGCTAGTAGCCTAGTACTAGTAACAGACTAATCTGTGCTACAACCTGTAATAGGCTTCCCTGAGAAAAAGGTGATTTCTTAACACAGTCGACACAAACATACTCACTCAATTTATTAATATAAGCTTTTTTTTTTTTTTGAACGAATAATATAAGCTTAAATAAAGAACTACTGCTAATTTGTAGACCTGTCCAGCTGCCTCAATAAGAAGCAATAACCACATGCAATTGATTCAGAAGGCTGAGATTAAGAAAGTCAAACACATTTAAGAAGTCACACGTGAGCAAGCACTCATTGAGCTGGCATTATTTATCCAACATATATAAACAATATATTCTCCTAGCTCTCTTCTTCCATTGATCTTTGCTAATTCCTGTTAATTAAGACATTAACAACAAACAAAAACAACTATCTTCCTCTATCATATCAGTCTTTTTCTCACGCTTAATTTCTTTCTGTATAACACACACACACATATATAACCGTTTTGTCTAACCGTTTTGTCTATTTCTTATAAATTAAATATAGGTCTTTTGTCCTTGGATAGTGTATGTATACCTTGCATTGACCAAAAAAAAAGTGTATGTATACCTTGCCTTTTAAGCACACTTATTTTTCCTTTCTTCTTTTCCTTCTGGACTGATGAACACATCTCTCTATTCTCTTCCTCCCATATTTCATACTCCCTCATGCCTGAATGTCCAGAGAAAGGTAACAAACACAAGTCCCTTCTCCATCTCCATCCATCTCTTTAAGTCTCAGCTACTATATTATATATCTTCTTATATATACAGTTAACACACACTGTTCCAAGTGGATTGATGCTCTATCAGTATTACAAAGTTTTAATTTAGTCCTTTCTGGAACTCAGTTGATGATATCATATGATCATTTATTATCCCTTGAAAAATGATATATATTTGCTAATTAAATTTCATATGCTTAATTATTGTTTATGGTAGGGAGAGATTGGATGAGATAGGGAAGAAGATCAAGAGGGAAGGAGATCATGTTTCTTCTCCTCAAATGGGAAGGAGACAAATGTTGGGTCCACCTGGAACCCTAAATACCATAACCCCTTGTGCAGCATGTAAGCTATTGAGAAGATGTGCCCAAGAATGTCCCTTTTCTCCATATTTCTCTCCCCATGAGCCCCAAAAGTTTGCTTCTGTCCACAGTTTTCGTTGCCAGCAACGTCTCAAAGATGCTAATGGTAACATATTAGTTACAACATCATATATATATATATGTCTTATATACTAGCTAAATTGATAGATTTTACTTAAAAGCAAAGATATATGAACCAAAAAAAAAACAATATAAGTAATAATTTGTGGTGTGATATTTATTTGTGTTCTCAGGAGGTAGCAGAGTATCAGAGAGCAGATGCAGCAAATAGTCTAGTTTATGAGGCTAACGTGAGGCTAAGATCCTGTTTATGGATGCATGGGTGCAATTTCTGCTTTGCAACAAGTTCAATCTTTACAAGGTGAACTCAATGCAGTAAGAGCTGAAATACTTAAATACAAACTCAGGGAAGCTAACATCATCATACCCTCTTCTCATGTTGTAATTCTCCCTTCCTCTGCTGCTGCTGTTTCAATAATGGAGCCTTTTTCAAGGGACCATGGATGGAGCCTTTTTCTCAGGGACCATGGTAAATGGCACCCTTGAAAATAACCATGTTAGCAGAAACCAAAATACAAAATGAGCCACCATCACCAGCTTGCCACCAATCACCATTGACTCAAAAAAGAAAAAAGCAGCAGAATCAATGAAAGGTAAATCCAATTAACAGATGGAAAGCAGAAGAAACGATCAGTAACTAGTACCAACAGGGTTCCACCAGCAGGGTTCCTGGTCCTGGAGAGTAAGTGCATGTTTGGTTTGACATTGAGAAGTGATCAAACTAAAGTTTTGATCTCTTAAAACAACTATTTTATAGCGTTGGAAATTTGAGTTAATCACGTTGCAACCAGACACGCCCTAAATCTGTGCATCCTCAACAAAAAGCTGAAACCCAAAACATTTTAACAAAAATGGTATATAAAAAACAACAGCCAGTCAACAAGGATCTTAACACTACAGTCACTACATTTTTACCAAGGAACTTAAAATAGATAATTTATCCACAAACTAGGATTAGCGTTTAGATTTTACAACGCATAAAAGAATTCCATCACTCTTCCACATTGTTACTGTGCACTGAACAAGGAGGGAGTTGGTTCACAGGAACTTCAGCAGTTGATAGCCTGCGAATTCTCAAAACAGAACATCCAAATTAATCACAAGGCACGCACACATCCAATGGTAAGAACCAAACTTTGCCTCCAGGCAAACAAATACATGTACATTATGTAGCCAATAAAACAAGTATTATATATCGCCCCTTGCTACATAATATTAACACATTTTTTTACCCAGACACAAGCTTCAGTATGCCAATACTCCAATTGCTCTAATGAAACATGGACGATCTCAAACAGTTTACATGATGAATAACTTTTCTTTAGAAGGAGAAGTAAATGGGAATAAATTAAATTATACATGAATGCACCCACTTATTTACATAATACTCTTGTAAGTTGACCTTAGTAGAAATTGACCCAAACAAAGCATTAAGATCCATATGGACAATGTGAACATAAATTATGGACAGTCATGGAAACATGTAGATTAAAAGCAAAATTACTTTTTTTATTTGCAGGGAAAGTTACTGACATGGATACACCAAAGTGAAGAAAAAATAGCAAAGGAAGCAAAAGAAACACATTAGGGATGAGATATGATAGAAACTAGAAACTTACGGAGATGGAGATTCCAACCGTGACTTCTTCTTAGCCTTCTTCTTCTTGTTCTTTCGCCGCTTCTTTGAACTTGAACCATCATCAATTGGATGGGACAAAACTGGTTGCAGAGACACATTAGGGAGACTGGGGGCTTCAGGGGCAGATTCTTGTTTTGGCATCTGAAATTCTTGACTTGAGGAAATAATTCTACCAGACTCAGGAAATTCAATTTTAGTTTCATTATTGTTATCAGCCACAGGATCTGCAACTTCCTTATCTTTATGATCCGGCATAACAGATGTATGTTCAGTATTTGCTGTGGGTACCATACCACTAGCATCAATAAGTTGCAATCCATTTCTTTTGATTGCTTCATAAAATTTTGTTTTGGACTTAATCATCTCAATGAGCATTGTTCCTGAGCCAGGGTTGCCTGCATTTAATACATGTTTAGTAGGCAATCACATAACTAATTAAAATCTATTAAAAATTTGTAGTAAAGAATAAAAATACCTAGAATTGACAGAATAGCAGCTCGAGCTGCTAACTGCTCAGCATCCTTCTTGTTTCGAGCTGCATCACCAGTGTAACTTGTGCCGTTGAAAACCACAGTAGACACAAAAGCACAAACCAACCCTTCTTGCTTAACTGTGTTGTATGCAGGTCTTGCTAGATTCAGCTTTGCAGCATACTCATTCATGATAGCCTTGGAAAATGTAATATTCTGAAAGGTGATGACAATGAGAAGTCTTATAAAGATTTTTCAAAGAAAGATAGTATTGAATGATAATACAAGACCAAGACAAACTAAAGCAACAAATCCCAATTAAATCTCATTAAGAATGATGCTATTTCACCGCCTTTCTATTTTCTGCAAGTCAGCACTTATCCCAAGACATTTTTCAAGTTTTCCCATGCCCATATATTTAAGAATGATTACTTCATGCTATACTGGATAAGTTTCAAAACTTCAACAAAGCAAGAAAGGGAAGCATGGAAACTCTAGTTCCGTGAGCAACAAAATTTATTAGCTATAATGATACTTCATTTGGATAAAACTTTAAGTGCTTGCATGAAAAAGCAGATAGGTATCCTCAAATTAAAAGGCTTTGTGATAGGTTGCATGATGATTTTCAGCTAAGATTCTCCATCATCACAAGAGAGAGACATATATCCAACAATAAAATGAGTTGCAGAAATACATTTTAATTTCTTTCAGAAAATTTACTCATACACAATGTCCATCTTGATAGACATGGGCTAAGAATGATGAGGTAGGAAAAATATCTCAGACAATACTTTTATCTTGATAGATTGAAAAAATTTATTAGAAAGAATTGAGAAAAACTACATCTAAGGGAGGATCTCAGACATGTGCAGAAATAAAACAAATTCTTCTAATTACAAAGCACTACCACTAGTATGTTTGCCAACCGGATGTGAAGTCACCATAAATCAAGCCTAATGCATATCAGAGTTCAGTGTCCAAACTTTTGAAACTATTAACAAACATGGGCTAAAAATTAGTTAATAATTGGTATATGGGTCAATCATTGATATCAACAATTTTGTCACAACAAACCTCAGAAACAAGAGAGTGTCCTTCATCTCTAATCTTTTTGGGGAGGCTCTCCAACGCAAGTCTAGCAACTTCTTGCTCCGCAGCTTTTCTTTGGGGAAAAGTGAGTTGGGAAGTGTAGCTTACCCCATCCACAAACACCGTGGACCTATACTTTGGGGCATGTTGATCTCCCTCATTGATAGTTTGGTACAGAGGAAGTGCAATGCTTGACTTTTGGGCTAACTCTTGTAACCGATTTTTGTCACAATACACCTCACAAACAGAAGAGCCTCCTCTTTCTCCAATCTTTCCAGAGAGGTTCTCCAAAGCAAGTCTAGCAGCTTCTTGCTCCGCAGCTTTTCTTTGAAGAAAAGTGACTTGGGTAGTGTAGCTCACCCCATCCACCAACACTGTGGACCTAAACATTGGGGGATGTTGATCTCCCTCTTTGATAGTTTGGTACATCGGAAGTGCAATGTTTGATTTTTGGGTGAACTCTTGTAACCGATTTTTGTACATCAGGGGCTCTACAAAATAAAACCCCATGAGAACATTCCACAATATTAAGGCATTGTGACAGTGTTCATATGCATATGCCAAGTAATAATCAAGATACAAGTATTTACGAACCATTACCTTTATCAATAATTATAGAAATGTAAAAAAATTTCCAACTTTTTTGTTATAAAAAATGATAAAAGAAATAAGTATCAAATTTAGGGTCTGTTTGGTTTGCATTTTTATTTTCTGTTTCCATTTCCCGTTTTCATTCTATTTCCTGTTTTCTGAAATTTTACAAAGCAAAAACTGGAACAGCATTTCCAGTTTTTCCTTTGTAAAATTTCAAAAAACAGTAAACAGAAAATGGAAACGAGGAATGAAAATGCAAACCAAATAGGCCTTGAGAGTTTAAAAAAAAAAACTTTTTCTTGAACCAGACAAATTGTCAAATATAAGTTATAGAAAACACAGGTAAAGGAGAACACCCAAATATAGGGGTGTAATCAGGTTGGGTCAGGTTTGGGGTAAGTAGAAGTCCAAACCAATAGAATCACTTCGGTTTGGGTTGGGTCGGTTTCAACATTTTTCACCGCACAACCTGAACCGAACCAACCTGGCCTTTAACAGGTCAGGTCGGGTCTCGGGCTTGAATGGACAAAACTTTTTCTTAATTGCGTAGAAAAACGTGAAAAAAATCTAAAAAAGTGGTTATTGAAATTTTGATTGTTTATCAGTTATTTCCATTTGAACCTTTAAAGTAGTGTACAAAATTCAATTTATATTGAATAAAAAAACCTGTTGACATAAATAACGCAAATTTATAACAAAACCAGCAAATGCAAATTAGCCATAGCAGCCATCATTGTTTACTTTTATTTAATTCCTGGTGGACCAAACAAAAGGTATCCACGTTTCCAAGCCTTACCAAGCTTAGCATAATACTCTTTACCTTGTTTGAACTTAACAAGGTCATTTACAATGTCTTCCATTTTTTGTGGATCCATAGCCAAGGTCTCAAACCTTGCAGGATGCTAAAAAACTATATGACTACACTTTGTGTGTTTGTAACCATACCAATCATTGCTGGGTGCCTGGTATTGTTGGTGTACAACTTCAATTAGTTGTTCTTGGATGCAATTGCCTTGCCTTCTGTCAACACATGTTGGATGTAAGAGCCAGCAACTACAAGTGGTGCTGGAATCTCTTCCCCTGCCATTCTACATGAATTAAAAAAAAATGAGTTAAAAAACCAGCAAATAAAGACAATTACACCAGTATGCAGTAGCTATAATCATCTATTGAGCATACAATCAGTCAATTAACTTAATCAGTCAATAACTTATTAAGGCATACCCGCAAGGGTTAAAAAATCATTATTAAAAAGAATGTTAAGATCATGGAAGGCTACTCAAAGTCAAAATAAGTTGAAATCCCAAACAGAGTTTTCCACAACCACCAAGCTAGCCCGGGCATTGGATTTGATAAATTAATATATAAGCCCTGGTAAAAAAACACGAATGAGCATTCCCAGAGCTGAGCTTGTTAGCTCTTATGAAATGAACTGGCCCAATGATAACACCTATTGCCAATGATAATTTGTTTGACAAATTGTCATTCACTTGTAACGTAAGCCGACTGCAATTTCCCACTCAAGCACAGACTTGTTATAAATCTATATGTGTGACAATAGGCAAGGCTCCTAAGACAAAGAAAACAACATACACACTATTTAATTATGCAAGGAGATGCATATAATAACACAAATGCAAAAAAAAAGTCCCCAGCTGCTCTTGAACAAGAACTACACATAGCACAGAGAAAAAGCAAATAATGATTCTGTGCATTAATCCTCCATGTTACAATAAACCACTGCCTTTCAATTTCACCACTCTATGATGCTAGCAAAAGTTAAGAAACCAGAAAACATTTAAAAAGGATCTCCAGACACTTTATTCAGAATAGTCAATCTAATTGAATTTGATTGTTAATTTTCAGCATGAACACTCGGATAGTGTAGAAATCCAAAACCTAAGTGAAAATGAAAATGGAAATGGAAGAGGCGGACACACATTGAGTTCGAGGAGAATCCATTCTTTGGTTTTGGGGGAATGCAAACTACAGCAAACTAGAAAAAAAGAAGGGAATAGCCGAAACCCTAAGAGATCGAATTTGGGGGAAAACCCTCACCTGAGAACGATCTTCAACCAACGGAATAGTGTGATGCCGGTGACGACGGCGGCGACGAGCGGAGGGAAAGCGGTGAACAAAGGTGCGGAAGGTTGAGGAAGATGAGGCTTGGGTCGAACGGCTAGGGCACACAGCTTCTACAGAGAAGAACGGCTAGGTGAAATGAGCCTTCAACGGCGGCGCCGCGGCGCCGAGGGAACGGAGGAAGGATACTGCGTGCGCGGCGAGACAGAGGGGGGCTACTCTTTTAGGGCTTAGAAACGTGGAAGCAGATAGAAAGGGAAATGCTTTTACAAAATGAAAGTGGATCTCAAAACCCCAATCTGACACCTCGTTTGGTTATAGAGAAATTTGGGGAGTGCAGAGAAATAAAAGGGGAGAGAAATGGGAATTATCCTTAGTAGAGTGGAAAGTAGGAGGGAGAGAATATTACAATCCGTGCTGTGTAAGGATTGTATCCCGTCGCGTCCCCTCCACAGCCGATATCAGCTACGGAATAACTACGGATTTTAATTCCATAGTTGTTCCGTGACTAACGTCGGCTGCAAAGGCGGGAGAGGTAAGAGAAGATCCGGGTCCCTCTGTGGTCCAGCAGCTAAGACCATCTCAACACAGAACTCCACTCAAGTTGCTTAAACATTATTTTATTATTATTTATGTGGGTCCTACATATACACATCATCACTTTTTACAATTTAAACAACTTATAATTTAAGCAACTATACGCTCCAACCGAACAGCTTGATAAGAACTTTTAAATGGACCACACATTAATTATTTTATATTCTAATTTAACTTAAAATAGTATTTTATTTTTTAATTTTAAAACAAGAAAAACATATAAAAATATAATAAAAATTTAAATATTTTTATTTTAGAAAATAAATTAATTGATTAAAAAATATAATATGAATTTAAAATAATTTTACGATACAGACTTTTGGTTTACTTCACTTTTTTCTTCTTTTTTTCCTTTCTCCTCCCTTCTCATGTTCCAGACTCTTCCCCCCCCCCCCCCATCTTCTTTCTTCAGCCCCTTGCCCCCTTCCCCCTTCCCCAATCCTCACCTCTCTTCCACTTCCCATCGCCTCTCCCACTTTTTCCTCCTTTCCCTTTCTTCAGCCCTTTCCCCACACCTCTCCCTCTCATCCCCCTTTCTTTTTCCTTCTTTCCCGCTCTCTTCCCTGTTACGGTCGTCTTCCCCTCCTCCCTTTTCACCTTTTCCTCACCTTTTGCGCACCTCTTCACCTCTAGCTTTCAGATCGTCGTGTCCTGCAGATTGGAGAAGAGCAACGCTATCTACCTGCAGACCGGAGAAGATCGCCGCTCAACGCCGTCTACACTTTCCTCTGTTTGCAGATATGTCTCCTTCCTCTGCATGCAGATAGGAGCCGCTCGACGCCGTCAAGTTCCTGTCGTTGCAGATCGCGCCACCGCCGCTTCATTGACGCTTCCAGCTCTGTCATTGCTGCCGCACTGAGGGCTGCAGATTGCTCCACTGCCCGGTGATTAGTTTCCCTTTGCTGATCATTTTTTCTCTCTGTTTGTTCTTCCTTTCTGTTGATTTTCCCCATTTTTCTCTCAGATTTGTTGGTGCATGCAGTTGATCTATTGACTGGGAATTTGAACTCTTCTGCAGAAAGCATATCAACACTGTTAATTTTTTTTTTCAATTTTTTTATAAATTTTCCAGTAATTAAATTGTAATTGGTTCTGATAATTTGGAATTTTTCCTGGAATTAACAAAAAATTCTGATATTTGGTTCTGATAAATTGTAATTTGGAATTTCTCTGTTGATGTATTATTGTAATTGGTTATGTTTGATTTGGATTTTTTCCTGGGATTAATTTTTCTGTAATTTTTCAGAACCAAAAATCTGTAATTGGTGTATGATTTTATTCCTTTGCATATCAACTGTGTGATTTCAACCGCGCCATATTCAGTTGCCTTTCAATTTTAATATCCATTTTTAATTCGAAGACCCGTAAATTACAGATGCTTCCACAAGCATCCCAATTCTTCAAATGCTTAACAAGTACTCCTCGTAGATTTGCTCCAGTGGGGTTGCAAATGCTTCCGAGAGTTCTTAAAAATAAGAACTTAATAAGCACTCCGCGATGGAGTTGCTCTAATATTTCTCCTCTAAAGAGTCGAGAAATAGCGCAGACAGTAGTTATGAGGAGTAAAGATCCTCTCCATTTCTTTTCTTATAAGAAATGGACATCTCCATTTTGTCATTTGTGCTTGTGACACCTGGCTAAAAAATCCAATGGTTGAGATTTAATTTTAATTCAATTGAAAATAAAAAAAAATGAGGTAGAGTGAAATTGAAACAAAAAAAGAGATGAACAGAGGTTTTTCAAGCAGGTCCTTCTTCCATCCTCCTTTGCATTTTTCTCATGTTTTTCTTCTCTTTTAACTATAACTTGTAGGTTGTGTTGCTACTTCATTCCGATGAGTAAAAGCTTTTATTTATCCCATACATATGTGATATGTACTCAACAATACTAAGTAGAATATAAATGTTGCACAATCACAGATCTAATAATTGAAAGAGACCACAACAGAGTTGTCTTCAAGACCTTATTCACTCTTTTGGAAAGTGGTAGGAGTCTGAGCAACAAATAAACAACTGGTGCGGTGATGGCATAGCGAAGGGGATGGGTTCGTCGAGGCGGAACCCCTTTTTCCCTGTTTTGGATATGCAGTGTGGGAGTTGCAGGGGAGGGCGACGTCGGCACAGTGGCAGCGAAGGGTGGTGGCGGCTCAGCCGGAAAAGATGACGGTGTACCGATGGATTGGAGAAACAATGGAGAGTTGGAGACTTCTTTTCACAATAACCGTACTGTATGTATGTCTACATTTTTTTCTTCAGCTGAATTCAAAAAAAAAAAGCAAATCCCAACCGCTGATTTTTTTTAAGCCACGTGTCAACAGCAGAAACAAGAAAATGGAGAGGATCTTTACGCAGTTGTGAGTGAGAGAATGAATCAAAAATTTTAAAGACCACCTTGCCCCTCCTTTTCATTTCTGCTCGCTTTGGTAAACGAGTCAAGTTTGTCTCCATTTCTATAAGAAATGGACATTTCCATTTCGTAGGATCTCCAAGTGACACGTGGCATTAGAAAATCTAACGGCTATGCTTTCATGTGTCTGATTCAATTGAAATTGCTTGCGTTGGTCTCTTTGAAAAGGATATTAGTTACAGAAGCCGCAACCAAAAGAGGGGCAGCCGTGCCTGTGCCGTTCGTGCCTCGCCTGCCATAGTTGTCGCTCCACCGTTGTGCTACCGCCTTCCTCACCGCTGTACCGTTTTCACGCCATACCTCACCTCATTGTTGCGCCGCTGCTCCTCTCCATTGAATCGTGTAAGTTTCTATTTTCCCTTATTGATAGTCCAAAAGGGATGGTCTACTTTTGTTCTGTTCTGCCTGTTACTTCAATTAGCCTAGTCTTCTATTTTCCATTCAATGTTTTTACTATCACTTCAATTAGCCTGAAAAAATTTTAGAGATGTGTCTAATTCCCTATTTATAGTTCCATATTTATACTTCAATTAGTGAGAGAAATTTGTGTCTAATTCCCTATTTATAATTCTATTATTAAAGCCTAATTGAATTTGAAGCAAAGCAAAAATTTTAGAGATTGAAGAGATATCACAAGATGATGCATTTGACAGCAAACATAGTTGAATCTTTGAACACATGGATATTAGATGCATCAGGGCTTCCCATAATTCAAATGATGGAATGCATTAGAAGGCAACTAATGACTTGGTTCAATTAGCGGAAAGAGACCAGTATGCAGTGGACATCCATACTTGTCTTTGTCGTGGCTGGAAGTTGTATGGTTTGCCTTGTGCACATGTTGTGGCTGCACTTCTGTCCTATAGGCAGAATATGCATAGATTCACATAAATCTGTTTCACAGTTGCAACTTATAGGAAGACAAAGTCACAAACCATACATCCAATTCCTGATAAATCTCTGTGGAAGGAATTGTCTGAGGGAGATGTAAATGCTGCCAAATGCAATTTCAGTTTATGGGACTATACATTCAAACATTGTCATGAATTTCCCCTGTGGATCCAGTATGGCAGAGGGCAGTAACAGTTTTTTACTTGCTTCAATACTTTGATGTTGTTATCACTGGAATGCTATTTGGGTATAATGTACTGTTTTATCATACTAAAAAGTTGTTTTAGATCACTTGTTACTTATGCTATTCAAACAAAACTCATTGCTTCTTGTTTTGTTTTATGTCAGGTTGGGATGTACTCATAAACTAGTGTAAAAGCTTCTTGTACAATGTGACTGCAAGCTTGTTTTGTGAAAGGAATGCCAAACTGCTTCTTGTCCATTGTGACCGGTGGCTTTTATTGTGAAAGGAATGTCAGACTACACCTTGTCCACTGTCAAACTTGCTGTCCTGCTACCTGTTGCTGTCCTACATAGAGAAATTGCTGAATGGAGTGTGAAATTGTTATCAGAGCTCTTTTAGATAGTGAAATTGGTCTTGTATTGAACTAGTTATGTACTGAAATTGTAATGAGAGCTCTTATAGAGAATGAAATTGGTCCTGTACTGAATTAGTCATGTACTAAAATTGTAATTAGAGCTCTTGTATATCTCTTGTACTGAATTATAATGAAATATCAATGAGATTCAAAAGTTTCTAGTATTGAATTGTACTGAGTAATCTGTTATTGCTACTCTAAATGGATTAAAGGGCTGAATTTGAAACTAATTCTTTGTGCAATTCTACAAACAGTATAAAATGATACTAAAATTAAAATAACTTCATTGATTGTCTAATAAGGGACCAGTTACAAAACATGTCTGCTAAATGAAGTTGTGCAGCCCCAAAAAAGGTGTCTAATAAACCAAGACCTGCATCATACAAAAACACAGCAGGTATATATACATACCCCCAAAAAACTATACACAAAAAATGTCAAGTGTGTCTAAATGAAGTTGTGCACCCTTAAAGCACTCTCAACTTGACTTGAATGTGTCATTTGGATTGAACTTCCATGTTGACTTCCATTTTCAGCTTCATTTAAGTTCAGATATGGACTTGCATTTCCAATTAGACTTGCATTCAAAACTTGGATCCCATCCCCACATTGGCTTCCATTTTGACTTATATGATCTAATGACTGAGAAATGGAATTGTAGTCCAATGGTTGCTGCACATTTTTAAAAAAGTTAAATAAACTTAACTTTTACAAAGGATATGCTGAATATTATCTAGTATACATGAAGGGAAAATTGGCTTACTGTTAACAACTCAGTAAAGGTATGACTTGTATTAAAAGTATGTACACCATCACTTGTTGCTACAGATTGATCCTGTATAGTTGATAGTATAAGTAACATGGATCATAATGAAATTGATAACTTAGTGGAAAAAAAATAAGGAGTAAATTACCACATTTTCTTGAGGCTTTCTCTTCTTTTGTGGTAGGTTAGCTTTTCTCTTTCTAGCCAATTTCTCAACCCAAGATTTAGGTCGTTTTTTAGCCTTATATGAGCAATCTCGCTTCTTTATGCCTTTTGCCCCACCAAAATCAATGTTGATCCCATTGTTGTCAATATTTTCATTTGCAATTGTTATGGATACATCACAACTTCCCATTGATTCTCCATCCATAGACTTTTTAGCTAACATAACTTCAATTATTTTATTGGACTCTTCACAAACTTTGGACAAGAATGTATAAGTTTCATGAGATTCACATGCTCTATCTATCAATTTAACCATTCGAGGACATAACTCATTGCATCTCTTCATGAAATGGGCTTTTATGTCCAATTCAACATGTTTTCCTTTCCAATCTCGATTTCTTCCTGACCTTGCATCTCTTGTCCATCGCTTTAGTATATAATGTTGAGGAATTAACTTGATATTCATCACATCCAAAACTTTCAAAGCATGACTACATAAGATACCATGAGTCTCAAATTTACGACAATCACAAGCAACCTTTTGATCCACAACATTTCCCAATACTATTCGCTCCTTACTGTTATCATAATTTGTAACAATGTACAACCCTTCTTTCATTTCTTTTATGCAAGTGCCTTGATATTCCTCATATTCCTCTTGGAATTCCTCAAATATTTTTGGAGTGTAAATATTTCCAGCTTATACAAGCATAGGGGCCTTCTTCATTTTCAATCTAGGCAGCTTATGTCTTGACTCATAATCAGCTTCTGACTCATTGTATCGTTTTCCATTGACAACTCTTTCCATGTGTGTGAAAAATTGTACCAAATTTAAATCTGACTTCAAATGATTTTTCAAATCAGCATTAAAGCTCTCACTTAATTGAGTAGATCTCATACCTGCAGTAATCAATTTTCCAAACATTATGCTCAACAAGTAAATCTTTCAAAACATTTCGAGATTTAGATAATTGAATAAAGTTCTCACTTAATTGAGTAGATCTCATACCTGCAGTGAAAGTTTTTCGGACATAAGCCCATGCCCATTTTTCCTTCACTCGAAAAATTGTATGTAGCCACGAATCATCGGAAACACTATGGTCAACAAGTAAATCATTCCATGCAGTCAGGAATTCACCTTCTTCCTCATGTAGATCAATGCATGCTTCAAAATCTGAGCAGAATTGTGAACTCTTTTGATATAGATGGTTCACATGCCTAAGGGCATTTTCTCTTATATGCCAAGTACATAATCCATGAAATGTTTCTGGCATAACTAAAGAAATAGCCTTAGCCATTGCTGCATCTTGATCTGTTAGAATGGTTTTAGGCTTTTCTCCACCCATTGCTTTCAAAAAAGTTTCAAATAACCATTGAAAAGAAGGTATTGTTTCATCATATAGCAATGTTGCCCCAAAAACAATTGTTTGCCTGTGATTATTAAGCCCAAGAAATACTCCCAGAGGTCGATAATCCTTATTTGTCTTGTAAGTGGTATCAAAAGTGATGATATCACCAAAGTACCCATAATCATTTATCATCTGTGCATCTGCCCAAAATATATTTGTTATTTTCTCTTCAACATCCATTTGAAATTCATAAAAGAATGAAGGGTTTTCACTTTGTTGTTTGAAGTACATCAATAATGCACCCACTTCACCATACCTTAAAGATAATTTTCTTCTAGTTCGGAGGTAATTCTTATGGTCTTGTCTTGTATAGCCAACACTGTTTATTCCACCAACTTGCTTGGACACATATTCATGAAAATCTTTTGGTTTCAATCCAGATTCATCTGCCAATACAATGTGTGATGCTTGTGACTCAGATATGTTTCGATGAGAGCGAATCATATGAACACATTCTGACGGTTGAAGAGGATGATTATGTTGAGCTACAAAGTCAATAACCTTGTATTTCCCGATCTTCCGATCAAGTGAAATAACCATACGCGCTTCACATCCTGTTCTAGTTTCTGCTCTAGGCTCTTTTGTCAAGTGGTCTCGTTTGTCAACGCTCCGTTTACCCTCTTTGAAGCATGAGAACCTTCTTGAAGTTAGAATTCCATCTTTTTTGCTTTTGTTTCCATATTCTCGACGAATACCAAACCCAATTCTTTTACTGTACTCATTATAAAATTCATAGGCCGCTACCTCAGATTCAAACTCCATTTCCAAGTATGGTGTATAGTCAACAACACTCTCTTGGTCACTTTGAACAATATTTTCATGAATATTTTTGACCCATTTCTCTACACCTTTGGCTATTGGAATTGATGACTCATTCATTTTTCTGAAAAAGAATAAAGTCAAGATGTTAAATATCATAGAAAAATTAAAAAATAACATGTAAGTTCAAATGCAAGTTTCTATTGTTAAATCAACGACCTGCACACAAATTAGAGATAACTTCATTCAACCCTCTTTATATATTGAAAATTATTTTAGCCATATACAAATATATACATAAGATGATTTTGAATCAATTTACAGGAAACGTCACCACTCCTACATTCCAACACACTCCTATTTTATATAGAACACTAGGCAAGATATAGATGACATTTCAGGAAGCAAGCATTTAGCAGGTAATTAAACATTACTAAATAGAATGAACAATACATAGTTATATCAAACTCAAGTCGCAAGTAATCACACATGATTAAAGAACCAGAGTAAAATGGGTTGCTACTTTCAGAACAAGAAACAAATATGGTATTCAAATAATGTATTCAAATCTATGAAGAAAAGTAAATGAATTGATTTTGACCGAAGAAAAAAAAAACACACTTTGGTATCCAATATTCAAATCTGCGAGAGCTATGGATATTCGGCGGAGCTCAAAGTCTTCTTTTAGTTTTCAGCTGCGTGGTGCGTAAGTCATGATTTTTGGCGCGTATATCACGTTTTGTTTTTTATTTATTTTAAATTGAAGTAATTGAATAAATCCTAACCATTGATGAAATGCTACACGTGTCATCACGTAATTCTATCAACTGGACAGCTCCATTTCTTTTGAGAAATGGAGAGGATCTGTACTCTTTGTAAACACCTGGGGGAGCATCTCATCTACAATAGCGCAAGTCATGTTGTGTAGGAGCGTAAGATTGGTAAGAGAAAAGAATGATGCATTTTGATTTGATTTGATTTTTTTTGGACTTTCTAATTTCAAATTCATATTATTTTTGGAATTTTTATTATTATTCAAAGGATTAATATATTAATAAATATTTTATTTTTTTTATAAATATTATTTATCAATACTTAAATAGGGGTATTTTAGTCTTTATATATTATAATCTAATTTCTCGCCTTTTTATTTCTCTCCTACCAAATAAAAATGTCATTTTTCTCCACCTTGTTTCTTCTCTATTTCTTTCCTACCAAGCAGCTCGGTTTGGGTTCGGGTTGCTCCATTCTGAAAAATGAGAACCTGATACCTGAACCAATTAACACCGAGTTGGGTTTAAAATAACCCGAACCGAACCAGGAACCAAACCAACCCACCAATTTCAATTCGGATCAGTTCGAGTGGACCGGGTTGGCGGGTCGATCCGAACTCATTTACAGCCCCTACAGGCCAAATACCATGTCCAACATGCTGCTAATTAAAATTACAAGGACTATTTTAAAATTAAAAGAACCATATTTTGCAAACTAACTATCTGCTTCAAAACCTCATCCACTGGGTATCAAGTACATTTTAACATAATTATAACAAGGTTACATTGAATCGGAAAATATCAGTTCTTATGTTGCCTAAAATTTCAACGAGTCCATAGAAATACAAGACTTACGAGAAGTAACGAAGATCTCAACGGGAGACGGAGATGAAAGAGGCGCTGGAGGAGGAGATGAAGCCATCAATAACAGTGATGATGAAGAGGCTTCTCTCTAGGGTTTGCTGGTACTGAAAAATAGTGAGGAGGATGGAGAGTGTTGGTGTTGGAAATGGAGATGAAGAGAAAGAATGTATAGATCAGAATTTTCTTTCTATTTATAAGAAATATTCGTCTTCAAAATCTAGGAAACGTTAATTGTATTAAAACCGGACCGGTCATGGCCTCGGCCTGGGCACTGGGACATTGGGTCACTGGTTCAGCCAGCGAGTCACTGGTTGAACCGGTTAAACCAGAAATATATTTAAAAAATTATGTATATATTAAAATAAATAAGTTTATAGAGAAATTCTAATATGGACACAAACCTAACATGTCATCCTTGAGCACAACCAATTAAAACATTACACCTCATTAAAATAAATATTTAGAATTAAAAAATGCATCCGTGATTCCTATTTTCACGTCACTTATATCTCTTGAAAGCCATTTGCCATTGAAAATCATCAAATCTACATGTATCTCCATTATTTTCCTTTACTTTCAATTCAACTACACCTGCAGAATTGTTTTCCTCTTCAAACCACTATAACAATGGCGACAACCCAATGCTCCCTCCTTGCATCATGTTTCTTGCCAGACCACTACAACCCGCTACCAATTGTGTGAAATGTAGTCATGCCATTTCACTCCATCACACATGTATGTTCACCCATCATATATATAAGCAATTAATGGCCACGATCCATAGGCTTTGTTATCAACATCATCCTTGTAATGAATGAATGAAGATAACGTGATGAGAGACATTAACTCTAATAATGGAATGGTTTTCAGAGTTGTAACCTTTTTGGCATTATTCTAGACTTTTTTATATTTATTTTAATGAAATGTAATTTTTTGATTGGTTGTGTCTAAATGTGAAGTGTTAGATTTGTGTCCACCCAAGAATTACTCTAAGTTTATATTAATTAATAATTATAACATATGATTTGAATACATTAAAAAATTGAGGGTTATGAAAAATTAAATATCACAAAACATAAATAATGCAAGAAAATACATTTAAAATTGAACTTGTTCTTATTATTGATTCATTATCTATTAATGATTAATTTAGTTTTAAATTTTATATAATATATAAATAATTAATTAATATACAAACAGAATAACATGTGTGTATAGTATATAACTTGAAAATATATTTATTTTTAATAATGCAGATTATAAATTTTACTCAGATTTTATATCATATAAAACTTTTGAAATATTCTGTCAAAAAAAAACTTTTGAAATATGTATTTCAATGTGTAGAGCTGAATGCTTTAGATATGTATATATAAAAAACACTGCACATTTAATAGCAGGAGTCGTTGTAGCTGAGTGGTGGGCGCGCCTCTCATCAAACTCCAGGGTGTGTGTTCGAATTAGCAAGGTGGCACTTTTATCATTTAATTGGAAGCGTCCTGTGTCAGAAACAGTGAAGCTAACGCACGATTCACACGGTTCGCTCGTCCGATTTAGCAATGACTTTCACCAGTTTAATACAATTTGATGATGTCAGCTGCGGTTCATAGCATAAGTGGCCCAATTAACTAATCGGACCGGTCACAGGTCCGATTACCGGTTCAACCGGTCGGACCTGACCCAAACCAATTAACACCGTGTTGGGTTTAAAATAACCCGAACCGAACCAGGAACCAAACCAACCACCAATTTCAATTCGGATTGGTTCAGGTCGACTCGAACCTGTTTAAATCCCTACACGCCAACTACAATGTCCAACATGCTGCTAATTAATATTACAAGGATTGTTTTAAAATTAAAAGAATCATATTTTGAAAACTAACTATCGGCTTCAAAACCCCATCCACGAGGCATCAAGTACATTTTAACAGAATTATAACAAGGTTACATTGAATAAGAAAATATCAGTTGTAATGTTGCCTAAAATTTCAACAAGTCCATAGAAATACAAGACTTACGAGAAGTAACGAAGAGCTGAACGGGAGACGGAGATGAAAGAGGAGCTGGAGGAGGAGGTGAAGCCATCGATAACAGTGAAGATGAAGAGGCTTCTCTCTAGGGTTTGTTGGTACTGAAGAATAGTACTGAGGAGGATGGAGAGTGTTTGTGTTGGAAATGGAGATGAAGAGAAAGAATGTACAAATCATAATTTTCTTTCTATTTATAAGAAATATTCGTCTTCAAAATCTAGGAAACGTTAATTGTATTAAAACCGGACCGGTCATCGACTTGGTATGGGCACTGGGTCATTGGGTCACTGGTTCAACCAGCGAGTCACTAGTTGAACCGGTTAAACCAAAAATATATTTAAAAAATTATGTATATGTTAAAATAAATAAGTTTATATTAATTAATAATTATAACATATCATTTGAATACAATTAAAAAAAAATTGAGGGTTATAAAAATTAAAAATCACAAAATATAAATAATGCAAGAAAATACATTTAAAATTGAACTGGTTCTTATTATTGATTTATAATCTATTAATGATTAATTTTGTTTTAAATTTTATATAATATATAAATAATTAATTAATATACAAACAGAATAACACGTGTGTATAGTATATAACTTGAAAATATATTTTTTTTAATAATGTAGATTATAAAATTTACTCAAATTTTATATCATATAAAACTTTTGAAATATTCTATAAAAAAAACTTTTGAAATATGTATTTCAATGTGTAGAGCTGAATGCTTTAGGTATGTATATATATATAATACATTGCACACTTAATAGCAGGAGTTGTTGTAGCTCAGTGGTGGGCGCGTCTCTCATCAAACTCCAGGGTGTGTCTTCGAATTAGCAAGGTGGCACTTTTATCATTTTATTGGAAGCGTCTCGTGTCAGAAGCAGTGAAGTCAGCGCACGGTTCACACGGTTCACTCGTCCGATTCAGCAACGAGTTTCACCAGTTTAATACGATTTGATGATGTCAGCTCCGGTTCATTAGCATAACTGGTCCAATTAACTAACCGGACCGGTCACAGGTCCAGTTACCGATTCAACCGGTCGGACCAGCCAGTCCGGTTCTGTCCGGTTTTCTAGAACACTGACTCGAACCAATTAACACCGTGTTGGGTTTAAAATAACCCGAACCGAACCAGGAACCAAACCAACCACCAATTTCAGTTCGGATTGGTTCGGGTCGACTCGAACCTGTTTAAACCCCTACACGCCAACTACAATGTCCAACATGCTGCTAATTAAAATTCCAAGGATTGTTTTAAAATTAAAAGAACCATATTTTGAAAACTAACTATCTGCTTCAAAACCTCATCCACGAGGCATCAAGTACATTTTAACAGAATTATAACAAGGTTACATTGAATAAGAAAATATCAGTTGTTATGTTGCCTAAAATTTCAACAAGTCCATAGAAATACAAGACTTACGAGAAGTAACGAAGAGCTGAACGGGAGACGGAGATGAAAGAGGAGCTGGAGGAGGAGGTGAAGCCATCGATAACAGTGAAGATGAAGATGCTTCTCTCTAGGGTTTGCTGGTACTGAAGAATAGTGAGGAGGATGGAGAGTGTTGGTGTTGGAAATGGAGATGAAGAGAACAAATGTACAGATTAGAATTTTCTTTCTATATATAAGAAATATTCGTCTTCAAAATCTAGGAAATGTTAATTGTATTAAAACCGGATCGGTCATCAACTCGATCTGGGCACTGGGTCATTGGGTCACTGGTTCAACCAGCGAGCCACTGGTTGAACCGGTTAAACCAAAAATATTTTTAAAAAATTATGTATAAGTTAAAATAAATAAGTTTATATTAATTAATAATTAATAATTATAACATATGATTTGAATACAATTAAAAATTGAGGGTTATGAAAAATAAAAAATCACAAAACATAAATAATGCAAGAAAATACATTTAAAATTGAACTGGTTCTTATTATTGATTCATTATCTATTAATGATTAATTTTGTTTTAAATTAGTGTAGAGCCCGTGCATACGCACGGGAGGCACAAATTCCTTATCATATATATAAATGGATTTGGAAATCTAGGTGATCTATTAATACGAAGAGCACTATTGGCCATAGAAAAGGTAATTATCTAGTAACCGAATATGGTAGGGAATAAATGTATTGGTCGTGCATAGGTAATGCATGCTATGTTGGAAGTTAATATGATTGTGAAAGTTACGTACATTGAAAGATGATGGCTCACAGAAGTAGGATGAGATGCAGAGAAGATAAATAATTCAGCGTTTGTTATGAAGACAGTGATGAACGAAGCCAATTGAATAAGTCGAATAACTTTAAAAAATAAATGTGGTAGGGTCATAGTTCGGAACTATATATATATATATTAGATTATTAACAAAGAAATATGAATGAGTCTCGCTTCTAGCAAACCGAACTTCTATCAATGTAGGACTGAGAAATACATGTTTATACCCAAACAACCAACTTGGACTTCATACCATGTGTTCTAATAAATGAAGATTAAATAGGAGCAGGCAAATTGAGTGTCCCTTGCGAATTCTGTGAACATGTAGTCACTTTTGAAATGCTTGAGTCCGACTAAAGAATACACGTCCCTGATGAGCTTGTTCTTCATTGTAAACCAAAAAAGGCATTAGAGGTCAATGTTTTATTCACATAAATAGATTTCATCATGTCCTTAAACACGATTGTGATTGTTTAAGTGGTATACAATGGTAAAGGCTAAAGAAGGACTACTAATAGACAATTATGAGCTTTATATACTAAGACGTGGATGTGGTGACATTCACAAGCTTGTAATCAATAGTATGAAGTTATATATGTTAAAGAAGGATAATATCAGTAATGATGGGCCTTCATAAAAAAAGGCATGAACTTAGTTCAGGGACAAAATCCCAGCAGACAAAATTCATTGTAAGCTAATTCTGAAACAATTGGTTCAAATCGCATGGCAATTAGTATGACTGACACTTATATGATATGGCATTTTACAAACACAACATCTGTGAAAGAAAATATTTGTGTAAATGCATCAACCTTAAAATAGAAGCATATAAAAGTAACATTCATGTCCAAGAGTGACTATGTATAGCTCTAGTTTAGGATATAGCTGAGCAGCCCACAACATGCATCACAAGCAAAATAGACACATAGTTGATCAAGCAATCCATATTTAAACCATGGTAAATTATGAAGCACCAACCCATGCAGAAACATGAAATCTATACAATATATAGCATGAGAACCAAAACCAACAGAATAATTAGCCAAAGCAGTGACAACCGAGACCATAAAAGGTAAAAACAACAACAATGAATTAGAAGCATTATAGTAGCATAAATACAAATGGTTCACACATGTATCACAAAATCACAATGATAGTTGGACAGGCAGAATGACAGCAGTGTAACATCCATGAGGCAATTGAAAAGCACCACTTCCATCCAGAAAATCGCAAAGCACAAGTGATATACATCCCAATGAAAGAAACAGCAAGTATCACCCAAACAGAATTAGTAAACAAATGCAACAGGTGCAACAACCTTTAAAACTCTATAAAATTAAGTCAAGCTATAGGAGAATCAAACCAAATAGAAAATGTGAATGATAATTTAACTTAACCTCATCTAAACATATGAAAACAAATTAAACAAACTCGATCCCATGCTTGATTTCAAATTGTTCTAAAGATGGATTCAATGTTTCTCAAATTTTGAAATTTCAAATCTCTACAGAAATAGTTGCACAATTGCCAATTTCATTTATTAAGATTGGCTACAACCCACCAACCAACTATTCAAAGCTGCAAGAGAGAATGTACCAAGACAATGAATTAGTTAAGAAGCCAATACTTATCATTTGGTTAGAATTGCCAAACAAAGAGGCATGATTGCTAATAATCAAATGTGAAAAGATGAGAAAAACAATAAAGATTGTATTGGTTTTTTTAGTCACACATTGTTGGTTACAAACTTTATACCGAATGTGAAGTGTTATTGATGACAGGATGATGACAGTGTCCTACATTTTTAGGGATACTACCCTACAGAAGGACACCACTGCCCTACAGAAGGACACCCTAGACTAGGATGGGTCTTCCCTATTGTATTTTTCCTCTTCCTTGGGCGCCCATGCTTGGGTATTATAGGTTAGGAGGTTGCCTTAATAGAAGGCTTAGAGAGTCATGGGTTCAACTCCTACATAGGATAGAAATTAATTCATCTTTTCTATTTCCTATGTAGAGTGGGGCGCATAACTCATGGGTTTAGTGGCTAAAGGCTTAGCTTAGCTAAAAGCCATGGGGGAGTGGGTTCAAATCCCACCTTGGATGAGTTTCCACTCATCTTTTTTTTTCCTTTTAATTCCCCCCTTGTGAGCCTTCATTTGGGCCGCCCCCTCCCCTTCATTCTCCTATAAATAGGAGCCTCCTCTCTTGTATTTGCATCATCAATTTTATAGTAAAGGCATTATGCCAAATTTTCTCCTCTTTTGAGAGTTGAGTGAGGCTTGGTGGTTGTTGCTTAAACCATGGTGAGACTTATCTAATTCTCCTGAATTAGTGGCGTCTGGCGATTGAACTTATCTGCTGCAAGAAAGGACTTGCACCAGTGGCGTTCTCCATTTCTTTCTCCTCCACTTTTTCTTTCATTTTCCTTCATTTTCTATCATTTTCTCACGCATAATAGCTGCTGTTCCAGCACCTATTTTCATGAATTATTTGCTTACTTTTGGTTCTAATTGGTTTGTTTTGCTCAATTCTAGATCCTGTGCAATTCCTGTCATCATTTGGTATCAAGAGCTGGTTGAATTTGAGCAAATTGGGAGCATTTTGGTGGCTGTTTGGGCGCTGCATTCTGCACCTCTTTTGTGCAGAATTTTGCTTCAATTTAGTGTAATTCAATCCCTCTTTTCTTTGTAATTTGGACTTGGACTGTTTCCCGGGCCCGAGGTGCCTTTCTACTACTACTTTGTGCTTGTTTGCTTGATTGAATTGGGTGAATTCTTGCTAGATTGGGGGCTGTTTTGGGCCGCTAATTCCCACCCCCTAGGTGTTTGATAAATTGTCTCTTAATTGCTCATACTTGTTCTTGAGTGATTTCTATTCATAATTGCTATAAATTGCTTGTTTGTTGGTGAAGTGTGGTAAGAGGAGGCATTGTTGTCTTCATTTTTCCAAAGATCGTTCACCTACATTTTCTCCCAATCACCTTTACATTGTCATCCCCCATATCATCTCTTTACTTTCCGCCATTTACTTTCCGCCATTTAATTTCCGCCATTTAATTTCCGCTCCTCCCCATCCTTTTAATTTCAGCTTTCCCCCTTTACTTTCAGTCATTTAATTTTCAGTCCTCCCCATCCTTTTAATTTCCGCTTCCCCCTTTACTTTCTGCCATTTACATTCTTGTCATCCCCATCCTTTTAATTTCAGTTTCCCCCTTTACTTTCTTGTCATTTAATTTGCGCAATTTTCTTCTTCTTTTGCCATTTTATGCGCATTTTTGGGCTTATGTTTTGTTCATATTCTACTCTTGTTATGTCTGTTTGATTGGCATTCTGATTGCAAATTTGGATTGACTGCTATCTCTACCTAGAACTTTCCCTGTTTGATTGTGCAAAACGCTCACCTATAGGATCTTTTTTGGTTCATAGTATTGGAAGAAGATCAACAAATTCTAATTGTTGATTTTCCTTCAAATTTAATTCCAAACTTAAAATTGAACCATGCGCGTTTCTGTGACCACACTGGTCTTGTATAATCAACAAGGAAGTGCTAAGCAATTTTTTTGGCCATTTTCGAAAATCAGTTGCCATCACGTTTTTACAGTTTTTAGAAATCAGTTTATTCTTTATTTTTGCTTTTCTGGGCCACTTGGACCAGTTTACTGTCAGAAAATTCCAAAAATATTACAGTAGATTCAGTATATTTTCTTTTCATTGTGTACAAATTTCTGTAATTTTCTGTTGGGAAAAAAAGTCAGAAAAAGAAAAAGAAGACAAAAAAAATATAAGAGCACGTACGTGCGAAAAATAGAAAAAGAGGTGTAAAAAGCAAAAAGAGGGTGCAAACGAAGAAAAAGACAAAAGACACCCAAAAAGAGTCAAAATTCAAAAAAATTCAAAAAAAAAAAAATTCAGAAAAATAGAAAATTCAAAACAAAGAGATATCCCAACAATACAGTGACAATTTTACTGTAATTTTTGTTTCTTTCCCTGTATACTGTAATTGAGTTGTATTTGCTGTTTTTCTTAAAAACGACAATTTTGGCAACTCTTTTTCAAAAATCACCAAAAACAATTCTCTTTGCAATTTCTTCCGTCTTGTCTGTTTTGCTGTCTACTCTTGTGTATAAGCTTGTTTGAGTGCCAGCTTTTTCTTGTTTGTCATATCAATTCTTCTGTTTTGTCTTAGGATTTCTGTTTCTCTTCCGGTAGATCTTTTCTTTTGTTAGCGCGCTTCTATTTTGGGTAAGGGTTAAGACTTAGACTCAATCTGGTCTTTGCAACTTCAACCAACCTCCAACCGAGTAGAAGAGGCAAGAGAGTCTCATTATAGAAAAAGCCAAAAAGAGTGACATACACGAGTGTTACATTCCATTGAGTGTATACACTTAGTTGAGTGGTAAGGTCCAAATTTTAATCAAAAACTTTTAAACAATGGGTAGTAGGAACTCACCACCTCCTTCTCCTAGAACTTTGAAGTATAGGTCCGAGTTGCAACGTGCAATTCATGATATGACTAGAATGATGAGGCATGAGATTAGTGAACTTAGGAAGGAACTAAGTGGGAGTAGGAGGGAGAGAAGACATTCTTCTCAAGAAGGAGGAAGTGAGGACAGGTATAGTGTGGTTAGGAGTGAAGATAGGTACCATCCAGAAAGTAGTGAGGGAGAGAGACACTCTAGCCATACCTATAGGAGAAGGGAAAATAGAAGGCCTAGGAGGCGTGAGGAACATAGAGGGTTTAGAGAAGAGTATTATGAGGAAAACCCTAGGAGAGGAAGAGAAGAGTACTATGAGGAAAACCCTAGGAGGAATAGAAGGGAACATAGGAGAGAAGAGGAACCTAGAAGGGAACAAGGGTTTAGAGGGGTAAAGATAGAAGTCCCAACCTTTAATGGTAGAAATGATGTAGAACAATACCTAGAATGTGAACTTAAAATTGAACAAATCTTTACTTGCCATAGGTATGGGGAAGAAGAAAAAGTTAAAATTGCCTCTCTTGAGTTTAAGAATTATGCCTTAGTTTGGTGGCATCAGCTTCAAGCTGATAGAAGAAGGTGCAATGCTCCTTTAGTTTCCTCTTGGGAGGAAATGAAATCCATCATGAGAAAGAGGTTCATACCTCAACATTACACTAGGGAGTTGCACATTAAACTCCAAACTCTTAAGCAAGGGACTAAAAGTGTAGATGAATATTTTAAGGAAATGGAACTTGCTTTAATTAGGGCAAACATAGTTGAGGATAGTGAAGCAACTATGGCTAGGTTTATCAATGGCCTAAATTTCGACATAAGGGACATAGTGGAGTTGCATCCTTATGTTGAAATAGAGGACTTGGTACATCAAGCCATTAAAATTGAAACTCAACTTAAAAGAAAGGGTAACTATAAAAGAGGAAACACTAGTTTTGCAACTAGGAACGAGGAAACCCTAAGAGAAGATAAGGGAAAAAGCCAAGAGAAGGAAGAGCCTAAGGGTTCTAGGGTTACCTCTAACCCCACTCCTTCTACTAGAAAGGAAGAGCCCTCTACTTCCACAAGAAACATCAAATGTTTCAAGTGTGATGGAAAGGGACACATAGCTTCCCAATGCCCAAATAGAAGGGCAATGTTGGTTAAGGAAAATGGTGAATACACTAGTGAAAGCGAAAATGAACATAGTGAGGAAGATAAACAAGAAACTAGTGAAAAAGATGAAAATGAAGTTAAGAAAGAAGTGTATAGGGCCGAAGGCAAACTTTGCATGGTTAGGAGAGCCTTAGGAAATCAAATGATTAGAGGAGATGAACAAAGGCAAACTGTCTTCCACACTAGATGTATGATAGAAGGACGCATTTGTTCCCTAATTGTTGATAGTGGAAGTTGCACTAACATTGCAAGTTCAAGAATGGTAGCAAAACTTGGGTTATCTACCACACCCCACCCCAGACCATACAAGTTATCTTGGATATGTGATGATGGGGAAAGGGAAGTAAATAGGCAAACTCTCATCTTTATTTCCATAGGTGATTATGATGATAATATTCTTTGTGATGTTGTGCCTATGGATGCCACACATATTCTTTTGGGTAGACCTTGGCAATTTGATAAGAGGGCCATTCATGATGGTTACTCTAATCAAATCACTTTCAAACACGATGGAACAAAAATCACTTTAATGCCAATGTCCATTCAAGAAATATGTGAGGATCAAGCCCACATGAAGAGAGAGATAGAGCTTGAAAGGATAAAAAGGCTTAAGATAGAGAGTGAGGATAAAAAGAAAAAGAAAGAAGAAGCATCAAAAGTGATGGTAGAAAAAGTGAAAAACAAAGAAAAACAAAAAAATAAAAGGGAAGCTATGCTAATGCTCTACCAATTTAAAACTGCTGACCTTGATTGTTTTGAAGGGATTCAAGAAAAGGAGCTGCTAGATATGGAAGGAGGGAGTGGTTACACCACAAGGGAGTTTCCTCTAACCTTTGCCCCTATTTCTTCATCTCCTTCTTCTACCCCTTTTTCTTTCACTAAAGCTCCCTACATGATTCCTAAGTATTATTGTTACAAGCATTAGAGGTTATATGCTTAGGAATAATAAGCCTATTTTCTTTTGTGACTAGGGTGCGCAAGGATGTCCAAGAATGAGGCCTACCTCGGATTCACTAATCCAGAAAGGGAAGTTTCCACCTTTTTCTTTCTTGTCATCCAATTCCCCTGAATTCTTTTCTACACCTGATAATCTTCTCATTTCTTTCTTCAGATTTGAGGACAAATGCTTTCCAAGGGGGAGGGGATGATGACAGGATGATGACAGTGTCCTACATTTTTAGGGATACTACCCTACAGAAGGACACCACTGCCCTACAGAAGGACACCCTAGACTAGGATGGGTCTTCCCTATTGTATTTTTCCTCTTCCTTGGGCGCCCATGCTTGGGTATTATTGGTTAGGAGGTTGCCTTACTAGAAGGCTTAGAGAGTCATGGGTTCAACTCCTACATAGGATAGAAATTAATTCATCTTTTCTATTTCCTATGTAGAGTGGGGCGCATAACTCATGGGTTTAGTGGCTAAAGGCTTAGCTTAGCTAAAAGCCATAGGGGAGTGGGTTCAAATCCCACCTTGGATGAGTTTCCACTCATCTTTTTTTTTCCTTTTAATTCCCCCCTTGTGAGCCTTCATTTGGGCCGCCCCCTCCCCTTCATTCTCCTATAAATAGGAGCCTCCTCTCTTGTATTTGCATCATCAATTTTATAGTAAAGGCATTATGCCAAATTTTCTCCTCTTTTGAGAGTTGAGTGAGGCTTGGTGGTTGTTGCTTAAACCATGGTGAGACTTATCTAATTCTCCTGAATTAGTGGCGTCTGGCGATTGAACTTATCTGCTGCAAGAAGGGACTTACACCAGTGGCGTTCTCCATTTCTTTCTCCTCCACTTTTTCTTTCATTTTCCTTCATTTTCTATCATTTTCTCACGCATAATAGCTGCTGTTCCAGCACCTATTTTCGTGAATTATTTGCTTACTTTTGGTTCTAATTGGTTTGTTTTGCTCAATTCTAGATCCTGTGCAATTCCTGTCATCCGTTATTGTCTTCTTTGTCATGTGTCTCATTCTTTAAAAAGTGTTAATCACGTATGAAACTAACTAAGGTGATCATCTTGCACACTAAAAATGAAAGATTAAACATTAAAAGAATTAACTCCAAGGCCCCACCACCACAAGTCGTATCAACAACACCTATGTGTACTTTTCGAGCCTTATGACATTAGATTCCACCAATGTGTACTTTTCGAGCCTTATGACATTTTAATGAACACCTTCATCTTGCTTCACTTTATGAATTCTTAAACTTAGGATTACTATAGTTTCCATTACCCTTATTCACTACTTTTTTGGGTCTAGTAAGCTTCCTTTAAAAATATTTAAAGCACCTTAACTTTCACTTAAGTTTTTTTTTCTTTAAAGAAAATTGAGAATAGCCATACATGAAAACAACTATTACACCTAACATAAGTAGAAGTTGTAATTGTAGTATAATCCTACTTTAAATAACTAAATAATCACTGGAAAGAAAATTTGAATAAGTAAATAGATGGTGTACAAACAAATAAAAGCATAAGAATTAGAGTTACGGGAACTTCATTTACTTTTTTGGAAAAAACATTTTGTAGAAGATTTTGTTTCCGCTATTTCTTCGTATCTTTTATAAATAAAGATGGAGTAGGAGAACCTGAATCTGTCCACAGTGTATGACTGAAATTAGTGAAACCAAAAAAAATGAAAAAATTAACTGAGAAGCAAAAAAGCACATAGTATAATAGAAAGATATGTACCAGATGAACTAAATCAACCATACTTCTTATCTTCTTCCTACCTGCATTTCTTATCTTTGAAACATTTGAGAACAAAAATTTGTCAGAAGTTACAATCTCATCCATTGATGGAATTTCAAAACCTAAACAAAAATCAAAATATTGTGAACTGAAGAGAAAAATCATAGTAAGAGAGGAAGTAAAAAACGAAACAAAGTCCTTCTCTTTGCGGACCCTTCACTTCCTTCCGCATGCAACCAATTCGGCCCCCGAAACTCTACAACACAACAAAGCACAATTAAAAATAAGGAGGAGGTTATTAGAGAAAGAAGACAGAAGATAAAATCCAGAAAATAGTATAGACAAAAGGCGTATGAAAAAGAAAATCATGAAAAAGAAAGTTAGAACAACAAAGTTTACATCTTTACAGAGAAAGGTACAAACCCATTCAAAAATCAACAACCAAACACTTCAAAAATCCAGAAAGTTAGAAAGTTAGAAACTTTTTATGTTTAATGAAGAGAATCAGAGAGAGCAAATGTTGGTGGTGGTGGTGGTGGAAGATAGAGAGAATCAGAGAAAAAAGAAACAATAAAGAGAGTGGGAGGAAGAGAGAATGAAAGTGAAAGAGAGAGAGCAAATGTGAATGAGAAACAGGGTGACGACTTCGGTGAGTCACAAAAACTGTGACTCACCGGTGGTGCAAACGTTTTTGACCATTGGATTTATTATTTTAAAATCGGACGGTTCAGATGGATGACCGGCTACCTGTTGTACTTTAAGTTACTTTAATGAAGCTGAATTTATGTTATTTTCACTCAGGTCCTCATAGATGCGGGTAATCTAAATGTCTTTCCAATGTCCTTCTAAATTATTATAATTCCAATGTTGTCCCACGATGACAACACCAACGTTATTTATATTTCCTGAAGCATTTTTTATCATTAAATCATTGGAAATTTGGTTATTTAACCAGTTTTTTATTTATCATTCATTTTTCTATTTTATCAATTAATATTTTCACTTATTATATTTTTTATTTATTTTATTTATCTATTTATAATAAAATTGTTCACTCAGCACACGTGTTATTTTTTTTTCAATTGTGTTTTTTATTTTTATTTAGTTTTTTATTTTTATTTAGTTTTCTTATTCTCACTTCAATAAAGTGAAATTTTTTATGAACCACATGTATCATCTCATCTATGAAATGTAGTCTTGCTCCCACCGTTTTTTATCACAGTTTCATTTTTTATTAACATTATCATTATATTAAAACTCTTAAATTTAATGTATATTTTCCAATATAACATTTATCTCTCTATTTTATTCATTAATGTTTTCACTTATTGTTTCTCTTATCTAATCAATTTGTCTATTCACTTCTATTTATTCTATATTAAAATTGTACCTTCAGTGCACGTGTCATTTTTTCTCACTTTTAGTTTTTTAGTTTTTTTTTCTTTCTTCAATTAAGTGTTTTTTGTGAACCTCATGTATTCTCCATAGAAGGCTAATATATAATTTATCTCTCTATTTTATTCATTAATGTTTTCACTTGTTATTTTTTATCTATTTTATTTATCTATTTATTCTATATTCAATTTATTCCCCGAGTATACGTGTCACGTTTTTTCATTTGCGTATTTTATTTTTATTTAGGTTTTTTATAATCACTTTAGTAAAAAGATTTTTTTATGAATCACATGTATCCTCCACGAGATGTAGTCTTGCTCCCGCCATTTTTTATCCCACTTTCTTTTTATTTTTATGGGAAAAGAGCATTAAACCACCATGAACTTTTGGCCTTTGGCAAATAGACACCATAAACTTTCAATTTGTCCCAATTAATCCTTAAACTCTTATTATTATTGCAATAGGTGCTTTCATTAATATGAAGTTAAATAATTAACATAATAAATATCAATTTTCAATATTTTGTGTTTCAAATATTAAAAACATATAAAAAAGTAAAAGTTTCACTTATTTTTTTTGAATTATGTCAAATTTCAAACACATTTGAAATTCTAAAAACAAAACATGATGGTGCTTTATTTTAATTTAGGGTATTTTTTGTTTTTATTTTTTAAAACTTTATTTTATATTATTTTAATATTTTAATTACAAAATCTTTAATAATTATGATTGGTTTCGTTAATTATTTAACTCTATGTTAATGAAATGACATATTGCAAGAATAATAGAAGTTTAAGGGTTAATTATGACAAAATAAAAGTTCATGGTGCCTATTTGCAAAAGGGTGAAAGTTTAGGATGGTTAGATACTCTTTTCCCTATTTTTAATATTATATTAAAACAACTTTTCTTAAATTTAATGTGTTCCCAATATAAAATTTATCTTTCTATTTTATTCATTAATGTTTTCACTTATTATCACTCATATCTATTTTATTTATCTATTTACTCCAACCTATTTACTCAATAATAAACTTGTTCCCACATGTCACGTTTTATTATTTGCGTTTTATAATTCTCATTTCAGAAAAAGTTTCTTTTAACACATGTATCCTCCACGAGAAGCAGTTTTGCTCATGTCGTTTTCTTTTTTGTTTCTCATTTTTTATCACGCTTTCACTTTTTACTACTACTATTGTAAATAGCTAAAAACATGGGGAAAATAATTAAAAATATCAAACATTAATGAAAGATTACGAAATTTTGTTCTTGATGGCTCCTAACAATTAGAAACCACGTGGAAAGTTTTCGTGATGAAATTCAAAAGTGCGTTTTTTGGCCTTTTGAACACTAGTGAGTGTAAGACAAGAACCCTAAACCAATGTACTAACTTTGCGGAGAGGCATCGTGCATGCATACTGGTGGTTTGAATTTTTATTTGAATTTTTTCATGCAGTAAAGGTGACGTGAAAGGACCCACGTGGTGAATTTTCATGATTTTTTGAACGGTTTTGTCATTACTGTGAATTAAATAGCTAAAAATAAGGGAAAATTCATTAAAAATAGCAAACATTAGTGAAAAATTCTAAAATTTTGTTTTTGATGGCTCCTAACCATTAGAAACCACGTGGAGAGTTTTCATGATGAAATTCAAAAGTGTGATTTTGACCTTTTGGACACTTGTGAGTGTGAGACAATAACCCTAAACCAATGTACTAACTTTGGGGGGAGGCATCGTGCATGCATACTTGTGGTTTGAATTTTTGCATGCAGTAAGGGTGACGTGAGAGGACCCGCGTGGTAAATTTTCATGATTTTTTGAAGAGTTTTGTAATTACTGTGAATTAAATAGATAAAAATAGGGGAAAATTATTTAAAAATAGCAAATGATAGTAAAAAATTACGAAATTTGGTTTTTGATGGCTCCTAGCCATTAGAATCCATGTGAAAAATTTTCGTGACAAAATTCAAAAGTGCAATTTTCGGTCTTTTGGACACTTGTTAGTGTGAGACAAGAACCTTAAACCAATATACTAACTTTGGGGAGAGGCATCATGAATGCATACTTTTGGTTTGAATTTTTATTTGAATTTTTGCATGCAGTAAAGGTGACGTGAGAGGACCCGCGTGGTAAATTTTCATGATTTTTTGAAGGGTTTTGTAATTACTGTGAATTAAATAGGTAAAAATAGAGGGAAATTATTTAAAAATAGCAAATGATAGTAAAAAATTATGAAATTTGGTTTTTGATTGCTTCTAGCCATTAGAATCCATGTGGAGAATTTTCATGACGAAATTCAAAAGTGCGATTTTCGGCCTTTTGGACACTTGTTAGTGTGAGACAAGAACCTTAAACCAATATACTAACTTTGGGGAGAGGCATCATGAATGCATACTTTTGGTTTGAATTTTTATTTGAATTTTTGCATGCAGTAAAGGTGACGTGAGAGGACCCGCGTGGTAAATTTTCATGATTTTTTGAACGGTTTTGTAATTACTGTGAATTAAATAGGTAAAAATAGAGGGAAATTATTTAAAAATAGCAAATGATAGTAAAAAATTACGAAATTTGGTTTTTGATTGCTTCTAGCCATTAGAATCCATGTGGAGAATTTTCATGACGAAATTCAAAAGTGCGATTTTCGGCCTTTTGGACACTTGTTAGTGTGAAACAAGAACCCTAAACCAATACACTAACTTTGGGGAGAGGCATCATGAATGCATATTTTTTGTTTGAATTTTTATTTGAATTTTTGCATGCAATAAAGGTGACATGAGAGGACCCGCGTGGTAAATTTTCATGATTTTTTGAACGGTTTTGTAATCACTGTGAATTAAATAGGTAAAAACAGGGGGAATTATTTAAAAATAGCAAATGATATTAAAAAATTACGAAATTTGGTTTTTGATGGCTCCTAGCCATTAGAATCCATGTGGAGAATTTTCATGACAAAATTTAAAAGTGCGATTTTCGGCCTTTTGAACACTTGTTAGTGTGAGACAAGAACCCTAAACCAATATACTAACTTTGGGGGTCAAGATACGTGATGAGCAATTCGTTGTTATCTTATGACCCTAAAATTTTGCTTGTATGGACGGAGAAAGGACCACCACGGTGAATTTTCATGATTTTTTTTGCTGATGCCACTAATTACTGGATTTTATTTGCTTAAAAATAAAGGAAAATGATTTAAAAATAGTGTAACTTGTTAAAACAAATGCGCATGCGCAATTTTTGGGTTGCAAAATGCGCATGTGCATTTTGATGAGAGACTGCAATGCGCATGCGAATTTGTGAATAAATGAAAATCATTTTTTCTTTATATGATGGGCTAACTCAATTTGCGCTTTATGTTTTTTATATTATTATTTTACTTAAATGTATACATAATATATTTATATTATTAATTAATATTTTTCTCAAAAAATAATTAATGTTAATATATATTATAGTTACAGAAAAACATTAATATGTATTAGTAATTTAATTAATTTAAATGTTATAATTTTGTCCTAAACAATAAAAAGCAAACACACATGAACTAATTTTTATTTCCCCTCCCATTGTTTTAATCTCTCATCCACTTCCGCATACCATAGTTGTTTTATAGGTTAAACTTGGATGGTTTATGAATTGTTTTATATTTTTAATTAATTCATTTTTATTTTCTAATCAATTTATTATTTCTATATTAACTAAAGTGCGGGTAATGGGTACGAGTCAGAGTACTTGAGTACCCGACGGGTAAGAATATTAGAATCACTACCCATACCAGTATGGGTCCGGATACGAGTATTTTTTTAAAACACTAATATGGGGACGGGTACTATAATACCCTACCCAGACCCTACCCATCGTCATCCCTATTCTACCCTTTTACTTCTACATTTCCAATTTTACACAAGATAAAAGGAACTACGAGCAGACTGAAAGGAATAGAAATAGAATTTGAAATATATAGTTATATACATCCTCCAATGAAATAAAAGCAAAAGATATTATGAAATGTGAACTACTACTGCAAAGTTATTATCAACGGAATTGACTACAAAATTGAATAGGAAAGGGAAACTAATCAAATCTACCTAAAATTGAAGTTGACCCCTAATAAACTTCATAGTTTTCGAAGATAGATTGGAGTTAGCACTTAACACCTAGCATAGTATATAATTATATCAAAATCAACGGTCCAAATTTCCAATCAACACAAATCTCTCCACCACGTGTTTGATCTTCAATCACCTTGTCAATAATTTTGTTGATTAATTAATTCGCTCCTTTATTGCCTGAAGAGGCTGATAGAGGTTGATTCATCACTATGTTGAATGTTGCAGAAACTATCTCACCCTGTAACATAAAAAAAAAATCACCCAAATAGTCAAATCTTTAAACCTCTGAATAATTATGAAAACAAAATTAACCGGTAAACAATTTTTCATAGAATTAAAAAAAAATCAACTTCTTTGTCAAAGATCAGTAATAAAATACAAAAAGGAAGACCCAAATAAACAAACATATTAAAAAAATGAAAATAAAAAACGTGTACCTGAGAATCGATGGAAAAAGAGTTATCTCGCGACCGCTTAAATGCTAAACCAGCATCACTAGGTGGTGACGAGGCAGAAGCAGAGGACATTGGCACCACTTGATTCTCTGCTTCTTCATCCTCTTCCTATTCTTCTTCTCTGTCATTATTATCATCACCGTCTGCGTAGTCGCGCGCAAAAGGTGGCTGAAACCAATAACGCTTACCACGCAACAGACGAGCTGAAGTTCACTTACCTGCAAGCGGAAAATCAAATAACCAATAACATTTACTACGCAACAGTCGAGCTAAAAATCGTGCAGAAAGGCTCGAAACAACGACGGACCAAATCGTATACACTGAAAGGCTCGAGACAACCATCTCCCTGTAATAGAAGCTACTGCAACGTTGCCGGGAAAAAATGGCACAGCCCGCTTATACAAATTCCCCAGAAACGAGACCTTACAGAGGATGACCTAAGTTCCAGAATTGGGGATTTTGATCTAATAGAGCTGAATATCCTGCAGTGACTTGTGTGCAAATTGTAAAAGTATTTTCTCACAATATTTTATTTATTATTTTAATATTATAACCGGATAAAAACCACCAACCGTAGATTAAAATTGTGTATCACGGATGATACACATATTTGATGACTCCGGGTAGCATCCACCGAGAAACAGAAGTATGGGGGACGTAATGGGGGTGAGAAACTCTTCATTCAGAATCCCATCATAGCCATTATATTTTTTTTAGAAACGCATCGCAGCCCTTGCTAGCAAAGGGAATTCAAATTTCAAATATGGCATTTCTTTCATCTGCCCCATTTTTTTCGTCTGACATGAATAATTAATTTATATTTTAATTTGAATAAAAAAGGTGAATGATTAAAAATAGACACGGTGAAACGAAAGTGTTCAATTTGGGGGATAGTCAATTTCAAAACTTTTTCAAATGAACAAACATTAAAGAAATATAAATCACACTCTCAAATTCTGAATTACATGCGTATAGCAAACCGAGACATGAATAGTGCACTAATTGAATTGTTAAATTTATTATCATTGGTTGATAGTATTAATCTAAACAAATGTTTTTGTAACCATGTGTATCAATATCAACTAATTAATTAAACAATTTAACTTTGAATAAAAGAGATGACACAACTTTTGATAAGAAAAAGTAGTAATAATAATAAAGTAACCAATGAAATATCTTAAAAATGCACCAACAAATTTCATTATATTACCACATCAACACTTTAGTATCTATCTCAACAAATATATTTATACTGGAAAATAAATTTAGTAACCATTTAATCAATGGATAAAAATACAAAATAATTAAATAATAATTCTTTGACAAGGAGAAATTTTTTAACATTAAATATTGCAGGAAAATTATGTGGCGGGAATAGTGCTTAATTTTAAGAAGCGGATGAACCCAAATCAGTTGGGAAGAAATCATTCTTCAGCCATAAATTATAACCAGGTTAATAAAAAATCCTCAATCCCAACCAAATTAATAAAAAAATTATAACCAGATGAACAAAAAAATTAAAACCTGATTAATTAAAGAATTACAACCGGATTAATTATTTCATGTATTTATTGATTTGAAATTAGAAAATATAATAGTGTTTTTAATTGAATTAAAATATTAAAATAATGAAAGTGGGTAGTTTGTGGGGTCCATTTTGGAGTTCTTGTAGAGTTGCTCTGTTGGAGCGTAGAATTGCCTAGCGCCCGTTCAAGATGGTTGGGAGTTTTCAGTTTTTAAAAATTTTAAATTAAGTTTTTACAACTCAAAACCAACAATTGAAAACTTATAAAAGTAGGAGCGTAGAGTTGCTTAAATTATAAAAGTTGTTTTACAAGTAAAACAAATGGAATTAAATAATATTATTTGATAGGTTTTATTAAGAATGATGTTGAATTAAATAATATTATTTCCAATGAATAGTGATTTATTAATATTTAATGTTAGTGAATTGTAAAGTTATAGATTTTATATAATATATAAATAATTATTTAATATACAAATAGAATAACACGTGTGTATATAACTTAAGAATATATTTATTTTTAATAATGTAGATTATAAAATTTACCCAGGTTTTATAAAACTTTTGAAATATTTTGTCAAAAAAACTTTTGAAATATGTATTTCAATGTGTAGAGTTGAATGCTTTAGGTATGTGTATATATATAATACATTGCACACTTAATAGCAGGAGTTGTTGTAGCTCAGTGGTGGGCGCGTCTCTCATCAAACTCTAGGGTGTGTCTTCGAATTAGCAAGGTGGCACTTTTATCATTTTATTGGAAGCGTCCCGTGTCAGAAGCAGTGAAGTTAGCGCACGGTTCGCACGGTTCACTCGTCCGATTCAGCAACGAGTTTCACCAGTTTAATACGATTTGATGATGTCAACTCCGGTTCATTAGCATAACTGGTCCAATTAACTGACCAGACCGGTCACAGGTCCGGTTACCGGTTCAACCGGTCGGTCCGGTCGGTCCGGTTTTCTTAACACTGACCCAAACCAATTAACAACAGGTTGGGTTTAAAATAACCCGAACCCGTTTATGTTAAGTCTCACAATCCTAAATTTTAATGAAAAACAAATTTGGTTAAAGACGATTTGATAAATAGTACATATTCTCTCAAGGGTATTTTCCATGTTTCAGCAAGTCTCTGAAGAGCAACCCTCCGAAGCAAAGCAACCCTCTGATGTTGTACTACCTGCTGAAAAGAGTAACGCTCTGAAGAGTTAGGACCTGCTGATGTCTACTAACCCTCTGAAGAGAGGTACTATCTGAAACATGAAGATTTGCTGAAGACTGCTTTCGTAAGTCAATGAGCTCAAACAGAGTGAAGCCCTCTCTGGAAAGCTTTTTAGAATAATAAAGCTCTCTAAACGTCTTCTGCAACATCTCGTTAAGAACAATATTACAGAGTCATTTCTGCGCATATTTGAATCCCCGTACCAGAAAAGGAAACTATTGTACCTGTTGTGTGTCAGAACTGTATCATACCTGCACACCTACACTAATAAAGCCAGAAGCTTTCCGAAGATTGTCTCACAACGGTCTTAACAACATTTAATGCTATTTCACAACAGTGGTTTTGCAATCTTCAACGGACTAAAGATGAATCCTATATAAAGCTTCGTGAAGGTCTTCAAAGAAGAAGAGAGAAGAGAAGAATTATTATCAAGCAAAAACGCTGCCAAATTTGTGTTGCATACTCTCTGCCTATTGTGCTCAAATTTTATACATTCTGAGTCTTACTCAGTTTATTTGTACAATTGTGTATCTTTTTAAGTCTGGAACTTGTCTAAGTTCAACAACTTAAACAAAATTCATTTGTAAACACTTTCAAGTGTCTAAGAGCCTGGACAAGCTTGGTGGAAGAAAGAATACTTGGTTTTGAGTCTGGAGAGGTTTGTCTGTAAAACAATATTTAGTTTGAGCCTGGAGAGGCTTTGCAATAAGAGAATACTTGGTGTAAAGAGCCTGAAGAGGCTTGTCTGAAAAAGAATACTTGTAACTGTGATCTGTTAGTGGAAAATCCATTGCTAGTTGGCATTGGGACTGGACGTAGCTCACGGTGGATGTGAGTGAACCAGGATAAATCTCTTGGCTGAGTCTTCTCTACCCTTATCTCTTTATATCTGTTATTTAACTAACAAGAGGGTTTCAGAATATAGTAATTTAAACTGTTGAAACATCATTTTAACCAAATACGCTTTAAGAAACAGTTTTAATCAATTTTGTTGAACCTGCTGAAATAATTTCAGCAAGCCCTATAACTCCAGTTTCAGCAAGTTTGTAAAAACTCTTGTGAAATACTTTGCTTGTTAAAAGGTTTCTGAAAAATCTGTTTGAACTTTCAAAACACTATTCAAACCCCCTTCTAGTGTTTCCTGTGGTTTCTACAGTTGGTATCAGAGCTCAACCTCGGGTTGAGCATCTAACAAGTGCTGAGCAAAGAAGATCCTAGATGGAAACCTCAATAAGCTATGGTCTCTATATCTCTGAAGGAGCATCTATCACTAGACCTCCTGCATTCAACAGAAATGAATATTTCTACTGGAGAGAACACATGAAGATGTTTATAGAAAGCAACAATATGGATCTCTAGGATATCTGAGAGCTGAAAGGATGCAGAGAGAAACGACAACAGGAGAGAGCAAAGAGAGTGTAACTGATGGATAACTTCTGTTGATGTATTTATAGGCTCAGGTAGCATTAATGATGACAATTACTGGCTGCACAAACTTGGGGAGACGTGCAATCATGCAGTTTCAGAAAGTAGGTGAAAGACCAACCATCTCGAAATGCCACGTCATTAAGTGCCAATTTCAGAGTATGTGTTTTAGCAGGTTCATAAAATTTCTTTTACTGTCTCACCTTACATGAATACATATGATAATATGCGAAAGGTGTCATATTACTTGAGTGAGTGCATTAGAATGGATATGCCTCGTGAACAAACTTGCATGAATATCTCATGGCATGAACATATACACTACCCTTTTGACAATCATACTCAAGATGCATGTGTTATGTTCAATAAAAATGTTGGGATGTTATTGAAAAATATTAAAACATTCATGCCACATAGCTTCAGCAGCTTGTGTTGAAAGCTCTTGGAACATAGACTTTCTTTTCATCTTGAGTTCCTTTCATCCATTCTTTTGCAGTGATTTTAGGAGTCTTCTTTGCTTTGTCTAAGACGTCTGCAAGAGAAATAATGAGAGATTTTGGTACCCATATTTTCTTGGGTCCACCAGAGTCAGTTACAGGTACAGGTTCCTCATTCTGTTTGCATTCAGATTTAAATAATTTGTGTTTATCACAATGAGGACACCGCCAACCTTTTTCTTATCCTTTTTGGGCTGATCAGAACTTGATGATTTAGGTGATAGTTTTTCAGAGAAACCTAAGCCTCTTTTATCATTCAACCTTTTCTGAGTTTTCAATAATCTGTTAAGATTATTTGTTCCTTCAGTAAAGTTGGCTAGGTCTTTTGTTAGTTCTAAAATCTGTCCTTGAAGTTCCTGCTTTTCTTCAAGTAGATTTTTGAATTTACTATTCTCTTGTTTCAGAAGCTCTTCTTTAAGTATAAGATTTCCTTTTTCAAAATCCTTACTTTTAGTGCATGTAGCAGCATATGCACTTGAAAGCATCTTACACTTTCTGAAGAGTTCCTTAGTACCATCAACTAACTCATCATATTCATCAAGAAGAGTTAGGGATGTTACCTTATGATTAGTCTCTTCTGATTGATTTTCCATTAGACACTTATTCTCTTCATCTGATGAATCTTCTTCACTTTCAGAGCATTGTTCTTCTGTGAACTTGTAATCTTCATCTTCAAAAGGACCATATGAGGCTAGCCAATCGCATATTTCCTTGGCAGAGTAGAATCCCTTTACCATATCATACTCAACTCTGTTCAGAGAACAAATTAAGTATAGCTTGGCTTGAGCATTGAGTTGAACTTTGATCTTTTGCTCATGGGACCACTCAACTTTAGAAATGGGTACTCCATCTCTCATGGGAACATAATCACCATCAGTAACTATATCCCAGAGATCTAGATTATAGCTTTCTATGAATAGCTTCATATGTTCTTTCCAGAAAGAATAATCTTTTCTGTTGAAGATTGGTGGTCTGGTTACAGATGCTCCTTCAGAGATATAGCTACCATAGCCTGTTGAGGTTTCCATCTGGATCTTCTCCCTCAGCGCTTGTTAGATGCTCAACCCGAGGTTGAGCTCTGATACCAACTGTTAGAACCACATGAAACACTAGAAGGGGGGTTGAATAGTGTTTTATAATTCTTTATAAATTTTATGAAAACATTTTGAAACAAGCAAAGAGTTTATCAAATGATTTGAGCAACCTTCCGAAACTAATGTTTTCAGCAACTTGCTGATATGATTCAGCAGGTTGAGTGAAATGTTTTTTTAATTAGTTTAATGTGATAAACAAGATTGTTTTCTTGTGTAGATTTATAATATCACTTTTCAGAACCCTCCTTTGTTAGTTAAAACAGAAAATAAAGAGATAAGGGTTGAGAAAACTTAGCCAAACAGTTTATCCTGGTTCACCCACTAACACAGTGAGCTACGTCCAGTCCTAGGGCAAACTCACCACTGGATTTTCCACTATCTGATTAGATACAAGTATTATTTGTCCCTAGCCTCTTCAGGCTAAACAACAAGCATTCTTTGAACATAGCCTCTCTAGGCTAAACCACAAGTATTCTTTGGACACAACCTCTTCAGGCTAACAACAACAAGTATTCTTTGTTTCTCCAAGCCTCTTCAGGCTCTCATACTCTTTATAGTGTTTACAATGGAAAGAAGTTTAAGTCTCTGAGAAACTTAAACACAGGAGTTCTTGTACAAAGATTTAACTGAGTTTAACTCAGGATACAAAGTTGAAATATTCTAAGTACAAGGAAAATCAGAGTGATTGCAGCAGAGTGTTGGCTTGATAGAATTTCTTATTGAGCTTGGTCGACATCTTTAAAGTCTTTAGAGAAGCTATTTATAGAGCCTTGAAATGAAACTGTTGAAGAGTGCTCATTCACCATTGAGAGATAGCATTAAATGCTATTTGAGACGTTGTGAAACAATCTTCTTTAAAGCTTCTGACTTTTGAGATTTGCAAGTGTTGCAGTCTGCAACACTGCTCTAACACATACAACAGGTTTCTTTTTAAGGTAAGACGACTTTGACAGCAAAAAGGAACTTTGAAATTATTCCTTAAATGAATCAAACTTGCTTTAGACGTTGGTGATGTATGAAGTCTTGAGCAGGCATCTTTCAGGCTTCAGTCAACAGGTATAACATAGGTCTTCAGTAATTCTTCTATAATAAATGGTCTTTGTAACACTTCAGAAGGTAGAAATGAGTTCAGTAGGTCTTGGCTCTTCGGAAGGTTCCTCATATCATCAGGTTCAACTTGAGGTTTCATTTTTATAGTACTTGCTGACACAGTAAAGCAAAATACCTTCAAGTGATATTGTTCTCATAATAAACAATTAATCCCTTTTTAAATCAAATTTGTTGTCTATTAAAACTTAGGGTTTGTGATTTCTTAAAAAATTATTAATTTCTTTAATAACATTTTGAGACTCAACACTTACAACGTGAGCACTAACTAGCCGTTACTTATAAAAAGGAGTGCTCAACCGCTCCTTAACCTCTCATTAACTCCTCCACTAACTCTCTCTCATATCTCAGAGAACTCTCTCTATAAAGAGCAAGATCTCATCTTTCTTCACACTCTCACAAATGCGTATCAAAGTCACTTCCAATAAGCTTCCATACTCAGACATCTCTTCTTCATCTTCATCTCTAGAACTCAAAATGTCTACCACCTCTCAATCCGTCTCTAATGAAAGTCTTAGCTCAAAGCAACAGAGATTGAGCCGCTCACCTACTCCACAACCCAGCACAGAGTCTGAACCTTCATCCATTCAACCTCAACCTTCTCCTTCTCCAAAATCCACATCATCCAAAAAGACCAGATCAACCTCAAAATCCCTTCTTCCCTCAAGACCTAAATCTCAAAGGATTGCCTCAAATGTTGTCCAAACCTCTGCCAAACAACCACCCAAATCACCCATTCCCATTGACCTCACTCAACCAGGATCATCAAAGAAGGGCAAAGACAAGGCTGTTGAAGAAATCAAAGGAAAGAAGTTGTCTTTGCAATCTGATCTTTTTTAGAATGCTGTTGTGGGAAGCAAGTTTATGAGGAAGTTCAAAGAAAAGAAAATAGTTATTGGTAAGGTGCTTTTATTGGAAGAATTAAAGCAAGAGAACTGGGACATTGGTCCCTATCTCAAGAAACAGGGATGGGAAAACTATCTGTGTATGACAGAGCCAGTCTTTCCAAAGATGACACGTGTGTTCTATGATGCTTACTCAACTGCTAAAGGTGCCTCGCAGGGGTTGCCTCATGTTATAGCTAACCTGAGAGGAGTTCACATTGAACTCACTGAAAAGACTCTAGGAGTAATCATTCAGGCTCCAGTAGGTGGCAACAGGATCTACAGTGAAGACCAATGGTGGAATCACTTGGGGATCCCATCTGAAAATGTTTCAACGTCTCTGTTCAAAGAACCCTCCATCAGTACCTCTGTCTCCTCCCTGAACATGTTTGGTAAATTCCTCTACCATCTGGTTGTCAAGTGCATCATGCCTAGGGCAGGAACATTTGACAAGATCTACTCAACAGACCTCATGGTTATGTACCACTTAAAGCATGGAATTGCTTTAAACATTCCCCTCATCATTCTCAAACACATGGAGCATGCGTTCAACAACGCTAAAGTCTCTACCTCTCTTCCATTTGGGATGGTGACAACTAGAATCATGAAGCACTTTAAGGTTGACTTGAGTGACTGTGAGGAGTCCAAGGAAAAGCCAACCCTTGTTGGTAAAGCAAATCTCAAGTCTTTTAGTTTGGATGGTAAGTCTATTCCCCCTCCAACCTTTCCAATTGTTGTTCCTACTTATATTCCTCATATTGTGCAAGCTTCCCCATCATCTAAGATGTCTGAAACCATAACAAAGAAAAAGAAGAAGAAGGCTATGAAAGAAAAGGCTACTGGATCTCAAGAAGGATCTGAGATCTAGAAAGACAAGGAGAAGAAGAGAAAAGCTCAACCTTCCCTCTTAACCGAAACTGAGACGAGGAAAAGAAGAAGAAGAAGAAAACCATGTATGAGCAAGTCTCTTCTGCCCTCACACAGCCAGATCCAGAGCCTCTAAGGACTGAAGGCACTCACACCAACAGAGAACGGATGGAGTCTCAAGACCATCAGACCCAGTCTGATCCTACCTTACCACATCAGACTCCTACTCCACCTCCATCTCCTAAATAGATAACTCCACCAACTTCACCTTCACCAATCACCAAACATGTAGCAACAACTCTTGTCAGCATGGATAAAGAAACAACTACCTCAACCCCTGAGGTTATGCAAGAGAAAAGATCTCCTGGAGTTGAGACTGAAGAAGACGCACCAGCCTCACAGCAGAAAACCCTTATCCAGTCTCAACCTTCTCACTCATTTCAAACATCTCTACCTACACTAGGAAAGTTCTTTGTTGATTCTATCTTTGCTTCCCCTCCACCAAAGTATGATCAGTCTGCACCTCATCCACCCGCTCTTGCTGCTACCAGTGAACCATCTCTGCCAACACATCTCTCCAATTCCATCAATACTTTTCTCAATCAACTTCAAAAGGAGCAACAACAACAAGACTTCAACAGTGAGCAGCAAAGCACTCACAAGAAGATCCTCAAGGAGATGAAGAAATACAAGAAGAGACAAGAAGGAATTCTGAGTGGGCTGGAAACAGTTCTTCAAGCCATGCATGCTTCCAATGACTTTGACAAGAAAATGAATCTGCATATCTCAAACTTGCCTCCTCTTCCTGAGTTTCCACAATCTGTGCTTAGACCACCTGCATCTTCTACTGACTCATCCTCTTCCCCATCTAGCTAGGCTAGTTACTTCACTTTAATAATGGCAAAAGGGAGAGTATTGGTTAGGTTCTTGAACCTGATAAGAGTCTTTAGATGTTAAGATGTGAGCTTAGAAGCTAAGATGTGATAGCATCTTTCTGTTGTTTTGATAAGATGTAATGGCATCTTTGCTATATTTCTTTTTGTGATCTATGAATCTTTTGAATGATTAATGTAATTCTCTGATCATCAATGAATTATCCTCTTGAATGCATTACAGTTTTAAGTCTTAGCTTATCATTTCTCTGTTAAAGGTTCTTAAAGTATTTGAGTTAAATATCAGTAATAAGATTCTTAGACTCAGGGGGAGCTAAGCTCTTAAAAATGATAAGATCCTCTCAAATGGAAAATGGTAAAATTCAGGGGGAGTTAAGTCTTAAGACTTAAACATAAAAATTGAGTCATACAAAACTGAAACGTCATGGTTTGCCATCATCAAAAAAGGGGGAGATTGTTAAGACAAACTCACTCCTAAGGTTTTTTTGTAACGTCCTAATTCCTGAATTTAGAAAATAATGCATGTTGGGAGAACCATTTCTAAATCCTTGAAATTATTTCGTTCATTATTGATATCATCATACAATACATTACAGCGCTCAGGTAACCCAACCATCAACTAAGCATAAACTCCAATATAACTCAAGATTTTCAAATACAATGCCACTCCATGGCTACAATATCATATTACAATTTACAACCTATCCACTACATCCAAATTCCAAAAATGAGATAACAACGGTAATGACTACAAACACCCGTCCAGTGAGCCATCCATTCTCCAGTCAACCAACCTGGCAGCAACCTGTACAATGTTGAAATTCTGGCAAGCGTACCAAAAACTCAGCAGTATAATAGTAATTAAGAGTATCGTATCCACAGGGAACAGTTCAATTTATGAAGGTTAGTGGTCACAACTATCAAGTAAGAGCGTATAATTGTTGGTTGAGAATTGCAAAAGTAAATAAAATTGAACTTGAAGTGAGATAGAGATAGTTACTTGGACTAGGATTGAACTTCGTATCATCGCACCCCTTTCGTATGTGAACCCCAATAATATTTATGAATTTATTATTATGATACCTTAGCCAAACTATATTATTGCGCGTAGGTTCCCCGAATCGCGAAATACTTAGAAATAATTCACGCAGGTTCTCCCAGGCGACAAATTACCCCGACTTTAAAGATCTATTTTTCCGTTTGTTAAAACTATCAGTTCAACCTATAGCTCTAATTCCATAGTGACTGCTTTGTGTATTTTTACCAATCAGAGTTCAAGTTTCCTATTCCTAGGCTCCCCCAAACTCGCTATTGATTTCACAAAACCATTTACCAATGAATATTATAAAATCAACCTATAACTCCGGCACACAGGCGGAAGCTAAGCATTAAGCATAGAATAAAAATGCCGATATCATAAAAACAGGGATTCATAGATATTAAAGAAAATTCACATACAATCGGGGATTGAATCAACTATGTTCAATCCTATCAGAGAGTTTAGCTACACATGGTAGCCATTACAAACCAACGGAGAAACTGTCACACTTTTCTCCAGCCCTAGCTTTGCTCTGCCGTCTCCCCAAAAGCTCATTTGATCTTTGCAAAAGGTTCTATTTATAGAGGCTGGAAAGCTATCTGAAATCTGGAAGAAATCTGATTTGAAATCCTTTGAAAAATTGATCCGTATTCCTGCATTTCATCATGCGCTCAGCGCATTTGAAGCGCAGGATCCAGAGATCAATTTCTAATACTGCGCTCCACCTACGCTCAACGCAGGTGGAGCGTGAGCCATGTTCCAGCTTTCCTTGATTTCCTCTTTTTCAGCTTGATCTCTTCCCGATCTTATTCTTTCTTGATCTGCTTTCCTTATTTCCCTTTTTTTAGCTTGATCTTGTGCTGATTTGATCTTCAATTTGAATTTAGAATTAAATCTGCAGAATCCTTATCCTGTTAATTACTGATCTTATCCTAATCAGCTGCCATTTAAATCCTTATCTTGAAGATTCTCTTTTCAAATAAATGCTATCTTGTTTCTTCATTTAAATTCTTCCATTTTATCTGCAAAATCAACAGATTTTCTATCAAAATAGCATCATATTCAAATTCAAATCAAATATTTACAAAATATGCATTTATTACTAAAAAGAGGTAATTTGGGGCATAAATTTACTATTTTACCCTTGATAAGTGCAGTAATTATACAAGAAATTATCATATATTTTTCACTTATCAAATTCCCCCCAACTTAGCTTCTTGCTTGTCCTCAAGCAAGAAAACCTTTTGCAATCAAATTGGACTCAATCCCCCTATTAAGATTCTCAATAAGTAAGGAAATAATTTCATCACCTCTTGCTAGGTAGCTGTCACTTTCCAAATATCAGATTGGAAATCAGAATCAAGTGATATTACCAAGACTCAATCAGAACAGGATAAAAATACATTCAAACTTTTCAGAAATAGTAACCAAAACAATAACTGAAGAAAAAAATCAAGGAATTCTCTCATGCTCACGGGTAAGTGTTTCCCTCAATTTTTCACATCAGTTGAACAACTAAAATTGATAGTCGTTTCTTGTTAATAAACATGCACATGGTCAATCATGGATCAAAAGGTCTTTCTTAGGTTGTAATGAGGCTGGGCTATCAAGAAATTATGGTTTTTCTGGATATGCAAAGAAACACTGGAATAGAGAGCAATTTTGAATTTTTCTTTGTTCTTTGAACCTTTTCTCAATTCCCCATTACATTCTTGATTGGCATTTTTCAACTGGCCTCTTCTTTTTGATTGGTGATTCACTCCCCTTTTTTATTCACTTTTGTTTTTCTTTTTCATACTTTGAGGGAGTGATCCTCTTTTGCTTTCTTGTACCTGCTCTTTGTATTTCTTCATTTTCAAGTAACCAACCAATTCTCCCCATTTTATCAAATTGCACCTTTGCTCTCTTTCCCAAGTGTGTAAGGGACAAGATATAGACATTAATTTTGGTTGGGGTGCATAAGAAGAGACATTAAAGCTCAAATGGGTTACCAAAAAAATTGGAAAAAAATTTCAAGGGTTGGCTTTTTGGCACTGAGCAAATTATAATCACAAAATTTTGCCTTTATCATTTCCAAATTTTTCATGTGCAGAATAAAATCCAAAAATTCAAGCAATATCAGTTGACAAGCTGCGGTGAAAACTCTCATATCGGTGTTTGGTCTCATAACTCACCGACTTTTTGGCTAATTTTCCTTGATGGAATCACTTATTGAAATTAGTTAACCACCCTGATATATTTTCCTGCATAATATCCTAATTATAACTGATTATGGAGTTAATCACAAAATTCCTATTTCTTTCCTAATTCAGTTAGTTAGACTGCCTAGTTTTGAGATTTTAAAATTAATTCATTAAATCCCTATTCCTAAAACCTAAAAAAATTGAAATATAAAACAAAAATCCTAATCAACTAAAAAAATCATAAAAAAATAAAAGAAAATAGAAATTAAAAGAACGAAAAGAAAGAAAAACACCAGTATCAATCTTCGTCCTCTGTATTTTGTAAGTCCTCATCTTGCTCTCCTGCTGCTGCTGCTCCACCTCCCCCTGGATGAATAGGCATGTCCCCAGGCCACTGCAAGAATGTCCGGAACTCATCAGGCAACATGCCTGGGTATGGGTCTGGTACAGATTCTTTTGAAGGTAGGAAATCCCTCTGTGGATGGTGGAGTTCTGCCTGCGGATGTGCTCCATGTAAGCTCGGAGTAGGATGTCAACTTGTGGTGGTGGCTGTGGCTGTGGCTGTTGTGGCTGCTGATCTTCTAAAGTTGCATGGTCTGAGAGCTTCATGCTTGCAGTAGCCTGTGAACTCCTGAATCTCATGAGATCATAATGGGGTTCATCTCTGACCCTTTTCCCCATGCCTTTTCCTCGTGAGCTAGAGCCACGGGAAAGGCTAGCAGTGTATTTGATCTTTAGGCATCTGAAATGTCAAACAACAACATTTAGTTTAAAGAAGAACATCTAATTCAATGATGCCTTATTGCAACCAATAATACATGAAGAACATTGAAGCATATGATTAACCAAATTGCATGCAAAATCAAAATATATTCCTTCAAAAGAATCAGTCAAATTCACAGCAAAGATTTCAAATGCAATTGGTAATGGCTTCAGATAAACTAATTAAAATCCATCATTTTGCAAGCATTCAATGTGAATCATGGAAAGTGGAAGTTTGAAATTTTAATCAATCAGAGCATAACACTTTCAAACATAATAACTTACAAAACAAAGAGCATTTCAATCAAACAACCTGTTCTTCATGTTCCACACAACCAAAATCACATCTAAGATAGCAATAATCAACAATATACACATTCACAATCCTAAGGTTGCTATCCTAAAGTTCAAATCATAAAATATAGGAAATGATAATTTCAATTGGTTAAAACTATTCAAAAACAAGAAAACATACTTTAAAATTTGAAAGATTCAAGATTGATGGAAATTTGTGAGTGGAAAAAGTGAAAAGAAGAGCTTAGGAAGTACAGAAATGGTACAAGAGAAAACAGGGGATTTTTGAAATTTTGTAAGCGCAGGTGAAGCGCAGAAAACAATGACTAAAATTGCATTTTTGCGCTTTACCTGCACTCAACGCAGAAAACAGAATGAAATTTTGCAATTTCCAATCAAGTTTTCCCTACTTCCAACTGTTTAAAAATTTTATTTTTCCACAAACTCATTCCAATCAATTTTGAACATTTCCTAAATCCTAAAAAAATGAAAAATCCTAATTAACAAACAAAACAAAAGAAAACAAAACTGAAAACAATTAAAAACTTAAAAATCCCTGGGTTGCCTCCCAGTAAGCGCTTGTTTAACGTCATATAGCTTGACGCCTGTTCTCTCAATGTGGTTGAAACTGGAATCTTTTGGTGAGCTTGTGTGCTGCACCTTTCCTTTCTTTGGCCAGTAAACCTCCTCATAATCTTGCGTTGGAACAATCTGTAGTGTGAAATGACTGTAACCATTTGGGCTTCTTTCTGGAATTAGACCATGCTTCTGACTCTCTTGGCTTGGCTTTTCTTTTCTTTATTATTTTGCTATGATGTGCATGAGTCTTCTTCTCCTGAAGCTTGGATGATTCACAGTTGATTGTTCTCAATTTCTTTGCTTCACAAGGGTCTTTGATATGAAACACACCTGGCCACTTTGTCTTCAATCTGACTCTAGGCTTTGAATTTTATTCTCTTGGCCTAATTCTTTCTCTCTGTGCTTTGGTCAGGTCGGTGTATTCGAAGGCCTTTCTTTTTTGAGGTCTGGAAGGTTTAACACTTGCACCATGCCTTTCTTGATCTTCCTTTGGAGGGCTGGTTGGATAAGGCAAGGTCTTTGGTCTTGGTACCACTTCCCCTCCTTTCTCGGGCTTTGACTCACTATCTCCCCGTTCACTCTTTTTCTCATTTTCTTGATCTTTTTCATCATGTACACTCTCATATGTTTTGTTCTCTTCCTCCCCTTCACCGTCATTCTCTTCTTTAAGCACATTTTTCTCTATTTCATCCTCTCCCTTTTCTTTTTCTACTTCTGCTTCACCTTCTTCTTCCTTTTCTTCAGCTTTCTCTTCTTCATCAGCCAGATTGTCATTGGTTTCATCCCCTATCAGTTGAACACTTATGGTGGTCATGTCATCATACTATTCTTCAGGGTTGAGCTATGCACTTGCTGAAATTTGTTATGACCGATATTTGGTCATATTTTCTACTATCTTAGCTAGTATGGGGTCAGCAGGTAGTCCTACTTCTTCAGAATCCTTTTGCAATTGTATCAATTCTTGCAGCTTTCTTTCAATAGGATCTTCCCCATCTGAATGCCATGGTCGAACTGAAGAGTAGCTTTGCTGCTGTTGGGAAGAAGGTTGCACATGGAATGAAACATCATCTTGGTGCCACCTATAATTTTGATTATGGCTATTTCTCCAATCTTGTAAGTAATTGTTTGCAAAGTTGATACTGTTGGAGAAGTCTCCTAATCTTCGTTGACGTCCCATATAATCAACTTGCTTTTCTTGAGTGCATGGATAAGAACAATCTCCATTGGGATGGTCACCTCCACAAAAATCACAAGTTAATTATGGGGACTGGCCAGGATGATACTGCACTGCCTGCAATTACTGGGGAAGGTTATCTAGCAACTTGTTGAGTGCTTCTATTTGCTGCATTATACTCTTATTCTGTTCCCTGAGTTCATCTGCAGAAGTTTGCTTATGCGACGAAACAACATCTTGTTGCCACCTAAAATTTTGATTATGGAAACTTCCACATTCCTGTGAAAAATTGTTAGAATAATTGTTGTAATTAGAGAAGTTACCTTGAATTAGTGTGTGGGAGAAATATTTTGGCTCTTGCTGCCTAACATAATCTCCAAGGGTTCTTCTTGGTGGATTTTGATAACCTCCAAGCGTTCTTCTTGGTGGATTTTGCCATTCAGTAGCCATTATTCAACAATTACTTCACTTGGGGTGGTAGGACATAGAGTGTTGAGATTGTCTCCTAAAGCTTATCCTTGCCCCTTTTTTTGTTTCTACCTTTATTCCTTCTAGATGTCCCTTCTATCTCAGGATCAAATATCAATTGATTTTGAGACACCTGAGCAATAATCAAGAAATTCAAACACATGTTAGCTCGGAAGAGAGGAAAAAATATATATTTTATTATTTTCTTTATAAAAAATAATAATATTCTTTTTTTATAAAAAAATAATTAAAATAAAATAATTAAAAATTAGAATTCCTAATAATAAAATAAAATATTTTGGTTTCTTCTCGACTTCTCCTTCGTCTCCTTCTCTTGCTTCTGCTTCTGTTCCTCCTAGATGTCCTCTCTATTTCTGGATCGAATTGAAATTGATTTGGAGACACCTGACCTCGCAAAAGCATAAGAGAATTTTAAAAAGGGTAAGTGTGGAAGAGAATTTTAAAAATTTAAAAATTAAATTTTTTCCTAAAAATCCTAAAAAATAAAAGATAAAATATATACAACTTGATAGAATTGACCTCCCAAGTCTTTACAAATTGATTCACCATTCCCCGGCAACGGCGCCAAAAATACTTGTTGAAATTCTGGCAAGCGTACCAAAATCTCAACAGTATAATAGTAAGTAAGAGTATCGTATCCACAGGGAACGATTCAATTTATGAAGGTTAGTGGTCACAACTATCAAGTAAGAGCGTATAATTATTGGTTGAGAATTGCAAAAGTAAATAAAATTGAACTTGAAGTGAGATAGAGATAGTTACTTGGACTAGGATTGAACTTCATATCAACACACCCCTTTCGTATGTGAACCCCAATAATATTTATGAATTTATTTTTATGATACCTTAGCCAAACTATATTATTGCGCGTAGGTTCCCCGGATCGCGAAATACTCAGAAATAATTCATGTGGGTTCTCCCAGGCGACAAATTACCCCAACTTTAAAGATCTATTTTTCCGTTTGTTAAAACTATCGGTTCGCCCTATAGCTCTAATCCTATAGTGACTACTTTGAGTATTTTTACCAATTAGAGTTCAAGTTTCCTATTCCTAGGCTCCCCTAAACTCGCTATTGATTTCACAAAACCATTTACCAATGAATATTATAAAATCAACCTATAACTCCGGCACATAGGCGGAAGCTAAGCATTAAGCATAGAATAAAATACCAATATCATAAAAACAAGGATTCATAGATATTAAAGAGAATTCACATACAATCGGGGATTGAATCAACTATGTTCAATCCTATCGGAGAGTTTAGCTACACATGGTAGCCATTACAAACCAATGAAGAAACCGCCACACTTTTCTCCAGCCCTAGCTCTGCTCTTCCATCTCCCCAAAAGCTCCTTTGATCTTTGCAAAAGGTTCTATTTATAGAGGTTGGAAAGCTATCTGAAATCTGGAAGGAAATCTAATTTGAAATCCTTCGAAAAACTGATCCGTATTCCTGCGCTTCATCCTGCGCTCAGCGCATTTGAAGCGCAGGATCTAGAGATCAATTTTTAATACTGCGCTCCACCTACGCTCAGCACAGGTGGAGCGTGAGTCATGTTCCAGCTTTCCTTGATTTCCTCTTTTTCAGCTTGATCTCTTCCTGATTTTATCCTTATTTGATCTGCTTTCCTTATGTCCCTCTTTTTAGCTTGATCTTGTGCTGATTTGATCTTCAATTTGAATTTAGAATTAAATCTGCAGAATCTTTATCTAGTTAATTACTGATCTTATCCTAATCAGCTGTCATTTAAATCCTTATTTTGCAGATTCTCTTTTTAAATAAATTCTATCTTGTCTCTTCATTTAAATTCTTCCATTTTATCTGCAAAATCAACAAATTTTCTATCAAAATATTCAAATTCAAATCAAATATTCACAAAATATGCATTTATTACTAAAAAGAGGTAATTTGGGGCATAAATTTACTATTTTACCCTTGATTAGTGCAATAATTATACAAGACATTATCATATATTTTTCACTTATAACACAATTGAATAGGATTCCCACATCGTGAGATGAGACTACGTCCCAGTGAGTGCGGTAACAGTGTGTGCAGTGTGGGGAGATATTACACATAAGCATAGCGGAACTACATAAATTCAACTCCTAGCAATTCGTACATCAAACATACATTTAATTCATAACAAACCATTCATTAAACTTTACATTCAATCCATAACATGTCTTTCATTAGTCTTATCACTTGAACTTCTGACCTGGATTGAGCTCAATACCGTTCAAGGGACGTCTCCCTTGTGGCCAATTTTAACCTGTTGTCTTAATTAACATTCACATTCAACATTTGGTGTATTACCCAACACCAGTGGGTTCTTATCACTTGAACCTCTGACCTTTCAAGGAAAGTCTCCCTTAAGGCCAATTTAACCTCCTGTCTTAATTAACAATCACAATCACATTTTAGAATTCTTAATCCTCTTGGGTACGAGACCCCTTTTGTTTCCTTTTTGGATCGAAGCCCCCTTTTTCCTCTTTGGACCGAAGTCCCCTTTTAATTTCCATTAAACATCCATGCATGTACTTAAATTCAGTTCATGAAATAGAAGCATTTACAAGCAAAAATATTACCTTAGCCTTTAACATAGACGGGAAGGAATAGAGAGGGCTCACAACAATAATTCTTTCCTCAAACCCTAGCTATCTCAACCCTCACATGTTCTTTCAATTATGGAATGAGAATAATTTCAACTATTTGCATTTTCAAGTTCCCATCATCAAATATTCAGGCAATTCCCCTAAAATTCCCAAATCTCCTAACCTAGGGTTTGAACCTTAGAGACAAAACATCAATCAGTCCAACATATACATGCCATTTCCTAACATACAATCAATATAGAAAGGGAATGAAGGAAGGGGATCATGTGAGAGACAACACATACACAAACAATGAGTGAGGGGAGAACCTCACTCACCTCTAATGGAGGAAATAGAGAGGAATGGAAGGATGAGGATGAAGATCCAAGCTCCTTGAACGGTGTGGTGGCTCCAATCCATGATTCCTTCTTCAATCTACCCCTTCTCTCTCTAGTTCCTCTCTCTAGAATGAGAGAAATGAGAGAAAATGAGGGCTGGAAGCTTTAGATCTCCGTTTTTAAAAACTGGTCTCGCGTATTCTCGCTCAAGCGAAATAATTTCACTTGAGCCAACACAAAAAGGTGACATTCTGCCAGATTTTCGCTTGAGCGAGAGGATTCTCTCTCAAGCGAGATTGACAGCATTTCGAACCCTGTTTCTGTTGATATTTTCGCTCAAGCGAGCAATTTCTCGCTTGATCGAGAATGGGTCTGTTTGAAGGTTCGAATTAGATCGGAATACCATTTAATAGCATATCAAACTGAAGCCTCGGATCTTAGCTTTCTAATCCAAGTGGAAGCACCCCAATTGGACACCCTTAACTCAAGATATTTGCAAATTAGTGCACCAAGGTCATTAGGCTTAAAACCCGAACTTAAGCAACAACCTTGGTTGAAACCCAACGGGGCACACTTCACGTGAACCATGATGTAAATCATCAATTCACCTCATTAAGGCTAAGGTTAAGGGTTCTTAGTGTCCATAAGACTTTGCTCCTCTCTCCCCTTGTTCTCTTCCATAAAATCACCTTTATACCCCGGTTCCTTGAGTCTACACCCCTCTTCTTCCTTCCCGTCAATTCTTTTAAGCTTAGTTCTTTCCGTCTCAATCTAATTTCCTAGTTCCAATCTCTCTACTTCCTTACTCACCTCTTCACCATGCCATCCTTTCCACCACAGGGTGTGACTTCTCCTAAGTTAATTCTACGATCAGGTTTGGCTTAAAACTTGGTTTCTCCCTTCTCAATTCCTTTACAACCCACAACATTTAACCAGATCCCTAACTCTTGTCTTTTTTTACCTCAAATTCCTAAGTCCTTATCGTACTTCTAACTTCCTTCTTACAATGTGATTCACAACCTAAGATTTCCCGTTGTATTGTTTACATCCTAATTTTTGGGATGTTACATTTTTAATGCAGTCAAACCATTAAGTTGAGATGATCACAAAAGCAAAGACTGAGATGAATCTTGTTATTTACTGACTGTGTATTCAAGTTATGGAGAAAATCCTAGACTTTAAAATTGTAGGTAATACTCAGACAAGCAAGCTCAAAAGACTACTTTTGATATATAAAGCAATAAAAAGTCATAAGCAAGGGTTGCCAAAGAAAAGACTAAGGCAAAAGATGCTGAGCAAAGATGAGATCCAAAGTCAGCTTAAGACACATACTCAGACTTAGATGCATGTTGAGTCTCAAAATCAATTTAAGCATTCAAATTAGATTCAAGACTCACTACTCTTGGTTTTAATGATTAACAAATTAGATTGTATAAAAACATGTTCTACTAAGAAAGGTATTTTTCTGTGTATTTCAACAACTCTGTAGAAGCAACTCTCTGAAGTTGACTAACCTGCTGAACTGAAGAACTCTCTGAATGACTGTATCCGCTGAAGTTTTTCTCAACCCGCTGATGACGTGTATCATTCTAAGAAGACTTACTGAATTTGTGCAACATAGTCTCTGTCAAAGTCAAAAGGCTTCATGCTCAAAGACTTAAAGGTCTCTAAACGTCTTCTGCCATCATCTACAAAAGGAAGTGTTTACAAAGTTCTTTATGCATCATCGTACATGAAAAAGGAACCTTTGAACCTGTTGTGTCAGAACCATACTATCTCTGCACATCTACTTTATTCAAGACAAAGACTTTCACAAGATTGTCTCTCAACATCTATTTTCTCAACGTCTACTTTTCTGATGCTATAAACAGCTCGATGAAAGTCCTTGAAAAAGAGGAGAGAGCAAGGCACATATAGAACACCACAGAGAGGTTAAACGCTTGAGAAAAAGATCAAGAAAGCATGAAAATTTAGAGAAGCTCTCCGAAAAGAAAAGAAGAATTTTGTTTAGCAAAAAGAGTGAATCGACCTTACTAAGAGAGAAAAATCCTATCAAGCCAAACACTCTACAGAAATCTTAGTTGTATTTCAAATTCCTTGTACTTAGATTTATCGTCTGTATTCTGAGTCTTACTCGGTTATTTCTTTGTACAAGATAACCTGTTTTTAAGTTTCTCAGAATCTTAAACTTATCCTTACTGTAAACACTGTCAAGTGTTTGAGAGACTAAAGGACTTTGGAGGAACAAAGAATACTTGATGTTGTTTAGCCTGGAGAGGCTGTGTCCAAAGAATGCATGGTGTTTAGCCTGAAGAGGTTGGGTCTAAAAAATACTTGCATCTGATCAGATAGCAGAAAATCCATTGGAGTGTTTGCCCTGGGACTGGACGTAGCTCACCGTGTTAGTGGGTGAACCAGGATAAATTTCTATGGTCAAGTTCTCTCAATCCTTAACTTTTTATATTATGTTTTAATCTAACCAAGGAGAGTTTTAGAAAAGTTGTTTATAAATCCTCGCAGAAAATAATCTTTTCTTTACACGAAAAACGTTTCAAAAGCTGTTTATCCAACCTTCTGAGTTGCATCAGCAAGTTGCTGAACTCCCAGTTTCAGAAGGTTGCTTAAACTTTTTCAAAACAGTTTGCTTGTTAAAAGGTTTTTAGAAAAATTTATAAAGAATTATAAAACACTATGCAACCCCTCTTCTAGTGTTTCCTGTGATTCTAATAGTTGGTATCAGAGCTCAACCTCAGGTTGAGCATCTAACAAGTGTTGTGGAAGAAGATCCAGATGGAAACCTCAACAAGCTATGATGTTTATATCTCAGAAGGAGCATCTGTATCTAGACCACCAATCTTCAACAGAAAAAATTATTCTTTTTGGAAAGAACATATGAAGCTATTCATGGAGAGCTACAATCTTGATCTCTGGGATATAGTTACTGATGGTAATTATGTTCCCATGAGAAATGGAATGCCCATTTCCAAAATGGAGTGGTCCCATGAGCAAAAACTTAAAGTTCAATTAAATGCTCAAGATAAACTTTACTTGATTTGTTCTCTGAACAAGTATGAGTATGGTTTGGTTAAAGGACTCCACTCAACTAAGGAAATATGGGATTGGCTAGCTTCATATGCTCTTAATGGAGATGAGGATTTTGAGCTACCAGAAGAACAATCCAATGAAGATAAAGAAGGTTCATCAGAAGAGGAGAATCTATGCTTCATGGCAAATCAATCAGAAGATTCTGACTCTAAGATAACATCCTTAACTCTTCTTGATGAATATGATGATTTAGTTGATGGAACTAAGGAACTCTTCAGAAAGTATAAGCTTTCTAGTGCCTATGATGTTGCATGCACTAAAAATAAGGATTTTGAAAAAGAAAACCTTATACTGAAAGAAGAGCTTCTGAAGCAAGAGAACAATAAGGTCAAAAGTCTACTTGAAGAAAAATAAGGTTTTCAAGAACAGATTTAGAGCTTACTAAAGACATGGCCAACTTTACTGAAGGAACCAATAATCTTGACAGATTATTGAAAACTCAAAAGAGATTAAATGATAAAAGAGGCTTAGGACTCTCTGGAAAACCATCATCTAAAACATCAAATTCTGATAAGCCTAAAAAGGATAAGAAAAAGGTAGATGGGTGTCCTCACTGTGTTAAACATAGATTATTCAAATCTGAATGTAAGCAAAATGAGGAACCTATTCCTGTAACTGACCCTGATGGACCCAAGAAGGTATGGGTACCAAAATTATCCAATGTTTCTCTTGCAGATATTGCTAACAAAGCAAAGAAAACTACAAGAATAACCAAAGAAGAATGGATGAGTGGAGAACTAGATGGAAAGAAGGGGTACATGCTGAAGCTTTAAGCACAACCTGCTGAAACTAAGCATCATTCTTTCAGAAAGCAATGTTGAGTCTCAATCTTATAAAAATCCCATCTTGTGGTAACATCTCTCCTATCTCAGACTCTCTGAAAACATATGCTTTGTTTATACTCTCTGAAATGTCTCTGTGATGATCTTGCTGAACCTCGTATTTGATGAAAAACTATTTATTAAAATAATTATTTTATCTGAGAAATATGAAAGGTCTTTAAATCCAAACGTTTTCAAAAAACTTGTGACCTGGCTCTCTGTGAATTGATGGCTCATCAACTATCCCCTCGAAGCGGCACAATGCACGACTCTCCTTGTCTACGCAGTTTTTGTAACCGCTATCATCAATGCTTCTGGTGTTCCTATTTATAGAGTATGAGGGATCATCATGAGAACTACACTTTCTCTCTTCAATCAAGAACTCCTCTAAGTATCTAAGAGAACTTCTTCTTTCTCCAAGAACTTAAAAGCTTCTCTGTTCAAAAAACTTCACCTTCTTCAAATGGATGTTGAGTCTGTTGCTTCATGCGCTCCTGCTCCATCAAGGTTTGATAAGAGAATCATTCGTTCAAAGATGGTTCGACTATCTGATTTCGAAGAGGCAGGATACAAGATCACCGAGTACTTTGATGCAGTAGGCTGGACCCCATTCTTCAACAACATCTCCTCTCCCTGGCATGAGGAGAGTGTTGTGGAATTCTGGAAAAACTCTGAAGTTGTTTCTAAACCACACACTGGGTTGAAGACCACTGTGATGGGGAGATCAATCTTCGTGGACTGCAACCTTCTGGCGGAAGTGATTAGTGTTCCAGTCAGGGGAGATAATTTCTGTCAAAACTGGGAAGTCTCTCATTGAGGCTTTTTGTGTACGACCAATTGTTGTTCGGTGGCAGACGTTTCAACCCCACCAAGCATTCCCAACTTCTGGAAATCCCCAAAATTTTACTTGCTATTCTCAATTGCTACATTCTTCCAAAAGGAAGTGATAATATTTACATCAAAGAGATTGAAAGGTTTGTGGTGGCTCACTTGCTGATGAAGAAAAGGATTAGACTTCCATGGGTTCACTACTAAAAATTTGACCTTTAGTGACCGAAAATTCAGTCGCTAATCTGATAAAATCAGTCGCTAAATTCATTAGCAACCGAATTAGAGACCGATTTTACTGAGTCGCTAAAACCTTGGTTGCTAAATATTAGCGACCGATTCAGAGACTGATTTGTTAGAGACCGATTTAGAGACTGATTTTAGAGATTGATTTAGAGACCGTTTTATTAGAGACCGATTTAGAGACTGCTTTTAGAGACTGATTTATTAGAGACCGATTTAGAAACTGATTTGGTAAAACTTGTTAAAAAATTAGCTGAAAACTAAAAAGCTAGATGATTTGATTGAAGGCGTTTGGTAAAACTAGTTGAAAATGGTAAAACGACATACAAGCACATCATTAATTATTATATAATGATGAGTGGGGGTGTTAATCTCCTCTTTATTTGATCTTTATTTAAACTTTGAATCTGCAAACAACCTCCTTTCTGATGCTATTTTCTCTCTCATTCCAAATCTTCTGCAAATCTGCATAAATAACAGATTTCTATTTAAAATAGCATCATATTCAAATTTAAACCAAATAATTTCAATTATTATAAATATTAACAAAAATGGATTATTTTGGGCATAAATTACTATTTTGACCTCGATAAGTGTAATAAAAACTATAGGAAAATAACGCTAATTTTACACTTATCACATACCTATGCTAGAGTGAAAACTATTATTATAAGTAAACTCTATCAAAGGTAAGAAGCTATCCCAACTACCCCCTTGGTCTAACACACAAGCTCTAAGCAAATCCTCTAAGGATTGAATGGTTCTCTCGGTCTGACCATCGGTTTGAGGGTGATAAGCTGAACTAAGCCTAAGTTGGGTCCCCAAGGCCTGCTGCAAACTCTCCCAAAATCTAGAGGTAAACCTGGGATCTCTATCTGAAACAATGCTAGATGGTATGCCATGCAACCTCACAATCTCACTGATGTAAAGCTGAGCTAGTTTCTCTAAGGAGTACTTAATGTTAATGGGAAGGAAATGAGCACTCTTAGTTAACCTATCCACAATGACCCAAATAGAGTCATGCCCCCTTACAGTCTTAGGCAAAGCAACTACAAAGTCCATGGAAATACTATCCCACTTCCACTCTGGTATACTTAAGGGTTGAAGTAATCCTGAAGGCTTTTGATGTTCTACCTTATATTTTTGGCACACTAAACAAGCACTCACAAATTCTTCTATGTCTATCTTCATTCTAGGCCACCAAAACACTTTCTTCAAGTCTTGATACATCTTAGTTGATCCTAGATGAAAACTAAGCTTACTTCTATGACCCTCTTCAAGCACTAAACGCTTAATGGTAGGTTCACTAGGCACACACACTCGGTCTCCAAACCTTACTACCCCCCTCGGTACCTATCACAAACTCTCCACCAATACCTCCCTCTATGGCCTCTCGCCTAAGCACCAAAAACGGATCCTCCAATCGAGCTTTGCTAATATTCTTCAACAGATCATTGCTTACTCTAGTCATCCCTAACCTCACACTATCAGAAGTCACCTCACAAGCTAAACTCAAATCTCTAAACTGAGTCAAAAGATCCATTTCCTTAATCATAAGGGAACTAACATGAATAGATTTCCTACTTAAAGTATCAACCACTACATTAGCCTTACCGGGATGGTAACTCAACTCGAACTCATAGTCCTTTAGAAACTCTAACCACCTCCTCTGCCTCATGTTCAACTCCTTCTGATCAAACAGGTACCTAAGGCTCTTATGGTCACTAAAAACCTCAAATTTGGAACCATACAAGTAATGCCTCCACATCTTCAACACAAACACTACAGCCACTAACTCCAGGACATGGGTAGGGTAGTTCCTCTATGGATTTTCAATTGCCTAGAAGCATAAGCTACTACTTTACCCTCTTGCATTAACACTCCACCTAAACCCATCTTAGAGGCATCACAGTACACTATAAAGGTTTTACTAAGATCAGGAAACACTAACACTTGGGCACTAGTCAACTTTTCCTTAAGAGTTTGGAAACTAGATTCGCACTTACTATTCCACACAAAGGCAACTCCCTTCCTAGTCAACTCAGTTAAAGGTAAAGCTAACTTGGAAAACCCCTCTATGAATCTCCTATAGTACCCAGCTAACCCAAGGAAACTTCTAATCTCACTCACTGACTTAGGAGCCTCCCACTTGAGCACTGCGTCTACCTTAGAAGGATCTACACCTATACCCCCTTTAGAAATCACATGGCCTAAGAAAATCACCTCCTCTAACCAGAACTCACATTTGGACATCTTAGCATATAGTTGTTTATCCTTAAGAATCTGAAGCACTACCTTTAAGTGTTCCTCATGCTCCTCCTTAGTTTTGGAATAAATTAGTATATCATTTATGAAGACAACTACGAATTTATCCAAATAAGGGTGAAAAATCCTGTTCATGTAATCCATAAAAATTGCAGGAGCATTAGTGATCGAGGCCGTACTCAACCAAATATTAATACTCAGAATATGTAGTTAATGGAAAATTAACCAAAGTCGTCTCTCAAGAAATTCAATAGCAAATTCGAATTTAGTCACAAGAATTGTTGATTCAAAAGCAAGCAAGGGGTTTTGTTTGGTTGTTTCTTAAAATTCAAGAACATAAAGCTAAAATTCAAAATTCAGAAAATATGTATGAAAATGGATGAATTCTCAAGGTCATTCACATAGGATATTTCATTGATTTACAGAAAATTAGCAATTCCTACACAAATTCGAATTAACCAATTAAGCATCAATCAATTCATCAATTATCTCATACAAGGATTAAGCAAACTTGTGTGAGAATCTAATCCCTAACCTACTGAATTAAGCAAACAGTAGATTCATCTTAGAATTAAGCAAACTAAGATTCAAATTTAGGATTAAGAGGAGAAGAAGAACCATGAAGAATGCATTCCAATTCAAGATTCAAAATCCTAGAATTCTAGAGATTATGAGAAGAGAAAATGTGCAGAAAATTGTAAAACGAAATTGCATAGATAAAAACCTCAAGATCCAATGCTTATAACACTTGAGAATCAACCTTGAATTCAGTCTTCCATGGAGGTTGAAGAGGAAAAACGAAAATGGAAGAAGAAGAAGAAGAAGAAAGAAGAAGAAGAGAGAAAATGAAGAGACTTCAAATCTGAATTTTAGAAAAATGAGAAAGAGTTCCCTCCAAAATAGCAACTGCCCCTATTTATAGATCTACTCCTAATTAATCAGATCTAAATAATGTTTGGGCCGAAATTAACAAGTATGAGGTCCAATACACTAATACAAGTCTTAAAACAATGTTGTTTCTGAGACAGTTTCCATAGCCCAACTTCGAACTGCAACTTCTCCTAATTTCTTCATGGGAATATAGTGATATAGCATATCAAATTAAAGCCTCGGAAGTTAGCTTTCCAATGCCACTGGAATCACCCAAATCGGACACCTATAGCTCAAGATATCATCAAAACAAGACAGGTAGGTCAATAGGCTTAAAATCCGAAATTAAAACAACATTTACAGTTAAAGTCCAATAAAGCCCAATTCGGTAAATCCCAATTAAAATAGTGGATTTAATCACAATTATAGTCCAAGAAAGCTAAGATTAATTATGCAAAGTGTGAATAAAAATTTGTTCATCAAATTCCCCCACACTTGCCCTTTTGCACTCCGGGCAAAACACCACATGAAGCCAAAAATATACTAGGGAGCACAATGCAAATACAAATGGTATAATCATCAAGAGATCCAAGGCAAAATACAACATCTAAGGAATCATGGAATCAAGAAAAATATGAATGGAATTCCCTGCAATTTAGAAAACAAAAGGGTGAATCTAATAAAAGGGGTGAATCAAGAGTGATAGAATCCTCACAAGACAAACTCTCCATCTCTCAAGTGTTTAGGCTTGTGTATATACACTCAAATCACTCATGTAAGCAAACACTGCTATAGGCTTGGAAAGACTCTAATATCCACAACAAATGAAACACATGCAAGCAAAGATCAAGAGGACTTCAAATAGGATGTAATGGGGCCAAGGTAAAGGTAGGGAAAATGAAGGATAAGAAGCTATAAACCAAAGAAAATAGAGGAGCAATGGGGAGTAAATCCATGAATAAATGCAAGTAGCATACATCTCAAGATTACAATTTAACTCCTCTTTTCTACCTTTTGACCCATTTTTTTTTATTTCAAGAACACTTTATTTGTTTGCCTTTTTTTTTTACACTTTTATTTTGAGCTTTTCTTTATTCTTTCTTTTTTTTACTTTTCTTTCTTTTTCCTTTTTCATTTTTTTTTCTTTGTAACTAGCCAAAGGTCAACAATATGATTTCCACAAAAGGAGATAAGTTAAGAAATTGAAGTACGCCCCCACACTCATTCAAGAACCTATTCCCAAAACAATTCCAAAGCTCCTTTATACTCTAAGGCAAGGACAATCAGGGTTTTTCACTTTCAAGGCTTGTAATGAGCTTTCAAAAACAAGAAATGGGATCCATAGGCTCAAAGGGGCTAGCAAGTGGAAAATCATAAAGGTAGGCTAATATGGCTAGTAGCTCAATTATCAACAAAAATGCCTCAATCATCTCAATACATGCATGTGAACAAAGTTGCAAATCAAAGAGTCAAGCCAAGTTCTAGAGCACAAAGCAAACAAGAGTGAAATCACACAAGAAAAGAGAGAATGGCAAAGAATGGTCCATCCACATTAAGGCTCAAAATCTCACCAAGGACAACTCCATCACAGAAGATTCAACCCAAAAATTATCAAAACCAACTTATTCACTAAATTATAAGGAATCCAAACAACATAAATCAAGAAACCAATAATCCAAATATGATGAAAATGCCAACTACCAACACAAATCCTAAAAATCCAATGAAAAACATGCCAAATGTATTATTTTTCCTACTCTCAAAAATTCTGTTTTTGCTGTAAAATTCGGGTAACTGTCAAAATTCTGCTGCAAAAATACTGCTGTATAAAATTCTGTTGTAAACAGCATCAATAAAAACGTACAACAGCCTACAGTAACGCATAAACAACAACATCAACAACAAAACAACAAAACAGACAGTTTACAATAATTCCATACAGCAAAACAGTAACAGCAGTAGCTATAGAATAGCTACGAAAATGCTGACAGCAACTCAAAAACATAAAATTTCCTATAGAAAACAGCAAAAATACAGTAAAACAATAATTTTTTTTCAATCCTAACAATTACTGAAAATTCTAAATCAATATAATCCTAAACTCCTACTGCAATTCTCCTCCCCCACACTTAAATCACACATTGTCCTCAATGTAAAACTAATCAAATTAGAGAACAAGAGACATAGTGCAATGAAAATGTGAGAAAAGAGAAACCCCCTTCATCCAACTCCCGTCCTGGGAATTCTTGAATCATTCGGTACCACCTGTACCAAGCTCATCCAAATGCTGTTTGAAAAAGAATATGGAATCACGATGTGCAGCAACTTGGTGAGCTCCCTAATTACTTGCAGCAGAATTTTCTCCTTTTGATCATCCTCCACGCCTACATGCTCGAAGTGGCTAGGCAGTGGCTTCTCCAAAAATGGTGGACGCACAACAAATGGGAGAAATGTGAATTAACCAAAGTCGTGAATATGTAGTTAATGGAAAATTAATACTCAGAATATGTAGTTAATGAAAAATTAACCAAAGTCGTCTCTCAAGGAATTCAATAGCAAATTCGAATTTACTCACAAGAATTGTTGATTCAAAAGCAAGCAAGGGGGTTTTGTTTGGTTGTTTCTTAAAATTCAAGAACATAAAGCTAAAATTCGAAATTCAGAAAATATGTATGAAAATGGATGAATTCTCAAGGTCATTCACATAGGATCTTTCATTGATTTACAGAAAATTAGCAATTCCTACACAAATTCGAATTAACCAATTAAGCATCAATCAATTCATCAATTATCTCATACAAGGATTAAGCAAACTTGTGTGAGAATCTAATCCCTAGCCTACTGAATTAAGCAAACAATAGATTCATCTTAGAATTAAGCAAACTAAGATTCAAATTTAGGATTAAGAGGAGAAGAAGAACCATGAAGCATGCATTCCAATTCAAGATTCAAAATCCTAGAATTCTAGAGATTAGGAGAAGAGAAAATGTGCAGAAAATTGTAAAACGAAATTGCATAGATAAAACCTCAAGATCCAATGCTTAGAACACTTGAGAATCAACCTTGAATTCAGCCTTCCATGGAGGTTGAAGAGGAAAAACGAAAATGGAAGAAGAAGAAGAGAGAAAAAGAGAGAAAATGAAGAGACTTGAAATCTGAATTTTAGAAAAATGAGAAAGAGCTCCCTCCAAAAGAGTAACTGCCCCTATTTATAGATCTACTCCTAATTAATCAGATCTAAATGATGTTTGGGCCGAAATTAACAAGTATGAGGTCCAATACACTAATACAAGTCTTAAAACAATGTTGTTTCTGAGACAGTTTCCGTAGCCCAACTTCGAACTGCAACTGCTCCTAATTGCTTCATGGGAATATAGGCATATAGCATATCAAATTAAATCCCCGGAAGTTAGCTTTCCAATGCCACTGGAATCACCCAAATCGGACACCTATAGCTCAATATATCATCAAAACAAGACAGGTAGGTCAGTAGGCTTAAAATCCGAAATTAAACAACATTTACAGTTAAAGCCCAATAAAGCCCAATTCGGTAAATCCCAATTAAAAAAGTGGATTTAATCACAATTATAGTCCAAGAAAGCTAAGATTAATTATGCAAAGTGTGAATAAAAATGTGTTCATCAATTAGTTACACTGAAAGGCATTACCTGATACTCATAATGTCCATACCTAGTTCTAAAAGTTGTCTTAGGTATATCCTCTTCCTTAACTCTAATCTGATGATAGCCCGACCTAAGATCTATCTTGCTAAACACACATGCCCCCACTAATTGATCCATCAGGTCATCAATCATAGGCAAAGGATACCTATTCTTAATGGTTACCTTATTCAACTGGCGGTAATCTGTACATAACCTCATGCTACCATCCTTCTTCTTCACTAACAACACAGGTGCTCCCCAGGGTGATACACTAGGCCTCACAAACTTCTTTTCTAACAAGTCTTCTAATTGCTTCTTAAGTTCTGCTAACTGTATGGGTGACATCCTATATGGTGTAGTGGAAATTGGTCTCGTACCCGGTACTAAGTCTATAGAAAACTCTATCTCTCTCTGGTGGTAGACTAGACACATTATCTGCAAACACCTCAAGATACTCACACACTACAGGTATCTCACTAACAATAGTACTACTCTCAGATTTCAAAGAAGCTAAAAGCATGTAAACCTGGGCATCTTCCCTCAGAGACGCCTTTACTTGGTTGGCAGTCAAAAGGTCCTTATTCTTACTCTCAACAGGGTGACCAAACACAATAGTTTTATCAGCACAATTTAAAAGGACGTGATTGGAAGATAACCAGTCCATACCAAGAATGATATCTAGTTGACTTAGAGGCAAACAAATCAAATCAACTAGGAATTCTTTATCATTAATATGAATAGAACAGTTTAGGCACACATCAGAAGTAGAAACTGACCCACTAGCTGGCGTTTCCACACTCAATACAAAAGGCAAAGAAGAAATAGGCAATTTTAACTTAGACACACAAGTATGTGATATGAAAGAGTGAGTCACACCAGAATCAAATAAAACAACTAAAGGATTACCCGCAATGAAACCAGTACCTTGGATCAAATCTTCGGATTGAGCAGGTTCAGTACCACTCAAGGCAAAGACTCTCCCAGTAGTTTGAGGTTTACTGGCGCTCCCACTAGCACCTCCACTTGCTGCTATAGCTCCTTGCTTCTTCTTTTGAGTGCAATCACAGGAAATGTGTCCCTTCTCTTTGCAGATGTAGCAGGTGATCTCTGAATCTTCACATTGGTTCGATTTATGTCCTTCCTTTCCGCATTTGAAACAAATAATGGGAGTCGTAGCACCCACGCTTCCACCCTTGGACACTTGGCCAGCCGCCGGAACGTAGCTCTTCTTCTGCACTGTACTCTCACTGCCACCTCCAAACTTGGAGCCTCCCGTCGCACGAGAATACGGTTTGCCCTTGTTAGACGCTTGGAACTTGTTCTGACTTCTCAAAGGCCCACCACTCTTGTAATGCGCTGCTCTAGCTCTGCTATCTTCATCATAGATTCTGCACTTGTTCACCAGCTCATGAAAGCGTGTCATCCCTTGGTAGTTGAACACTTGCTTGATCTCCGGACGAAGACCGCTGAGAAACTTTACGCACTTGGACTCTTCATTAGCAGCTCCTTCATAAGTAGGACAGAATCGTACTAACGCTTCAAACTTTGACGCGTAGTCTGCCACGGTGCCATCCCCTTGCTTCAACTCAAGAAACTCGATTTGCTTCTTGTTGCGAACATCATGAGGGAAGTACTTCTCAAGGAATACCCTTTTGAAGTTATCCCAGCTCAATGTGGTGCCCTCATCGATCAACCTCTGATAAGTGCTCTGCCACCAGAATCCAGCATCCCCTGATAGCATGAACGCAGCTAACGTCACCTTTTGTATCATCGGGCAGTCCATCGCTCTAAAGATCTTCTCGATCTCGAATATCCAGTCAGCAGCTCCATCGGGGTCATAACCCCCATGAAAAGTAGGTGGATGGTTCCTCTGGAACCGTGCAAGCCAATCCGTCTCGTGATGTTGGTTTAGGTTGCCAACAGCCCATGCCATCGCCATTAAGGCATCGGCCATCGCTCGGTCATTCCTACCCCCAGCCATTACTCTTTCTGGAGTAAAGAAAGAATAAACAAACATACAAGGTGAATCAGGAAAATAAAATCAAACAAACAATTAAGTCAAGCAACACAATTCACTCAATCAATTAATCAGATTAACACCACAGAAGCATAGTAAACTCATAACTCAAGGCCGGTGAACCGACCTGCTCTGATACCAACTAATGTGACATCCTTCTACCCCATACTCTTATACGATTAATAATTCGAGATATAGAAAGAATAGTGTCCCATAACGGGTAAAAAGGTTCACATTTCTCATCGTAATAAACGTCATTTATTTCATAAGTAAACTTATATGAGATAAAATAGAAGTCAAATGTTTGAAAATATTTTTAGCAGCGGAATCAACATCAAAATAACCTACTGGCCAAGTAAGGCACTTAACAGTTTACAAAATCCTTCCCTAGAAATGGAAAACATGGAATAAAAACTCTCAGCAGTAAACCCTGATGTCACATATATCAGAGCGACTCTCCCTTCAATCAATACTCGACACCAGTCGTGTCATCATCATCACCTGTAAATTTAACCACAGTGTAACGGTGAGGAAAAGAATACTACTCATACATACACATAGAAGGCTATCTTATCCTCACCCACATATAATCATCATTATCATCAATTAATCACATACTCATTCCATCTTACGTCTTTATTATCAAACATCTTATCTCATCACAAGTACGCTAATCACACTTTATAAGTCATCAATCTCATTCTCAATATGTAATAGTCATCTCAACAATAAATCTTATACATCTTAATGTAGTTCAATATCATCATAAAATTCAACGCATGTTCAACAATCATCATGCACACCAAAACATCATCAATATCATTACCATCATCATAATCATCATACTCATCATACTCATCATAATCATCATAAATCATCACAATCATCATAAATCATCACAATCATCATCCCAAGGATCATGACTTAGAACTCCGCACGATGGGCGTTCCTCATCAATCTCCCTAGTTGTCACCAATGATGGATCCCATCATGGTCTCTGCACCCCCCTCTAATGGGTCCGCACAGTTAACCTCCCTGAGCTACACTCGCCTCTCACTAGGCTTGTGCATCTCAAGTACAATCACCTCCCTGAGTACACTCGCCTCTCACTAGGCTTGTGCATCTCGAGTACAATCACCTCCCCGAGTACACTCGCCTCTCACTAGGCTTGTGCACCTCGAGTACAATCACCTCCCTGAGTTACACTCGCCCCTCACTAGGCTCGTGTACCCCAAGTACAATCACCTCCCTGAGTTACACTCGCCTCTAATTAGGCTCGTGTACCTCAAGTACAACATCATATATGCTCAAACATCATCAACATCATAAGATTAATTACATCATCATAAACATCCTCATCATAATTCATCATAAACATCATTATTCATCATCATCATAAAATATCATAAGCATCATCAAGCATCATTATCATACATCGCAATAGTATAAACATCTATCATCAAGGATATGTTATATACTCATACCACAATCAATACCCTGTAAACTTTCCACTTAATATCATCAATTCCACAAAATAACATTTGTATTAAATACATATCAATCTCAATTCCATATGTTAAGGAAAAACCATCCTCACTCCGAAAAGAACTCATCAAAATCACATCAAAAACAGAAATCTGCGAGTTGCGCTTCAACCTGCGCTGCAGCGCAACTTGCAGCGCAGATTCCAGAGCGCCACGCTTCAACTTGCGTTGTAGCGCAGGTTACGTAGAACGCGTCTGTTCTACGTTTTACCCCTTTTTCTCCCCTTCTTCAATCCCTACTCAATCCTCATCGTTTATACCTCAATCATATTTGTTTATATCGATTAAACTCAGCAAAAACAACAGTCTTTACACAGATTATACAGTTAACCCATCAAAACCCCAAATCATCAAACCCTTATTTATCCCCTTTCGCTATTTTCGTTATTCTCTTCAATCTCATTCAAGAATTCATCAAGATTCATCCAATCAATCATAAATCAACAGTTTTCATCATTCATTCTCAATTATAACCTATATCCATACGAATTTATAGTCTTAAATTACTACCCAAGCACCCCCACATGCACATACAAGCAGCACCCTCTCCCCCACCGTACCTTGAAGTGAAGATCGAACAACAAGGAAGATTCTTTCTTGGTTCTTGATGATTACTCCTCAGCAACCTTCTCTTGAGACTTGGTGTCTCCCCTCCTTAGCGTTTCGCTCTCTGACGATTATACGAATAAGGATTAGGGTGAATTGATAACCCTCTCCTTATTAAAATGCCTATATGGGTTTGGGCCCATTCTCCACCCCCTTATCTTCTTTTTAAAGTTAAAATAACTTTATGGATAAAACTACTCATAATATTAATCCTATTATTTATTTATTTATTTCTTCTACTTTATTAATTTTATTTTATTTTATTTTACTTAATAAAATTCAGGATGTTACAATCATTAGAATCAAAGTTAATTATTATTTGGGGTTTAGGGTTTGTAAGGGAAACATGAGGGGTTGTGGGAGAAAGAGATTGAGAAGAGTCTATGGGAATGAGATTTAATTTGCTCAAGGGAAGAGAGGGTTTGGAAGGAGACCCTAACTTTAATTCGCAGGAGTTATTTACTTTTAAGATTTAAACTTAAACAACTTTCTACATCGGATAAATAAGAACCGATGTACAAAATGTCTATTTATTTTCAAAATTGCCACCATATGTTGTTTTACATCGGTTCCTTTTTAACCGAAGTAAAATCCTGTTATAAAATCCTATTTTTCCATTAATGCTTCCACCATTGCTGCTTAACAATCTTTATCAACCTTACACTCTCCACCGTCATTGTCACCTCATTACCCCTACCACCAAAACCCTCTGCTGAATTTTGTTTCATTTTTATTATGTTCTTCTACCAAACATTATTTTAAGGTTATGACACATAGGTTAAAAGAAATAATTTATCTCCCCATGTGTATTAAAATTATTCTTTAACTTTGTAATATACCCATTTTCTATTTAATTTAATTAATTAAGTGAATATAAGGGAACAATTGACTAAAACACTAATTAATGTTATCTTGATATATTTTCTAAAACAATAGATAAATAAGAATAAAAAGTTTCCTATAAAATCACATTTTCAAAATGAATGGAGGGTGTATCAAATAAGTGGTGGAATTTGTTAAGTACTACTCCCTCCTCAAGTTTTTGGTTTTTATGGAAACAAACATTTTGAACCAAATTTTATGTATTTTGAATCTTAAAGGAGTGATATTTTCACTTGAGGATGCTTGATAAAACACAAGTTTGATGTAAACAAGGAAAAATGGAAATTAAAATAGGATGATTCTACGGTGGGCCAAATTAGTCTAGCTTCCATTTTTTTCCATACAAAAGGTGAATGAATAATTTTATTTTTTGTTAAATAATCTTTATATGACTATTTGAGTTTAATTTAAGGGAAAATATGAATTTACAATACAATCTATGTTAATTTCGTTGATGATATATCAATTTAAAGTTAAAGGGCAAAAATTTACATTACACGATAATATCGAATTGAGTTTTTATTATTTTCAAGTGATATTTCATAAAAGCAACTTGAAACTATTTTAATATCAATCATTAATAAAAATGGGCAATGAATTTGGTGATTAGGGATTTAAATTACTATTTTTTTACATTTTGGACCATGTGAACCATGGTCCACCATAGATAAACCCATTAAAATATGGTTCTATACGTATCATTCAACGTTATACACAAAGCATGTTAATAAATTGGATATGTAAACCTTAAAAAGATGTCAAGATGATCAAAAGCATTCATCAATGAATTGAAGTTATGAATGTTGAACTAATTAATATGGACCAGGCATTAGAAGCACAAAAGAAGCTTTGATTTAGAAACATGTTATGAAATCATTGGGAGTATGTGAGCAAGCTATACTTAGAAATAATTTTCTCAACATATAAGATAATACATTTTCTTCATTTATTTTTACTGAGAAACGTGTCAACAATAAAATTGAATCATAAGAAATCGAAATGTAACCATAAAAAAAATGTTTCAACCTTACGAAGTAGAATTTACATAAATTGCACTTGCAATGAACTCACAATAAAAATCTCAATTTTGAACAAGATGCAAATGATTAAAATTCCACTTATAAGATTCGTATACCCCTCAAACACTTATAAGATTCCAATCAAAAACCAGTGACAGTTTTTGAAAACCAAATTAAAACAGCTATGAATGTGGACTTCATTGCTCCAAACAGGTTGAGATTTAAGGATGCTGATAATCCTCCAGATTTTAATGATTTTGAACAGTTTGAAAATGCAGTGGATCATCACATGGAGAATGGATCTGATGAAGGTGCTACTGGAGAGAACTTTACAGTTTCAGCTGATCATGTCTCACATGAATAAGTCAGGTTGCATTACTTCTCTTTTTTTTATCTTTGTTTATTATGATGCGTTGCTTTAAAGATTTTTCAGTTATCTCCTGGAACATAAGAGGAGCTGCAAACAAGGTAAGTCAAAGGCACATCAAAGATCTGTTGAGGAAATTTAAACCTGATCTGGTTTTCATTCTGGAAACACACACAAAATTTGACAATACAAATTTATTTTGGAGTGGTATTGGCTACTGTCCAGTTGCAATTGAAGAAGCAAATGGACATAGGGGAGGCATTTGGGCTCTGTACCAATCAGGTTCTTCCTTCCAATTTTCTGTGTTTAATCAATGTTCACAATCTATATCTATTAACATTTCTATAGATAACATAAATTGGTTGTGTACTGGTATTTATGCTAATCCTGCTCTTAGTGTTAGGAATTTACTTTGGCAGAATCTATTAGAACTGAGAGGAATGATTTCTGTTCCTTGGCTGCTATTAGGAGATTTTAATGATATTTTATACTCATCTGAACAAAAAGGAGGCAGTTTTTCAGTTTCTAGGGCTTCTGTTTTTGCTAATCATATAGCTTCATGTAATTTGATTGATTTAGGTAGTTTTGGGTCAAAATACACTTGGAGTAGAAACTGTAGAGGTGGTAATTGGGTGCATAGAAAACTGGATAGAGGGCTTGCTGACCATTCTTGGAGAATGGCCTTTCCAAATGGCTCAGTGGAAAATTTAAGTAGATTTCATTCTGATCATCACCCTATTTTGATTAGATGTGGAGGTAAAACTTTCACAAGGGGGATAAACCATTTAGATTCCAAGCTGCTTGGTGTACACATCCTCAATATGAATCTTTGGTTAATTCTGTGTGGAGTATTTCTGAACATGATCTTATAAAATGCCTTAATGATGTTAAGGAAGCTTCAATTAAATTTATTAAGGATGTTTTTGGGTCTATTTTTGCTAAGAAGAAAATTCTAGAGAAGAGATTAAAGGGGATCGAGAAAGCTTTAGAGAAAGGAGAATCAACTAGTTTGCTTCAGTTACAAAATTCCCTATTGCAAGAGTATGATAATTTGTTGTTTCAGGAAGAGGTAACCTGGTTCCAAAAATCAAGAGAAAATTGGGTTAAATTTGGAAATAGGAATACTGCTTTCTTTCATGCCCAAACTGTGATTAGGAGAGCAAAAAATAAAGTTAATGGTTTGGTTCTTCCTAATGGTGATTGGTGTTCTGATGACGATGTTCTTAAAGGGGAAGCAATTAATTATTTTAAGGATATCTTCTGTTCAACATCTGCTGATGGCCCCTTTTTACTTAAACCTAATTTACCTAAGATTTCTCAGGATGATGTTTGTAAACTTCTTTCTCCTGTTTCAAAAGAGGAAGTTTTTAAGGCAATTTCATCAATGAAAGCTTATAAGGCCCCTGGGCCTGATGGCTTTCAAGCTATTTTCTTTAAAATGTATTGGGATAGGATAGGTGATGATGTTTGGAATTTTGTTAAGGATGCCTTTACTTTTGGTAAAATCCCAACTGCTGCAGCTGAAACTTTAATTGTTTTAATTCCAAAAGTGGATAGACCTAAATTCTTTAAAGAGCTTAGGCCTATTAGCTTGTGTAATTGCATTTACAAAATAGTGTCAAAGGTACTTGTGAACAGGTTAAGACCAATTATGCAGGAGCTAATTAGTCCTCTTCAGGCTAGCTTTATCCCTGGTAGAAGTACCTCAGACAATGCAATTATTCTACAAGAGTTTGTTCATCATATGAGAAAATCTAAGAATAAGAAAGGTGATATTATTTTAAAATAGATTTAGAAAAAGCCTATGACAGGGTGGATTGGAAATTCTTAGAAAATATATTGATGGAATATGGTTTTCCTCAAAGAATTGTTAGTCTTATTTTAAGTGGAATTTCCCAAACTTCTATTACATTATTATGGAATGGTAATAAGTGCCAACCTTTTATACCAAAAAGGGGTCTTAGACAGGGAGATCCATTATCTCCTTACTTATTTGTAATGTGTATGGAAAAATTGGGGATGTTAATCAATGATGTTGTCCTTTCCAAATCCTTAATTCCTGTTATAATTTGCCCCCAAAGTCCAGGTATTACTCACTTAATTTTTGCAGATGATGTACTTTTATTTGCTAAAGCTAAGCCTTCACAGATTAGACTGCTTTCTGGCATTGTTCAAAGTTTTTGTCAATTCTCTGGTTTCAAAGTCAACCTGGAGAAGTCAAGAGCTTTTTGTTCCCCTGCTGTTCCAATGAGGAGGCAACAGAAATTGTCCTCAATCTCTGGTGTACAATTAACTGGATCATTGGAAAAGTATCTAGGATTCAAGATTTTCACTCAAAGGCCTACAAAGGAGGATTTCAACTACATCATTGACAGAATAAACCAGAGACTAGCCTCCTGGAAAGGAAAACTGTTGAACAAGGCTGGAAGACTTGCTCTATCTACTTCTGTTCTAGCTTCCATCCCTACCTATCCAATGCAAGTACATTGGCTACCTCAATCAACTTATGATGCTGTGGATAGATCGATTAGAGAATTTTTATGGAAAGGAAATTCATCAGTTGGAATCAATTTAGTCAACTGGGATAGAATTACACAACCCAAGAAATCAGGAGGTCTTGGTATCAAAAGAGCTAGAATGAAGAATATATCTCTCCTTGGGAATAATGTTTGGACCATTCTACAGAAGGATGATTCCAAACTGTGGTCCCAGATTCTAAGTGCTAAGTATGGGGCTGAAAATGTTTTTAAATCAACAAAAGGTTCTTCATTCACTTGGAGATCAATTCAAAGAGCGGCTGATGTGCTTCAGGATGGTTTTCAGTCCAGGATTGGAGATGGCAACTCAAACTTTATCTTTGATAGCTGGCTTCCATCAGATCCTCTGAGTAATGATTTACCCTTTATCAAAACCCATGATATTGAGCTTAAAATTGCTGATTTATGGGATGGTAACAGTTGGAATCTTCAGAGGTTATGGACTGTTATTCCAGAACCAATCTGTCAAACCATTAATGCAGTCAGACCTTGCTTAACTCCTGGTATCACTGATGTTATATCCTGGTCCAACTCAAGTGATGGAAATTACTCAGCTAAGGAAGGTTATAGTTGGCTTTTAAGTCACCAGGACCAGAATTTAGATGGAAGGAAATGGAATTGGATTTGGAAGTTGCCATGTAGTGAGTCAATAAGATTTTTTGTTTGGCTTGCTGCTAATGAAAGACTGCCTACCAAAAAAATGCTTCAGCAAAGAAGGATAACAGCATCAGCTACCTGTTTGCTTTGCCTTTGTGAGGAGGAGGATGAGCTTCATTGCCTCAGGAATTGTCCAGCTGCATTATTCATTTGGGATCAGCTGGGTTGTTCTAAAAGCACCCAGTTTCTTTCTACCTCTACCATTTTTGATTGGCTGAAATGGGCTTCTACTCAATTTAACACCTTGTTTCTCTCTGCTGTTTGGGAGATTTGGCTAACAAGGAACAAGTTTGTGTTTGAAGGAGTGAGAATTGCACCAGACAGCTTGGTTTGGAAGATTACAAATCAAAGTAATTTACTCAAGAACCTATTTCTGCAGAATTCTAACACAGCAGGCTCAAATATCAGATTCATAAAATGGATTGCTCCTCCTGCAGACACAGTGGCTGTTAATGTTGATGGTAGCTACCTTGCAAGCATAGGAGTGGCTGGATTTGGTGGTATAATTAGAAATAATAATGGAGAATGCTTGAAAGTCTTTTATGGTTCATTGTCTAATTCATCTGTTTTACAAGCTGAGTTAAAAGCTATATTTCATGGTCTTCATCTTGCTTGGAGCTTAGGATACAAGAAGATTCATTGTTGGACAGATTCTGCATATGTCATTCAGTTGATTAAAGGAGAACTTCCAAAATTTCATCTTTTTGCTGGTTTGATTTTGGATATCCAAAATTACATAGCTAGAGATTGGGAAGTTGTTATCCATCACATTCCTAGAGAAGGTAATCAATGCGCAGATGGACTTGCAAAGAAAGGAGCTCATGCCAACTCATCTTCAATAGTGTTTTTAGATGATTTAGTTGAGTTTCAGGATGTTTTATTAGCTGATGCTAGGGGGGATTCTTTTCCCAGGGGTAGTGCTTAATTAGTCTTTTTTTCTTTTCTTTTTGTTCTTATATTTTCTATTGTATCCAAAAAAATATATATCATTTTATATTAACAAATTATTTAAATCAAATTAAAATTATTAATTCAATAAGAGCTAATTTATCGGTTAATTTTATCATATATAACTTGTATCCTTTTCTAATCGTGCTACTACTATGCTACTCGATTTGGCCTTGAATATAAGTAAAAGTTAACTAATTCACGCTAATTAAGAATATTAGTTGAGCTCATTAAATTTTCTGAAACCCACATAAAAAGAGCCGCATTTCCTTAACTACCATTCTTAATATTTATTGTAAAATAGATTTTTGAAAAGAAAATTTTAAATTAATTAAGGATATTGTGGGGCAAAGGTAGTTAGATTTTACTTATATTTAACACTAATAAAATTTAATTTTGAGTTGCTTATATTTGAGATTAGAGGATATGTAATTTTATCTAAAAAATAATAAATGAATTTTTCCAACACACACAAACATACACACACATATAGGAATTTGAAAAAAAAAATTAAGGGGAGCCATGGCCCCCTTTGTCCCAAAGTGGCTCCGCCACTGCTCACCTTCATCCCCTTATTTTCATTCTTTTCTAACAACCTTTTTATCATATCTTTAGACTAAAAATTGAAAACATATTTATTGTTTTTCATTTTATGCTTTTTAAAACTAATGTCTTTCAAAATTGTCTTTGATAATAATAAACAAAGAAGTTCTTTTTTTGTTTTAAAAATCTAAAAGAAGTTTTTAAAAATAGAAATCATACATGGTCATATATATTTTTATTTCTATTTTTTCACTCTTATTTCTCTTATACTATCAAATAACTCAATTCTTTACCAATTTCTCTCCTTTTTATTTGTATTATGTGTATTTCTATCCACACTAGCAAACACACCTGAAATGTGAGAGGGATACGTTAATTAGGACCGTTCCTTTTCCTGAATCATTCAATGTTTAGAGGTATTATTAATGGTTGAATTGCTTGTGATGACAACGTTCCGTCTAATATTATCGTTAGCTCTTAAGTACCAAGCAGCTGGAATAGCTCAGTTGGTTAGAGCGTGTGGCTGTTAACCACAAGGTCGGAGGTTCAAGCCCTCCTTCTAGCGTTTTTAATTTCCGATTATTTTTTTTACCTTTCTTTACCCAAAAAAATTAAAACGTTTTTGCAAAAAGATGTTACAAAAGCGTGAGCGGCAGGATTCGAACCTGCGCGGGCAGAGCCCACATGATTTCTAGTCATGCCCGATAACCACTCCGGCACGCCCACCACGGTTCTCATTTCCTCTAGGAATTGTTAATATTCAGTCAACTATTCAGTTTATATAATTTAATAAATTCGTCATTCAAATAATTGGTGAAAAATTGATTGAACCAATTTCAGTTTGATGAAAATCTATTGGTATTCATAATTGAGTTTGTCAAGAGTCAATAACCCCCACCAATCTTGGGTCCAATTTTTAAAGCCTAACCTCTATTTTAGTTTTGTATCAATTTATTGGGCCTGGTTCAAATTAAGTTTTAATAGAATGTTTAACAAACTTCATTAATTGCACCTGCTAACAGCCTTCTTGCTTGCAACGAATGAGCATGGAGTGCATGGCAGGAAACCTTTAGAAAATATCATCAGAGTGATTGGTTTAAAATGATAATTATTCAAAGTCTTAAATATCATTTTGGTCCTTATATTTTTCGTGTTTTTGATTTTAGTCACTGTCAACTTTTTTTTAATTTAATCCCCACTTTTTCAAATGTATGTTATTTTAGTCCCCGACACTAATGGAGTTTTGTTAAGTGATGACGTGGCTAACGGAGTTCCACGTCTACAAAACTAATATGGCAGCTCTGCAAAATCCCCAAACCGTGTCTCCCATTCAGCTGCATCTCATCTATGTCTTCCATTTGCAAACTCGATTCCCTCACTTGCATTTCCCTTCCAAACGTCACCATAAAGCTACATGGCGCCACCCCAGTCCCCGACCCCCTCTCTCTACCGCCAACCACTGTCGCGAACCTCACCTGTACTTCCCCGCTCAACCAGTGTCGTCGCACCGTCACCGCTTTCCCACTCGAAACGTTTATCACACGCTTCCCCTTCGTGTCTATCACTATCCAACTAAGCCTCAACTCCTCGCTGAGATTCTCACACGCCTCTTCGCCTCTCGGATACCCCATCGTTGTCTTAATTGATTCCTTCGGGTCAAGTAAATCAACTAGAAACGGTGAGCATCGAAACCAACCAAACTCCATCTCATTCTCCACCACCCTGGATAGGATGAGCTTCTGCCGGTGGAATACATCAACGACGGAGATCAATTCCGGGTGTGCGGTCGGGATTAATTGTGTGGAGGTTGGAACTGTGAGAGGCTGTTGTTGCATTGGGGAAAGAGTCAGAGAAGAAAGAGTGAGAGGCGTGAGGGAATGTGGAAATGACGTGGTGGATGTGTGGCGTGTTGGTGGAGGGTCACACCATCACTTAATAGAACTCTGTTAGCCACGTCATCACTTAATAGAACTTCGTTAGTGCCAGGGACTAAAATAACATACATCAGTGGCGGAACTTGACTCAAATATTTAGGGGAGCCGAATAAAATTTTAATTCATAAATAAATATATAATATTATATGTTTAATTTTATTTTTAGTCCCTCATTTTTAGATCATATATAATTTTGGTCCTCCAAATTAAGTCCCCCTCAATTTTTAAAATTAAACAAATTTGGTCTTCCTTTCCATTGTTTTTCACTTAAAACCCTCAAATTCTTATTTTCAATCTAAATATTTTGTAGTTTATGATAGATTCGAAATATGAAATAATTGAAAGGTTCACAAGTAAAAATTTTAACAAAAATTTAATAAATGAAAGATTTTGTAGGGTTTGGGGTTTAGATAAGGCAAAAAAAGTGATTTTTCAATTGTAGGTGATTTTGATATTTTGGTTGGTGAGTTTTGAACTTAATAATATTTAAAATGATTTAATCAAATTCAATTTGTAGAGATATTAAGTAGAAAGTGATAATTTGAGGGTTTTATAGATAAAAGAGAATTGACAAAGGTCTAAGTTAGCTTAATTTTAAAAATACAAGAACCAAAATTGCATATAATCAAAACTAAAGAAATCAAAGTCCAATTAAACCTCATAGTAGTATTAACATAAAATTGATCATTAAAATAATATTTAGTTAAATAATAAAATTACCCCTAATTAAACAAATTTTACAGAACAACTTAAAAAATACTTGAAATATATGAGAGAATTTAATCAGTATATATTGTCAGTGTAAGAAAGTCTTACACCACCATTTAATAATGTGTTACCACATTATTTAATGAATATGGTACCTATCTGCTATTAAACTCAATAAATGATGCAACAATATATCATTGAATGATAGTGTAAAACTTTTTTACACTGCCAATGTATGTCCATTAAATCTATTTTACGAAATCTTATTATTGACGAAAAAAAATAAAATATTTTTAATAATTATATAATATGTATATGTTTAAAAAAGTTTTGAAAAATAGTTTGGGGGAGCCATGGCTCCCTGATAAGTGAAAATTAGTTGATAAATTAGAGCACTTTTTAGTTCACTTATCAAGGATAAAATGGTAATTTTACCTGAATTTAATCCCTTTTTATTAAATATTAGATAAATTATATTTATTAATCTGAGATTTGAATTTGATACTATTTTGATAGAAATATTGCTGATTTTTGCAGGATATTGCAAAGATTTAATTTGAAGGATAGATAGCATTAAATGAGGGAGATGTCTGCATGATTTGAGATTGATTGAAGATATTTAATGAAGATTTAAAGAAGATTTGAAGTCATTAATGAGGAGATCACTGCCAACCAAACAAGGATTCTGCAGATAAGCTTCCCAATTAAATCAAAGATTGCTCAATAAATACAAGGATTTCATCAAGAAAAGGGAAATAAGGAAAAACAAATCTGCTAAAACCAGTCTCGGGAAGAGATCAAGATTAAAAAGAGAAAGTTGGAGCTGCAGGACTACATGCGCTTCACCCTGCGCTATAGCGTAGATGAAGCGCAGACTCTCTGGAAGTTGCGCCTCATCCTGCGCTGTAGCGCAGCCTGAAGCGCAGGTTACTCTGATTTGGTCCCTGTTGCCATTTTTAGATAGATTTCTCCCCAAATTGTTGTGTCTTTCCTTAGTCTATAAATAGGAACCTCTTGTATCAATTCCGGTGTGCACGATCATTGTAATCAAGTCTATATATCAGTGATAATGTACCAGAGCTAAGTTTAGAGTAGGAAAGGAGGAGCGCTTCACAAGGATTGAAGATGGTGATAGCATCTTCGGTGGTTTGTATGGCTACCTTGTGTAGTTAACTCTCCATTAGGATTGGATGTAATTGATTCTATCCCCAAGTGTATGTAAACTCTATATTATTATTTTTGTGCTCTCTGTCTATAATATTGGTAATCTTATTCTGTACTTAATTCCTAATTCTCGCGTTTGCGCCTGGAGTTATAGGCTAGTGACTAGGAGCATGGGACGGGTTTTGTCCATCTCATACTCGACCCTAACTTTTTATCAGACCGAATTCTCAAACCCGAACCCGTCCATAAACCCGAAGAAACCTGACAATGGATAAGACTACTTGAAACCCGAACCCGTCCACAACCCGAAGGAACCCGTCCATAAACTCTAAATCCTAATATTTTACTTTCTTATGAACTTTCAAATATTTTTAAGAGAAAAATATCACTATATTATTATATAACTTTATGTATGGAATGTGTTTTCAAAGTAGATAGAACCTCTATCATAGAGAAAAGTTAAATAAAAAAACTCTAGGAAGTTAAAATGATGTTAAGTCTTTAAGTAATATAAAATTATAAATGTTATATATTATATATTATATATATAAATATATGGGACGGGTTGGGAAACCCGAAGATTAACCCGAACCCGTCCTCAACCCGATACCGTGTTATTGAATGAGACCCGATTAAACCCTAATCTTTCATGTGGGACAGGGTCTAACCCGACCCGAATAGCTTGGGTTGGGACGGGTCCGTGGGACGGGCCGGGTTTTGCTCACCCCTAAGCTAGTCTTAACTAAGTTAGTTTTGATTAGGACTGAGAGTGGGGGAGCGGATTCTGAAGAAACTCATTCTCTGATTGAATAAGAATACTCGGTTAACCATTGACTGAACATGGCTGTTTACTAATGATTGATGGGTAGTGTGAGTACCATAATGAAGGGCATTCGACCATTAAGCTTGGTATTGATAAACCGATAGCAAAGAGATAGTTGATTGTGAATCTAGGACCGAACATAGGCGTGTCCTGATGAGTGATGGTAGTGACAGTACTGGAGCGAAGGTGTGTCTACAACATTAGGCCTCGTTTATCAACTAGTTCTTTTACAAACTGACTAAAAAAGAGCAAAATAAGCCGAGGGTAAGTCTGTCGCCTGGGAGAGCCCGCATGGATTATCTTTGAGTGTGTGAGGCCGCTGGTAACTCGGGGTCTTAGCAATAAAGTTTGTCTAGGATATTATAGAGTAAACCTAAAATAATAGATAGTTTTTACATACATAAAGGGTGTGATGATATGAAGTCCAATCCTAATCCAAGTAAAGTGTCTCTAACTCTTCCTTTCTAATTCCATTAATATCTGTTATTTACAATTCCGCAACAATATCTCTAAACCGTTGTTTTCCCTTGATAATTAGATCACAGTCTACGTAAATTGATCGTTCCCTGTGGATACGATAACTCTTCTTACTATTATACTACTGGATTTTTGGTTCGCTTGCCAGAAACTCATCACTCCCCCTGTCAACATTAAGATTCGCCACTGACATACATTTCAAAATGTGGGGACTAAATTTTTTAAAAAAAAATTGGTAGGGACTAAAACCAAAAACACAAAAAAATGTAGGGACCTGATGAAGTTCTGGCAAGTGTACCAAAAGTTCAGCAGTATAATAGTAAGTATGAGTTTATCGTATCCATAGGGAACTGTTCACTTCGTATTTTACTAGTGATCAGGCTATCAAGTAGAAAAACGGTATTTTGGTGATTGTTATGCTGAAAGTAAATTGCATAAAGTAAAGAGATAGTTGAGAGAAGGTAAAATACGTTACTTGGAACAGGATTGAACTTCGTATCATCGCACCCCTTTATGTATGTGATTCCAATATTATTTATGAATATATTTTTATAAAATCCTAGCCAAACTATGTTATCCCCTGTCGGTGTCCCATATCACGAGATACTCAAAAGTAATTCATGCGGGTTCTCCCAAGCGACAAATTACCCTGCTTGATTGCTCTACTTTTCCGTTCGTCAACACTATCAATTCGCCCTATAGACCTATAGTGTCAGCTATGAAGAGATTGCCTAGTTCTTCTTCAATGATCACTTTCTCCTATAACCCTATAGTAACTACTATGAGTACTTTTACCAATCAGAATTTTAGGTGTCCTATGTCTAGGCTTTCCCAAACTCGCTGTTGAATTACAAAACCATTTACCAATGCATTTTATAAAAACAACCTATAACTCCGGCACAAAGGCGGAAGCTACGCATTAAGCAAAGTATAAAAGTACCGATATTATAAAATAGGGATTCATAAATAATAAAGAGAATTCACATACACTCTGGGGATTGAATCAACTACATTCAATCCTACTGAGACGCTTAGCTACGCATGGTAGCCATTACAACCCAATGGAGAAGCTACCACCTTGCTCCAATCCTAGCTCTGCCTTTGCCGTCTCTCTAATCTTTCCTCTATCTTAGACTCTCTACTTTCTAGCCTCCTTTGATCTTTACAAAAGGTCCTATTTATAGACCAAGGAAAGCTATCTTAAATCTGCAAGGAATCTATTTTGAAAACAGATCTAAAAAAAATAAATCTGCGCAGCTGCGCTTCACTTGCGCTAAGCGCAAGTGAAGCGTGAATTACAGAATGCTTCGCTCCACCGTGCGCTTAGCGCAGGTGGAGCGTGGAACGCGTAACTGCTTCTTCTGTTTCCTCTTTTAACAGCTTGATTTCTTCCTAATTTTATCCTTGTTTGCTTGGCTTTCCTTGTTTCCCTCTTTTTGATCTGATTTTGTATTTATTTTGCCTTTGAATTTAAATTGGGAAGTTATCCGCAGAATCCTTGTTAAATGGCAGTTGATCTTATCTTTATTTGTTCTCATTTAAACTTCAAATCTGCAGATCCTATCCTCAAAGGATGCTATCTTCTCTCCTCATTTAAATCTCCTCATAAATCTTCAAAATCAACAGATTTTATATTAAAATAGCATCAAATTCAAATTCAAATCAAATAAACATAATTATTACAATTATTACTAAAAAGAGATTATTTTGGGGCATAAATTACTATTTTAATCTTGATAAGTGCAGTAAAAATACAAGAATATATCATATAATTTACACTTATCAGGACCAAAATGATATTTAAGCCTTATTGAAAAGACTCAATTTGTTACTTAACATGTTAGTAATGACAGGTTAATCAAGATTTTTTTAATGCAAGGTATTCTTTATGGGAGACAAATTTACTTGAACTGGATAAGACTTTTATGAACGGCAAAACTCTCCCTTGGAGTATTTAATGTAATTGAGGGCTAGAACCTGAGACCACTGGTTAAGCTGAAATAACCCCTTACTGAAGGGAATCAAGCATGTGGTCAGGGTGCAGCGGAAATAAATGGATTACCTTCCTCGTCATAATCGTTTTGTGAAAACACGAATCAAGGCATAAAAAGTATTGAAACGAAAGGTCGTACCTTATTAGGATTATAAATGAGGCAAGTGTAGCCACGTCTCTATTGGTATCCACGCCAACAACCGAACTAGGATACCCCCCTCAGCTCTGCTAGAAGCCTCAGAAAGTAAGAAGCGATTGCTCATGTGTCTATGGGGTAGTGCATCTTATGCTCTATTTATAAAGTGGTGGCTAGGGTTTTACCCCTCACTCACTTAACCCTCACACTTATGGGTCTGGCCCATTATGTAATAATTTTAATTAAATTAAATTAGAATTATTATCCTTTCCTAGTGGCATGTTGTATGCGTGTAACCCAATAGGATTTTAATATTTGGTTATAATATTAAAATAAAACCCTTTTATATTTAATATCATAAATAGTGAGCGGTATCTAGCAACACATCACTATCCAAATATTGAGATTATCAATAACTTTGATAAATCCTATTTTATTATAATAATTTATATGCTCTGTCCCTTTGTCCAAATATCTAATTGAACACAAGGGCATGGATTGTGTCAACCTTGTATAGTTCAATTTATATTTTCTTGATCCCCAAGTAGACTGTACAGAAAATAAATATCTCATATTTATCCTCCTGAGCATGGCCATGCATTTTGCAGTCTCACTTTATCAAGAGGCCTACAGATATAACTCCTGTTACATAGGAGGGACAAATCTCATCTAGGTCACTCACATTCCTCCACATAATTTATTATATATCCAAATACCAACTTTATGATCACCCTGTTACAGGCAACGTTTGATGATATTCAAAACATATAATTCCTTATGTAGGAATCGTAGTGATTTCAGGTCGAAGTACTTCATATAATATTTATTAATTTAAGAAACGTTCATGACACTTATGTAACAACCCATGCAACGTTCTTAAGGTGGGTCTGTTCAGTACACCATTACTCTTAATGTGTACCTATGTGAGCACATGATATCTCATATCCATGATCTGTGAGATGTGATCATCAATGAACTCACATACTAGTCTAAATGCATCTTTGTCCTAAGATGATACTTGACTAGGGACTATTTAAGAATAGTTCTTCATAAGATCTCACGATCAAGTCATCTACTTGATTTCTTATGAAGTTTAAGCTTACTATTCTACGGACAATAATTATATTCTAAAAAAATAAGTTTGCCTTTATAAAATAACATGATACAAGTGATGGATGTTCATAAATATATAAGTCTCTAGTGCATATTCCTAACACCTACCAACTAATTCGTGCACTCGGTGGTGTGTTAATAAAGATTTGAATGTGGTTGAAAGGATTTACATTCATAATATCATCATAAAAAAGTTAAATTTTTTTACTAATTCTTGTACAAATATTTAAAAATAAAACAAAAACAATATCACATTTTTATAATTACTGATGAAAATAAAAAAAAATTCTAAAACTAATCAAGTCCTTAATTTTTTAATATTTATACTTATTTTTTGATATCTAAACTAATTAAAATGAAAAATATTAATAAAACGAGAGGGAAATTTAGTTAAATAAACTTATATTTTGTCTAAAATCTAGGATATTTACTTTCCAATTGACTGAAATGTTATTTTGGTTCCGAAAGATTAGGAGTTAGTCAATTAGTCTTTGAAAGAAAGAAACTAATATATTAGTCATTCAAAGATAGTGTTATCGGTCAAATTAGTCCTCTTGTTAAGTCTTGTTTTGGTTAAGGATTAATTAAAATAATCTTTCAAGAATTAATTTAATAGTTATGATGATCTTTCATGAATTAATTTGAAATTAGACCATAATAACAAAAAAAACATGAAATATAAAATTTGTGCATGAAAGATAATCATCATAACGTTTAAATTAATTCTTGAAAGATTAATTTGATCAACCCTTAACTAACAGGATATACCTAATGAGACACATATTATGTATTTAAATCCACTCCCACTTCATCAATTACATTTTGAGAAATAATCAACTCCAATATGAAAATTATCAAAATAAATTTTTCCTTTAAAGTCAAATAGGTATATAATTGTGGGTATAAATATTTGCATTATATACACAAGATATTTATTATATGAAGGTTAAGGAAAGATAAGTTTATAGAACCTAAATTGTTAACTTATAAAAGGATATAAATTTAAAAATTAAGCTACATATAATTTTGTAATTCTTAAAAAATACAACATTGATTACTGTAACGTCCTAATTTCTCAATTCAAGAATAAGTGTCCGTTGGAAACACTATTCCGAATTTCTGAAATTATTTTGCGTCATTTCGTGTATCGGCATACAAACACAAATTGGCTAAACAGTCCAACATATGCTTAAGCTACCTCAACATTCAATAACACAATTCTAAAACATTCCTTTAAGAAAGATAGGGAGGGACCCACACTTGGCGTGTTTAAGGTTCATAAAACTCCTGTCGGAAATCCGGCAGAGTCTTCCCTGAAAACTGAACGTTTCCCAATTTCCAGATCCACCTGAAAATCAGCAAAACACAAGTACAGTTCATAATAACAGAAGCACTAATCCATTTCAGTAATAAGAGGCCTCTGTGGCCAAACCAAACATTCACATCAATCTCTTAAAATAATACAGTCCAATAAACTATAAGCATATTGATGAGTTTCTGGCAAGCGTACCAAAAATTCAGCAGTATAATAGTAAGTAAGAGTTATCGTATCCACAGGGAACGATTCAATTTTAAATACTAGTGGTCACAACTATCAAGTGAGAGAATATATTTGATATGAGTGTAGTTTGCAATAGTAAATAAAAAAACAGTAAATTGAGATAGGTTGAGCAGGTTACTTGAACTTGGATTGAACTTCGTCTATCGCACCCCTTTCGTATTTGAATCCCAATAATATTTATGAATATGCAATTATAATATTGAAGCACAAATTAAAGTTATTTTACCCTAGTCTCCACAGTGATAAAATACTCAGAAATAATCTACCCTGGTCTCCACAGTGATAAATTACCTCGGATTAAAGATCTATTTGTTTACGCTATTAATTCACCCTGGTCTCCACAGTCGCAAATTAAGTGTTTTTATCAATCAGAATTCAAGTTTCCTATGTCTAGGCTCCCCCAAACTCGCTATTGATTTTATAGAATCACCTCTCGAATGCGCCCCACAAAACCAACCTATAACTTCGGCACAAAGGCGGAAGCTAAGCATTAAGAACAGATAAGAAGCACCAATATTATAAAAGCAGGGATTGATAAATAATAAAGAGAATTCACATACAATTGGGGATTGAATCGACTACATTCAATCTTATTAAAGAGTTTAGCTACTCATGGTAGCCATTACAAACCAATGGAGAGACTGTCACACTCTTCTCCAGCTCTAGCTCTGCTCCCCGTCTTCAAAAGCTCCCTTGATCTTTGCAAAAGGTTCTATTTATAAAGGTTGGAAAGCCATCTGAAATCTGGAAGAAATCTGATTTGAAATTTGTTTGGAAAACTGATTCGTGTCCTGCGCTTCATCCTGCGCTCAGCGCGTTTTGAAGCGCAGGATCCAGAATGCATTTTAAATGCTGCGCTCCACCTACGCTCAACGCAAGTGAAACGTGAGTTACGATCCAACTTTCCTTGTTTCCCTCTTTCTCAGCTTGATCTCTTCCTGATCTTATCCTTGCTTGATCTGCTTTCCATACTTTCCTCTTTTTAGCTTGATTTTGTGCTGATTTGATCTTCAATTTGAATCTAGAATTAAATCTGCAAAATCCTTATCCCAATAATTGTTAATCTTATCCAAATCAGCTGCCATTTAAATCCTTATCTCGTAGATTCTTTATTCAAATAAATGCTATCTTGTTTCCTTATTTAAATCCTTCCAATTTATCTGCAAAATCAACAGATTTTCTATCAAAATACCATCATATTCAAAATCAAATCAAATATTCACAATTTACGCAATTATTAATAAAAAGAGGTATTTTGGGGCATAAATTCACTATTTTACCCTTGATAAGTGCAGTAATTATATACTAAATTATCATATATTTTTCACTTATCACATATACATATATACACAATTCTTAATCATTACATAACTTTATTAAATCTAAGCGTCCTAAGGCAACTGGTAGCGGGGGAGGCGGGATGGTCCGCCTCGAGACTCCGAATCGTCCTCCAATGCTAAGAAATATTTTCCTGCACAACTGAAGATGTTTTCCCACAACATGGGATGAGACTATGTCCCAGTGAGTGTGATAATAGTGTGTGCAGTGTGGGGGGAAAAGCACAAGATATACAACATTGTAGCATCACTTGATAAATTCAGAAGACATTCATAATGGTAAAATTCAAGACAGATAATGTCAGCCATCCAATGACAATCATAAATGCAGGGTCAGTCATGAAGTGTTTTACCCAACACCCAATGGGTCTTTCCACTGTCACGTGCTTTGAGCGCTCGGCCATGTGACCAAGGACCGTCGTCCAGGGCCACCCTCATTAAGTTTTTATCATCAAACATGCATGATTTATTTTTAATTGAGGAATCCTATATACCCCTTGGCCTAGAGGTAAATGTGATTGCCTCTCTTGCAACATGAATCCAAGGACTGGAAACAAAGTCTCAGAAACATGAGTCCAGGGACCAAAAGTCTGAGTGTGTAACATGATCAATTTAAACATGAAATCCAAGGAACCAAAATAATTATTTTTAAACATGCAGTCCAAGGATTCAAAAGTCATTAATTTCAACATGAGGTCTAGAAGACCCAAAACTCTTCCTTTAAAAAACATGAGGTCCTAAGACCCAAATCCTTTTCTTTTCCAAAAACATGAGTAAATGATTTCATGAGAATAATAATACTTCCATAAGCATGTACATATGCATAATCAACAATTAATTCAACATTCAACATTCAACAATCCAACATTCCATAAAATTCCTAATTCCTCTAACCTAGGGTTTGAGCAACAAAGTCATACATTCAATCAATCCAACAATCCACCCTAGGTTTGCATAAAATCAACTCCAATCAACAATAATAGCAAGGGAAGGAAGGATAGTGAGCATACATAGGAGAACAATCAAGAATACAAGTGAGAACCACACTCACCTCAATGGAAGAATCTTAGTGAGAAGTAGAAGGGAAGGATGATCTTCAAGCTCCAAGAGGTGGGGAAGGCTTCCAATCAACTAGCTCCTTCTTCATCTCACTTTCTCTCTCTAAAACCCTCTCCCTCTCTCACTAGAAACCCTAAAAAATTAAGCTCTAATGGAGAAGGGGAAAAGGTTGAAGAAGGTTGGATGGGTGGATCCTTGGCTCCCCAAGCTTCCTCTTAGCTCCCAAGCATGGTTTCTCTCTAAAAAATACTCCCTTCTCTCTCTAAGAACCCTAAAGGAGGAATAGGAATGAAAAAATGAAGAAGAACGGAGAAGAGGACGAGCTGGAACGGTTTTAAAAGAGGAACAGCGCGTTCGGGCGCTCAAACCTCCGCCTGGGCGTTCAAACGCCTAATTTCCTGCCAAACGCGCGTTTGAACCCTCTCGGGGCGTTCAAACGCCCAAATTTCATCCTTCTACGCGTAACTTGATGTTTGGGGGTGCAAATGAGCTCGGAATACTATCATATAATATATCAAATTGAAGCCCCAGAAATTAGCTTCCTAATGAAAGTGGAATTTGTAGGAACCACAGGAAACACTAGAAGGGGGTTGAATAGTGTTTTAAAAACTTTAAGCTAATTTTCGGAAACCCTTTTATAAACATCAAATAAACTTTTGCAAGTTATTATTAAAAACTCTTTTAGCGGAAAGTAAAGATTATTTCTTCCTCCAAGCCTCTCCAGGCTCACTGAGTATTATTTCTTCCTCTAAGCCTCTCTAGGCTCTCAGACACTTAATGTGTTTACAATGATGAATGGGTTTAAGTTTCAACGAAACTTAAACTTCAGTTTTCTTGTACAAAGAGATTACTGAGTACAACTCAGAATACAGAGAATAAATTCTAAGTACAAGGAAGGACAAAGATACAGGTATATAATTTTGATTCTAACTAGTCTCTGTTTCACCCTTCTTTTCTTCTTCAGAGAGTTAGACTGACAGTATATTCTCTTCAGCTTTCTCCAGTCCTCTCTGTGGCTTTGCCATTAATATTTCATATTTTGAGATCCATGGCAGCCTCTTTTCTTTTCTCTCTTTTTCTATTCTTTTCTTCCATTGATTTTTTCTGATGCCTTGCCATTTGATAATTCATATCATTTGATTCACGACTTGCATTCTTTCTTCAATTTTCTTATCTTCTCCTTATGACTCCTTCATCACTCATTTGTCTTCCTCCCATCACATTTTTCATCACCACTGATAGAAGGATATGAGGACGTATTTTTTATGATCTGGAAATATGTCCGTTGGAGATTTCTTTGTATAACGTTAAAGAGTTTCTCTTATGTTGTCTTCAGACTTGAGAAACTAGCCGTTGAGGAATACAGGGTATACCGTTGAGAAGAGATGATTAAGCTCATAGAGCCTTTGTGAGATAGCTTTTCTTTGCTTAGCTTCTAACTTTAAGCAGAGTAGGTGTGTAGATATAAATCTTGTTCTGACACACAACAATTTTTGCTCATGAATATTTCTTGAGAGTGTAGTTGATTCTTCAGCAAGTTGGCTTTCTACTCTCTCTCTCTTTCTTCATTGTACAAAGTTTGTTGTCTGAATAGAGATAATGAGTTTGGTCGTTGGACTTCTCTTTTATCCTTTGTGAAATTTGCTTTTCTTCTTGTAAGGATTCAGACTTCTGATAGCATATTGCAGAGTCAATACAGAAGTAGGTGTTCAGCAGCGCTGACCTATCTCTGACCTCTATTTGCTTTTTTGCAATAGGTTTCCTCTTTTATGTACGATGTTCCTTAGAATGAGGAAAACAACTTTTGTTGCTTCTTCCTTTGTAGATGATGGCATAAGACGTTTAGAACCCTTTAGGTCTTTGTGCAGAGAGTCTTTGCCTTTGTTGAAGTTTCCCATCGTAGAAGATTTAAACACGTCATCAGAGAGTTGAGAGAATCTTCAGTGAGTTCACATTCTTCAGCATGTTGAATGTCTTCAGAAGGTTGATCACTTCAGCATGTTGACCATTTCAGCGTGTTTGAATGTTATTAGTTCTTGATATTTTCAGATAGATTGACTCTTTAGATAGTTCCCGTTAGCAGAAGGTTGCTTTTCTTTTAACCAGATTTCTTTCTTCAGTGCTACAACTTTGAAAGTAATTAGGTTCAACTGCTTTCTGATTGGCGATCTTCTTGAAGACTTTCTTCACTTCAGCTTGCAGATGTGCTTCTTTTCTTCAGTCCATATACTTTCAGCAGGTTGATCAATTCTTCAGATAGTTTGTTGTATTGTTCTTCTTTTTAGCTTGTTGCTTCTTTCTTCTTCTCTTCCATTTCTTTTAGTCTTTTAGAGAGTTGCTTCAAAGCTTTCCTCTTTTACTTGGTATGTTGTTCTCCTTCAGCAAGATTTCTTCTTTCAACAGGTTGCTTCTACAAAGTTCTTGAAATACACAGAAAAATACCTTTCTCAGTAGCACCTATTTTCTCATAGTCTAGTCTAATTTGTTAATCATTAAAACCAAGGATAATAAGTCTTGAATCTAATTTAAATACTTAAATTAATTATGAGACTCAACAGAATCACCTTAATTGGACACCCATAGCTCTAGATATTTGTGAATTAGTGTACCAAGGTTATTAGGCCTAAAACCCAAAATTAAGCAATAACCTCGGTTTGTGCCCCTCTTGGCTCCAAATCAATTCTCTCCTTCTCAAACCTAATTCCTCTCCATGAAAACCTTTTTCTAACTTAGTTCTTCTCATCCAAACCCTTCCCCACTCTAATTCTTAATAAATCAATTCCCTAACTCTCATCTAATATCATACCTTCCCAATCTAGTTCTTCTCCCTCTAATATCCTTTTCTTATTCTTAAATCGTTATAATCCTCTTAATTCATTTACCAAATTCCTATCTAAATTCGCATTCAGAACTCCAACATCTCATACCACTTCCAACTCTCTGTTACTTGGCCGGAACCCAGTCTAATGCTCCCACCATAGTTTCTAGGTCCGAATTTTGGGATGTTACAATTACTATCCTCACTTCTTTTCTTTGTCTATTAATTGTTAAAAAATATCTAAAAATATCATCTATTTAATAGTAATTTTGATCTTATTTTACTTTCTTTATGATTTAATTTTCTTGTTTTTTTATATATTTTCATATTATTTAGTTTCCTTATTTATGTACTTTCCTAATATTGGTGAATATAAATCTTAGATATATAATAATTGATTATGTTCAGGCAATTTCTTAAGAAATTTAGTGATTCCCGTCTATTGTGATATGATATCAGAGTCTAGCCTAGATATGATATTGGGTCAGGTGGATATGTTTAGTCCTACAAACTTCACGTTCTACATGTCCAGTGCTAGGCATAAGAATGTGTGTTGAAATCCCACATTAATTAGAGATATGACTAAGCTTATTTGACCACCTTGCAACTAGAGATACTCTTGTAACTTAACTTCGACCTTCAATTGAAAATACTCTTGGAACTCAACTTTAGAAAGAAAAAACAAAAGTTTTATTATTAATGTTCAAGCTTGAACTTCAAAGATAATATGACTTTGCATTTTTGGGGGGATTTTGTGTTAACAACTTGCTGTTTAATCAATTGTATGCCTTTTTTTGCCATTAATAATCAACTTCTTCTTGAGTTATTAGTCCCTAGAGATCCATTATATTGTATTCCTATTTTGAGTTTTATTGTACTTGTAAGTAACCTCCTTTATAAAAAAAATATAAGTAGTATATTATCATCGCATTGGTCTTGAAAATGATGTTCCACTCTAAGGTTGAGGGTTCAATCTTTGTTGGTTGAATTTTAACTTTTAAGGGCCCCCTTTTTCACATCATGTTTTTAAAAAGACCCCAATATATGTTTTTAAAAAGACCCCAATATAAAAATTTGCTTGAGGCCTCCCAACATGTTGGGGCGGCCCTGGTTTACGCAAACATAGATTTAGCTTGGCTAGCTTAGTGGTATACCAACATTCCTACCCGGCTAGCTTGCCAATTAGCCTTCCTGGCCACTTGGCTTTCCACCCTTCTAGCCTCTTACCGGGATTGCTACTAGTCTACCCGCCTGGCCTTCCAGCCTCTTACCTTACCTGGATGGCCTACAAGCCTACTCGACTCCCCTACCAGCCTTCCAGACTCCTACCTTACTGGCCTACCAGTACCCTTCCTAGCCGACTGTCCTACCAGTATTCCTAGCCTATCAACCTTCCAGCCTCCTACTTGGCCAACCCACCAGCCTTACTGGGCATAGGCCTTTTTCACTACTTGTTTCCGGGTGTGTTGTCAACTACTTCCTTATGTGTTACTTGGAGGAAAAAGAAAGATTCCATAAAATTTTCTCCATTTCAAGTACACCATTTTCCCATTAAATTATGCTAACAATGTTGATGGGACTACACCCATCAAATGTATTTAACGTGCCTATAAATAAGGATTTTACACACACATGTAACCTCTTTTGACCATGCTAAGAATTTGTTGAAATTCATACCCACTCATTATGTTGAGTGTCTTTACAGATACATCATCTGTTAGCCAATATTCCAATCACTGAAGTACAAAAAGCATACCACATGCAAAAATATTCATTAGAGTTATACTGTGAACAAAGTAACTTATTCACATTGATTTTCCACCTCAAATCATAACCTTATGTTTGGATAGAGAAATTTGAAATTGCTATAATTCATGTGTTAAAATAATAAAAGAAAGAATTCCAAATGACTAATAGGAGGAATTTTTATGACAAATAGGGGGAATTTCAAATGACAAATATTGAGAGAGAATTTCAACATTTTTCTTTTATGTTTAAACTTTTTAGATTGTTATTGTCAATTTCTTTCATACTTACAATTTACTCAACATTCTCTATCACAATTTTGAGAATTCTAAAATTCTCCATCCAAACACACTCTAAAAATAATGTTATATTTATAATTATAATTATAAATTATACTTCTGGACTCTTTTATCACAAAATTACATTTTTAGGAGTAAGTTACAATATTGATATCTAAAAAATATATTTGGATTAGTTTAGTATTAAAAACTTGTTTATATTTTTATAATTCATTAATATTTTAAAGATTACTCATCATCACATTTTGAAGTCGATAGATACAAATGTTTTTAATTTAAAAACTAAATTATGTTATATATGTTAACAATCATTTTCCACATAACGTGGTTGGAGATCAATGGGCGGTCCGTACTCCATAATCATGCTTCTTCTATTGTCATGTCTCATGCGTGATTCCCACCCCCTCATTCTTCTTATTTATTTTTTAATTTCGAAAGCACTGAATTATTGTGCTGATATTATGATATAACACGTTATCGCATAATCATATAGGTGAACTAGAAAAACATGATATTATTAAATTAAATTTAACGGTTACTAAACTATTGATAAATTATTGAAAAAATATACAAGTACTTTTCCATTCTTTGACCACAATCAAGTGACGAAACCAACGTAAGGCGGTTCAAATGGGATTCTACCTTGGCAGTTGACATTGGGTCTCGTAAATGTTTGGAACGGACCGTAATTAATTTGTTGATAATTTTTGTCAGAAAAATTAAATGTTGATCATATTAATTCATAAACAATTAAAATTACTTTATATTCTTAAGAATTTAAAAAATTACTCCATGAATCAAATTAATTCCTGCCAAACAAACGTCAGTTAACAGATCTCTTGCTTGACAAACATAAGAGGTGGATTGATGCAATTTTGTTTTTCTTTTTTGGAGTGATTCGGTGTATGGTCACCAAACTGCAAAGAACAATCGGATATTGTTGTTTTTTCATTTTGTTGGATTTAAATACCTTACTTTTCAGGTTTTCACTCATAATTAATGAGAGAATCATATAAAAATAAATTAAATACAATTTACTCTAATAATAATATTACCATAATTATTTTCATAATATTTTCTTTCCTGACGTAAGAGTGAAAAATGTATGAAGGCTCAAATTCGAATTTGCTACGACGTTATGACATTACATAAGCATTCATATTTTATTATTAGTACAAGTTATTACATCACAAACTGTTTTTTTTTCTAATTATTTTCTCTCATTTATCCTTGAAGAATTAAAATTGATCTTTATCTTCCAGTTTTGCAATTTGCAAATAAACTAAGCACTGCTATTAATTTAATATCTGATACCTCAATGTGTTAGTGTTACATCTCATAGAAATTAGAAAGCCAAATATATTCACATAATTACATAATTAGTATAGTACCCCTTTGTGACTTTGTCCCCCAAACATAGTTAACAGCCAAATTATGCTGAAAATTGTTCCCTTTATGTGTTCTTCTTCTTTCTGTCATCTTCATTCAGTCTTAAAAACAAGATTCTTTTCTTCATCAGTTCTCACCATCAATTCATGCTTTCTTTTCAGTCCTCCCTCAACCTTAAAAAGTCATCACCACCCTCACCCTTTGCCATATGCAACTTTTATTCACCTTGATGCAACCTTACATTAATCCAATTTCAATTATTCAAAGACAACCACACCCACTTCTTATTTCTCCCTCTTCTGTTGAGAAAATATTCTCCAACCCAACAAGCAAAGCCACTTTTCTTCTTTATCTTTCTCTCTACCCTTTTGTTTTTTGTGTGTTTCTGTGCTGTTGTTGGGATATAGTATACTTCATGATGGTTTTCTCCCAAGGAACCTGCACTGTCAGTGACACTGACATCATGGATCCTTCCAATGCCCCAGATACTCCTCCACAAGTTTCCTCTGCAGTTGCAGATAACTTCTCTGACTACAAAAGGCTTAAATTCAGAACCTTTTTGAGAAAAATGATCTGGGAGTTTGCTTTTGCATGTGTTGCTGTTCCTTGTGGTGGCAAAAACGATGACAAAGGCCTAAAAAAGAAAACTTTGGAGCATAACAAGGTGTGGCTGCTGGCTGAGTCTGGTGGGTGTGGAGCAGAATTGGCAAGTGCTGAGCCTCAATCGGTTCACTCATCTTTCAGGTTCAGCTTCCGTTCTCAGGTTGAGGTTGAAGCCTTGAACTTGAGTTCTTCTGCTGCTGCTGCTGCGACCGTTTTGATGGTGAATTTGGAGTATGAATCTCGAGCAAGGGAGATTATGAAATGGAGGAAGATGGAGTCATTGGAGAGATGCATATCCCCAGTGGCCAACACTTTGATCAGGTTCAACTATGATGAAATTCTATCTGCTACTCGCAATTTCTCCAAAGGTAACTTTTTTGTGTGTTGTTATGTTGATGGAATGAAGTTTTGTTCCTTTGTGTGAGATTGTGATTCATTGTTTTGTTATGTGTAGGCAGAGTATTGGGGAGAGGAGGCTTGAGCTGTGTTTTCAGAGGAAAAGTTGGGTTTTTTAGGACCAGTGTTGCAATTAAACGGTTGAAGAATGATGACAAAGAGTGTGCCAAGGCGTTTTGCAGAGAATTGATGATTGCTAGTTCTCTTCAAAATGCAAACGTTGTTCCCCTTGTGGGATTTTGTATTGACTCAGAGGAGGGTTTGTTCTTGGTTTACAAGTATGTATCAGGGGGTAGCTTAGAGCATCACTTGCATGGTACTCATTTTCTCTGATTTTCCTTGACTCCTGCTTTTCTAGTGTTTACATGTACAATGGTATTTGTTGAATCTCACTGATTCTAGCTTGCCTATTTTATAGGGAAGAAGAAGAGTTTGAAGGGTGGTTCACCACTTTCATGGTCAATGAGGTATAAAGTTGCAGTTGGGATTACAGAAGCTGTGGCTTATCTGCATAATGGAACAGAAAGATGTGTTGTTCACAGAGACATTAAGCCTTCAAACATTCTACTTTCCTCTAAGAAGATTCCCAAGGTAAGATGCACTCTTGTGGATGAGTTGTAGTATACTATTGTGGAAATTATAGCATAAGCAGCCTTTACAAGTCATTCTGATTGTTTTTGTTAAATTGCAGTTATGTGATTTTGGATTAGCTTCATGGACTTCAGCACCTTCAGTTCCTTTCCTTTGTAAAACTGTCAAAGGAACATTTGGGTATGAACTTAACCCCTTAATATTGATTCTACAATTTTTTTGTGTCTTTTTGCCCTATTTGTTTTTCATATTCTAATAATTGAAATCAAGTATTTTATACCTTTCTTTTCTCAACAGTTATTTGGCACCTGAGTACTTCCAACATGGGAAAGTATCAGATAAGACTGATGTTTATGCTTTAGGAGTTGTTTTGTTGGAACTCATAACTGGCCGAAAGCCAATTGAAGCAAAAAGGCCTCCAGGAGAGGAGAACTTGATCTTATGGGTGAGTTAATTGTCAAATCTTATAGCTTATGATTGAAAATAACCAAAACACTCTAAGCATAAAGTCAAACTATCCTATCAAATAATACATTAACTATGAACAAAGCACTTATGTGACTTTCACATCAGTTTCTAATTCCTAGAACACAAAATTAATAATATCCTAGCTGTTCATCCATTTCAGAAACAAAAAGAATAAACTGAAAATTGGTTATTTTATCTGGTTCTATGACAAAATTGCTTGATCTAGCTGTAAAATATGACAATTAGATTTTCACTGTGTCTGAATAAGCTCAGACAGCTTTTAGAATTTTTTTTTTTTTTTTTATATGGAGAAGTAATACTAATACAGTGATAACTCATGGGGAAAATATTGCTTACAAAAAGTCTTGTGGACTATGTGGTATGCAGTATCCAAAGTGAATAATGACTTACCTTTACAGTAAAAAACTAGCTCAAAAATTTGGCAGTTATGACTACACTAGTGCTGGTAATTTCAGCTTGTGTTAATGATTAGTTATGTTTAAGAAGAGTAATGTCAAATGTTCATGGTCTTTTTGACACACATTCAATCTGACATTCAATTGCAGGCTAAACCTTTGCTGAAAAAAGGTAAAGGAGCAATTGAAGAGTTGCTTGATCCTCAACTCAAGTACAGTTTAAGATACTCAGATCAAATGGCTCGAATGATTGATGCAGCAGCTGCTTGTGTTACAAATGAAGAATCTAGGAGACCTGGTATACATGAGATTCTTGCAATACTGAAAGGTGAACAAGAGCCTGTTTTCTCTAGAAGAAGGAAATCTGGTTATCTAGGGAATGGATTCATGATTGATTGTTACCCTCAATTACAACAAACAAATAATGAGATGAAAAGTTACTTGGCTCTGGCAATGCAAGGAGTTCAAGAGTATGAGGATTATGATTATCTTTATGGTCGTTAAAACATTTTTGCCATGATTCTCACTATAATGCTAGGGATTAGATGTGAAAGTTTTGAAGTTCATAGGAATAGGAGGAGCTCATAGGAAGCTTGTTTTTTTTTTGTGTACATTTCTTCCCTTTACCTTCCCTTTTTCTCAAAAGGGTAAAGTGTAATAGAATTTCTTCCATTCTTTATGGTTAATGTTATGCTAGAAAACTCTATATTATATGTTTATCCTTGTGAGCTCTTGGCATTCTTTTTCTTGGCCCTACTCTAGTTCTATTTTCGATACTATTGTACTATTTACTTCATTTTTTTAATAATTGTTTTTAATAGGTAGTCTTCTTCTATTTTACCATAAAAACAAATGAGTCTTGTTACCTGGTGCCTTTAGGGCAGCGCTGGTTAAGAAATCCACATATAGAAAGACTTTATTGGAAATCATTAATGTTGTGCAATTCAATGGAAGGAGTATGTACTTCTAGATGACATAAAAAACATGCGCGATAATGCAAGTACAACCATGCCAATAGAAGGAATAAATGAATATTAATTGAAGATAGATAATATATTAAACCATGTAGGGATTCAAGCTCTCTCAAGTACTAGAAATTTCCAGTAGGAGAGAGATGGACTCACACCCATGTGTGGGTATGGATCTATCTTTCTTCTACTGGAAATTTCTAGTAACCGAAGAGGATCCAGTCTCACATGTAGAGTGTCCAGATACATCTTAAGATGAGGTGCAAAATTACTAGCGTTATGTTTTAAAGTTGGTACCCTAACCCTTTTATGATTAAATAATCTCTGACTCTAATTGTTAGTGACCTATCTTTGTCCTGTTTTATAATAATGTACAATGGTGAGAACAAATTAAAACGTAAAATATGAAAACAATGGGAAAGACAAAACCGTAGAGCTATTAAAAACGGTTCTAATATGACAAAAAACACCAAAAGAGGCTAACATCATGAATTTAATGAACCTCTCTCTCATTGTCATCATCATGTATATATAGAAAAATCATGCACATTGCACACACAATTAGAAGAACCATTTTCACATCCAATTAAGGAAGGAATGGAATTAATTAACAATTAGGGGTAAGTGTGAGAACTTCAAATTAAAAAATCTTAGCAACATCCCTGACTAGACCACGGTTGGCTCTGGCAAATTCTGTGAACTCCTCATAAGAAATGAACCCATCCCCATCAGTATCAATCTCTTCCATCATCCTTTGCACTTCTTCAGCGGTCACTGATCCAAGTGCTTTCAGTGCTTCCCCAAGTTCTGATGAAGAGATTTTGCCATCGCCGTTGGCATCAAAACGCTGGAAAATGCGCTCCCTATCAGCTACATCTTGTGGATCATCAGCCATATTAATTGTGGGAATTAATTTATTATTATGACAACGAGTTCAATTCCTTGTCGTTTTGGAGTTGCACTGAAAATTGGAGATTGGTCAATTGCCTAACAAATTGGTTCTTAAAGACCTTGGCTTGCTCATGATTTAAGGATAATCCTTTAGTTTCGGGGGTGTCCCTCTTTGGCAACGTTAAGACTTGGTCACCGACTTACCAAAATAGCATACTTCATAACTGATTTTGTATACTTATTTATGGTTCTAAATGTTCTTATATTTGTTTAGGAAATGGATGTATTTGGTTGAAATTTACCATTTGAATCATGTGAATGTGAAAAGACCCCTACATCCACATGGCTTCTCCTAGAGGATTTGCTTTGTCATACGGTGTCTGACTATTAATGCTTATTGTCTATTTATCTGCTCAAATAGATATTACATAATCTTTTTTTTGCAAGATCACATGTATCCTTTACTGGAGGCAACCTGTCGAGCCGGGTAGGACTTTTATGGGCGGTAAAACTCTCCCTCCGAGTATTTAACACAGCTGCATACCCAACTCGAGACCACTGGTTAAGCTGGAACAACCCCTTACTAGTTGATCCACATATATTACATAATCTATTTGAATTAATTGTGCATATCTTATTTATAATTTTATATATTTTTTCATATATAGGATATTTATTAGTTAGATACTAATGTAGGCTTTTTAATATATATACAAATGGTGCATCAAAATTGAATTTATAGACAAGTTGTTTGCGTAGAACTCTCCAAATTTATGGCCACTAGGGTCGATTCAGTAATTAGAGGTTTGAGTAGTTTGTAAGAGTTAAACCTCATTGTTTCTATTGTATGTAAAAAAAAAAACTCCAAATTTATTTCAATATTATGATAAAGAGTTGTTTAATTATATTATTTGGCACTTTTTCAACTCTATATTATTATTGAATGAAATTCTATGCTAATTAAAGTAATAGAGCTAGACACGAGTTTAGTTAGACTCAAGTATAAATCTATTTAATAATAAAAATATTAAAAAAGAATTTAATTTGTATATTTTATATTGTCATTTAATAATACACGTTACATTATTTGATTTGGTGAATATAAGAAGCATTATATGATTAAACTCAATAAATAATATGATACAACATCATTTTTTTTTTGTAAGAGGGAGGGCCTAAGCCCAAGGACTACAGAGGGATGTTCCTAGGAAAGGACACACCCACAAAGTCATCAAAAAGTAACTGAATACAATCAAGAGGAGGGTGGTCTAACAAAGTAACCCCCAAAGGGAAAAGAAAGGCAAGATTAGCAATACAATCAGCAACTCTATTTGCCTCTCTATAGGCATGGGATATATAAACGTGCCACTGCAGGGGAAGGAAGCTTCTGATGGATTGCACCAGCTGGTGACAAGGATGGGTTGGCAGGCACCCTTTCTGGATGAGGTTTACTGTTGTAAGGGAGTCAGATTCTATCAAAACATGGGTGAAATTTCGTTCCCTAGCCATCCTCAGGGCTGTGAGAATGCCCCAAAGCTCAGCCTGAGTAATTGAAGAGTTACCAAGTAACTGTGAAAAGCCCAAGATCCAACTGCCTCTACTGTTTCTAAACACTCCACCACAAGCAGCTAGCCCATTTGATTTAGCAGTTCCATCAACATTGCACTTAAGCCAATTATCAGGAGGAAAGGCCCAACCAATGGACACATTTTGATAGGAGTGTTGTTTTCCATCAATCTGCTCAATAGCAGAGAAAGAATGCTGGAATTCAGCCAAGTAATTTAGGATAGCATGGAAAATAGTAGAAGGAGACTGTTGCTGGTCATTGAAAACAATAGCATTCCTTTGGATCCAAAGAACCCATAAGACAGTGGCAAAAATTAGGTCCCAGGAGTAGTCTCTCCACTTCTTTGAGGCACTCTTGATATTAACTTTAAACCAAGTATTACAGTCCAAGGTGAAGAAATCAGGGAAAAGGCTACCTACATTGAAGAAATTCCAGACTGCCTTAGATCTCGGGCAATCCCTCAAAGCATGCAGCATTGATTCATTACAATTCTTGCAGATAGGACAAGAAGAGTTGTCCTTAATTCCTCTAGCTGCCAACATAGAGTTTGTTTTTAACCCCTCATTCCTAACCAACCACAGGAAGCATTTAAGTCTATGGGGAACATCTAATTTCCAAATCTTCTTCCAAATGCTATCATGCACACAGACATCCTCCTCCTCAATAATCTGATAGGCTATTCTAGTAGTGAAGGAGCCATCAGAGGAAGGCCCCCAGGTAGGAATATCCTGACCAAGCCCTGAAACACCCCCTAAGGCAGTGAGTTATAAGCTGATTAGGAAGGTACTCTCTAAAAAGATTAAAATTCCAATTGCCCAAGCTATCAGAGAAAGAGGACACAGGTTTGGAGATTAACTCTTCAGGGATCAACTTAATAGCAGCTGAGGCTAAAGGAGCCCCTACATGCAGCCAAGGATCCAACCAGAATTTAGTTGAAGCCCCCTCCTTGATACTCCATCTCAAACCCTGTTGAATATACTGCCAGGTAAGGACAATGCCCCTCCAAAGAATAGACTGAGATCTTCTTCCCCTAACCTGGGGGACAATATCATTTCCAGCTCCATACTTGAATCTCAGCACTTTAACCCAAAGAGCTTCAGGTTTAGCAATTAAAGCCCACCCCAACTTCATGATTAAAGCCCTGTTAAAAGATTGAAGGTTCTTTATTCCCATTCCACCAGCATCCTTTGACTTACAGAATTTCTCCCATTTCACAGAGTGAAGCTTCTTTTCATTTGGGGAATGCCCCCAAATAAAATTTCTAGCCATTTGCTCTAATCTTTTGCACACTTGAGTAGGAAGGAGCACAGTTTGCATAGTATAGGTTGGCAGGGCTGAGAGGACAGCCTGAGTGAGAGTTATCCTACCAGCCATTGACAAAGAAGAGGCCTTCCAATTGTTCAATCTCTGTTGAGCCTTCTCCAAAAGATAATTATAGGTACTCCTTGTAGCTCTTTTATGCAAAATCGGGACACCTAGATACTTTCCCAAGTCAGAGGCAAGAGAGAAGCCTGATAGTTGAGCCAACTATTTAGCCAAGGAACACCCCACATTTTTAGAGAACATTATTCTGGTCTTCTCAACATTCACCTTCTGCCCCGAAGCTGCGCAAAACAAATCTAAGCAACTCATAATTTCAGTAATCTGATTTACAGAAGCCTTTGCAAAGATGAGGAGGTCGTCCGCAAAGAATAGGTGAGACAGCTTAGGCCCATGTTTACCAAACTGGAAGGGGTGCCACGAATGATTCTCAACCTTGGACAATATAAGATGAGTCAATCTCTCCAGGCAAAGTACAAATAGGTAAGGGGATAAAGGATCCCCCTGCCTAATACCCTGAGAAGGAGAGAAACTATCTGAGCGGATGCCATTTATAAGCACTCTCATCTTAGAGGTAGACACACAGTTCATCACCAACTCACAAAACTTATCATTGAAGCCAACACACAGTTTATCAATTTTGTTCCTTCTTCTCCTGACCACTGTGGATAAGTGAAAAAATCTAGTGTTACGATCCCCCAATCTGATGTAGTCACACCTAGATTTCTGGTACCAAATGAGCTCCTCTTGGGCAAGGATCATATGATACTCCTCCTATAACTTCTTCTTTAAAGCCTCCAGACCTCTATTATGCTTCATAATAAGATGCCTATTAACTCCCTCTAGTCTGGACATCACTCTTCTTTTACAATGAAAAACATTCCCAAAATCCTTCTTATTCCAATCAGTCACCAGCCTGTGAAAATTCTGAACTGCAATGTTCCAATCCTCAGAAGGAGACCACACTGACTTAACAATATTTGGGAAGCGATTATCCAACAACCAAGCTGCTTGAAGACGGAATGGTTTCACACCCTGCATAGGAATATCCTTTAGAAGTTTCAAAAGGATAGGTTTATGGTCAGAACTCAGATTTGGGAGATGAGAGGCAAACGCTTCAGGGAAGAGTAATCTCCAACTAGAGTTTGATAGGGCTCTATCTAACCTCTCCCGAACTCCATGCCACTCCCAGGTAAAGGGGGGACCAACAAACCCCAGGTCTTCAAGACCACAAAAATTCATACAAGATTTGAAGTCCTCCATAGCTCTCCAATTAGGACTAGCACCCCCACACTTCTCAGATTCCCACATGTAAGCATTAAAGTCACCAAGAATCAGCCAAGGCTCATTAGAATTCAGGCTTAACAAGCGTAAATGATTCCAGAGATCCACTCTATCATGCATCCTAGGACTGCCATACACAAAGGAAGTTTGCCATTTCATAGAGTTGTGAGGAATAGAAACGACTCCATGAATAAATTGAGCATGAGTTTCAATTACATCAATATGACAGATAGAGTTATCCCAGCACACCCATATACCACCAGAAAACCCCTGAGCATCGACCTTAATATGATTCGAAAAACCCAGCTTATTGATAACCTTGTCACCTCTAGCTCCACTAATTCTAGGCTCCATAATAACACAAATATGGATTTTATGTCTCAAAGTCAGGTCCCTTATTAAAGAAGGGAAGGTTCGAGCTCCAGCACCACGAACATTCCAGGACAATATATTCATAAAAATAAATTGAAATAAAGAAGGAAGAGTCAAGAAGACTCACACATATGGGCCACCTCCACACACTGACCATCAGCAGTACACAAGATTGCACTCCCTCCATTGTTCCCACAAATCATGGGATCATCAACGCTCCCCTGGCAGTCTTGGCCAAGAGACTCATTACACTTAGACGAAGCAGCATCAGGGGGTCTGAGATTGCAAACACCTCCCTTTAGGGAAATAAAGGGAGGGTCAAGATTTGCTGTAGGAATAAAGATAGGTTGAGCGACAGGTAAAACCGTTACTTTGGAATTATCCAAGACCTGACTGTTTTCCTGACTTAGACCCTGGCCTTGACTTCTAGCATCCCTCTTAATTTTAACCAAGGAAACTGGGCCTGAACCAGATGGTTCTGATTGAGGGACAACAACTTCAGAAGGAGCACCTTTTTGGGCCTGAGAGATCTCACGCGCCTTACTTTTAACAGAAGGCCCAATTTTTTTAGATGGAACCTGAGCACCCCCCCATACTAACCTTTCCACCCCCATGCTGAATCTCCACAGATGCGTCCACAGCAGATCCCCTGCCCTCTACCCCATGTGGGATTTTTTGCTTTTCAACTAACTCGTCCACTTTCTCAAAATTACCAAGCGCAGCAAAACGCGATCCCGTGGCAACAAAATTGTCATTTCCACCTTTCCCACCACTTCTAACTGACACAGAATCTCCTTTGGGAACACGCGCCCCACCCCCTTGCTTTTTGCGCCCTGGACGTTGCACCATCATCCAAGGGCCATACACCTCATTCCCCGTACCTTCCTTGCCATCATGCTGAGAAAAAGAAGAAACCACATTTTGCTGCTGCCTTACTTCACCATTAGACTCGGAGCTCACTATTGGATCCTTGACAGAAATGGACGGACATTCATCTTTCCTGTGCCCAAACATCCCACAGTTAAAACAAATTAAATGCAATCCCTCATATTCAACTGTGTAACTCCTTCCAAGTAATTCAAAACTGGAAATAAGAGGCTGTTTGAGGTCTACTTCAATACTGAGTCTAGCAAATTTCCCCCGCTCTGTGACTGTTTCATCCCAAACTCCATTCTTCGGCTTAAGGGTGTTAGAATCAACCCTTACCGTCTTCCCCAAAGAATCACCTATCCGAGACAAAATAGTTCTGTCATAGTATTCAATAGGTAGAGAGGGAATACGGATCCAGACTGCAACTCTGCGAAGTTCATCTTCAAAAGGGAAAATTTCTGGGTGCCACTTTTGTATAACTAGGTAATGCCCCAGAATCATCCAAGGCCCTCCCTCGAAGACGTGACTAACATCATTAAAATTTGAAAATCTGACCAGAAAGTATTCGTTCTCCAAGTCAATAAGCTCCATTTCACCTAACGGATGCCATAATTTTTCTAGACGCAACCAGAGAAACTTCATTGTAACCTTCTTACCTAGAAGTTTAATAATAATCGAATGCTTCCATGGTTGGCAAGCTTGCTTCCTCTCCTCTTTAGTCACTTTGACAACTGGGCGGGTAGGACGCTGAGTTTCCTCCTCTGAGTCACTACCATCATCTTCCATAGACTCCTGAAGTTCATCCGAAGAGTCTTGCTCGTCCTCTTCTGACCCCTCATCACTAGAAGCACTAGAATCAGACATCTCAGAATCTGACAACTCTTTCTCCTCACCTAAGCAAATATCTCTGTAAGAGACCAACGGACGAGACGAGGGCATTTCCTGAGGGCCCAGCTTTACCTTCTCCTCCAATAAAGGCTCACTTACAGCTATCTCCTCCTCACCTTCCGTCCCACTAACATCAACCTTAGCCTTCTTAGTACTTCTAGTAAGGAGGTCTACCTCCTCCTTAGTGAGCTCAGTGTTTGCGGCCATGGAAGGACTCTTCCTAGCTTATAGAACATCATTGAATTTTTTGGTGTAAGACCACAAGTATTGCATATACCGTTGGGCTCGAACTCAAGACCATTGGTTAAGTTGGAACGAACTCTTACTAGCCGATCCACGTGCTAATAGCATATCATTGAATGAAAACATTATTTCAATGATAATGGATACAAATTAAATTTTATAAACTATAACAAATATATTGTTATGACTCATTAAAATAACTCAAGAATAAATTAAAGGACTAAAATTACTTAAAATAAATGAAAGGATCAACATCAACTCGCTTGTGTAAAACAGCAATATATTATTAATTTATTATACATATATAAGAGGAATAGGAGAAACTCTAATTTCATATATGCATCCTTCCGAGTATACATACACCCTTGCTCATATACACATCATTTCTATTTTTTACCACTTATATATCTCTTCGATTTGTTATCTCTTCATAATTATATCCCTTATTAAATAATTAAGTAAAATTAAAAGTATAAATGTATAATTGATAAAACAATAATGACATTTGTTTTAATTTTTTATAATAATAGATAAATAAGAATAAAAGTTTTCTTTTAAAACGGTGTTTAAAATGGAAGGAAGAAATTATATGCATGACTGTGCCAGCACGCGCCTGTGAGAGAGACAAATAGTTCTTAATTAATATATTCTTGTTTGTGTTATAAAGATTATATTACTAAATTACAACTTATTACCAAAAAAAATTACAACTTCTTATGTATTCATTAATTTACTAAAAGCATGACTTCACAATTTAAAAAGTGCAAATATATCATCACCACACATACGCAGCACACTCAATTTAGGACAATTGAATTTAAACAAGTAAACTATTTCGTAAGTTGTAAGCCACATATAAGTATTACAGAGTAAGGTTAAAGTATATGCACGTGGTACATGTCCAAAGGCTGTTCAACAAAGAAATCAAGTAACATAGCAACTACTACATGAAATCAAAGATTGCTAGAAAAAGATTTTGCCTGGTAGCAACCATATGAACTAAATTGGAGACACGTGGCAAGTTATTGATACAAATATGACTTGAAGATGGATGAAGAATTACCTAATGATGAACCAGATTGCTAGAAAAACAAAGTTCTTATTGGAACAATTAGTTCTTATCTTATTGCATTAGCTCACAAAGTTCCTAAGAATTTACTAAAGAGAAAAAACAAAAGGAAGATCCTCACATAATTACAGTGATTGAGCTGTGAAGTTATGATACAGGCTTAAGCATGGCATTGAGAACAGCTTCCTTTGTAGGCAAAGCTGGTATTGCACCTCTCTCGGTCACAGTCAATGCACCACATGCATTGGCAAACTTGAGAGAATCTCTCAATTGTTCCTCTTTCTGCAAGTTAAAACCACATAAGCTGTTGTCTTGAACAAACAATAATTAATTACTGTGTTGGCATCATTAATTAGTTTGTTACAGGCAGGTTTGGCCAGAATTAGATTATTTATGCCTAAACCTCACTTGTAGTGTCAGGGACATCTGCAGGGAGATTATTTTAATGAAGCCAGTTTCATTTCTTCTGTTTTTTACATTGGTTGACAGGCACAAAATTACAGTATTAGTGTGCAAGAAATCGAGGAAAAAAATTATTTGATAATTCAAACAAAAATAGATGTTCAACACAACATTAGCTTCTGACTTTCTGCAGTTGTCAAATGTAGGGCCAGTTTGGATGCACTACCGCAGAATAACTTCTAGGTGAAAAAAATAAAATGAATCAAAGAGGTCAAATGAATTTAACTTCCCCATAAGTTGAAATTATTTTTTGTAGTCAACCTTCTCCAAAATCTCTCCCATTTAACTTCTCCATAAGTAACTAATTTCAACTTGAAGAAGTTAAATTCATGTAACCTCTTTGATTCATTCTATTTTTTTCTTCTAGAAGTTCTTCTGCAGAAGTGTATCCAAACTGGGCCGTAAACCTTTTGGATGGTTGATATCAAAGGCAAATATATTTTGCTCACCTGAAGTAATGAAAGATCCCCAGCTAATTGTGATAATATTCCAGCCACAAAAGCATCACCAGCACCGGTGGTGTCAACAGCATCCACCTTCACTCCCTGGACTCTACCACTGAACTCCTGTAAACAAATAGATAGGACAGATTTCAATTCATAGTTATCAATAATACACCATAAATAGCAGCATAAATGTTACTAAATTTGGAACTAATAATTTTTCCAGGACTTTTTTTTTTAGTTGTTTGTAATTAAGTTCTGAACGAATATATGATGTCAAACACTGCAAATTGATTAATAACAAAATATATTTGATACTTTTTTCTTTCAATAATTTTCAGTTCCAAGTAGTGTGTGTCAACAAGAATTGCATGAAGGACATGAACCTTTGGAACCTATAGAAGGTTGATTATTACATATCTCTTTCATCAACCGCCCACTTGAAAAAAACCAGCCAAATTGCCCAAGAGCCTTAGCTCAAGTGGCGCACCAAATCTTTTAAGGGCCTACGTGATTCAAGTTCAACTCTAACCAAGGGTTCTTTGCCTCCACTTAGCTTTAGGGATAACAGGATATTCTCTTGGTACATAGAGGTAAGAGCAATAATAGTAGTACCTTTTATTGAGTGAATTTTATGTTGGTCTCACTAAAATGTTAGCATTGCTCTAAAGAAAATATTCATTCTGTTTATAAAATACTTTTGTGATTTTTTTTTTTTCCTAAATGACCCAACGCTGCAAAATGATTTATAAATTAGTGTGTTAGAAGAAAGCGGTTTCAATTCTTAAGCTGACAGGAATATGAGGGTACAGTTTATGCAGCAACAATTTCTTTGTTAAATGTTACAGCCATGCCTTTGAAGATACACCAGAGGATGGCCATAAAACAAATACTAGCACGAGTTGAAATGAGTTTTAGAAAATACCATCTTTTGGAAGGCTTACCTTGGTGTAATACCTGCAGCCATCTGCACCTTCGGTAACAAGGAGTAGCTTGAGGTTTGGATGGAACAGTTTACGAACAACAGCATCATCATATGGGTCTTCACCTTTTGTGAGAAAAGAAATCTCTTCTTCACTTATCTGAAAATAATTATCAGATTGGTTCTGTTAGAGATGGCTTTGTTTTGTCACTCAAGCTTACATTCTTCTGTAATTTGTACTCTAGAAAAAGAGAACATGAAATTCTATTGGGAAGGAAGTAAAGAATATATATCCTGCCCTATTGATAGGAGAGGAACCTTGATGATATCTGCAGTCTCCCATATACTCAGAATTCCTTCTCTAGCACTATCCGCAGAAGGCCATAAAGGAAGCCTCAGGTTAGGGTCATAAGACAGCACTACACCTGCATCTTTTGCAGCCTTTGCTGCGGCTATGTGTGCTGATTTGCATGGTTCTGTTATAAGACTTATAGAACCATAATGGAAGATCTTCGCCTGCCAGAAGAAAATAATACAACAATATTACTACAATAGTTTATGAATTATGTATAGATTGAAGGTGGAAACTATAAAAAGAACATAGACTTTGCAAGAATTTTGAAGTTTTGCCTGTGATATTAAGGAAACCTGAAAGGGAGTTCTTTAAATACAGAAACAGTAATTCTATATCAGGGATAAAAACGGTGGTTTAGATCCTTACACAGTCAGTTGTTATGTTTTGAATAAAACCACAAATTACCAGTTGAATGAAGTGACTTTGAGCAACTGAACAAAGTGAGACTAACCGAGAAAAGTACAACAGAAAGAATACTGAACAATTTGCTCAATAGTGGTTTAATTTCTCTTTTTGATACATTTTGCTTTGGTTTGACTAACACAAATTGCAGCTTTGGTTTTACCTTTCTGATTAAGTCCAAATCAAGTTCATCTTCTTGGAGCAACATATCAGCACTGGGATTACGGTAAAACATGAACTCTCGTTCTCCATCACTCCTCAATGTAACAAATGCTAAAGCAGTACGAGCACCAGGGTCAAAACGCATCCCTTGGTTGTTTACATTATTTTCCTTGAGTATATCAGCAAGCATATATCCAAATTCATCCTCACCAACCTGTTCATGATGCATAAAGCATTAAACAATTGTTGAAATTGAATTTAAACTTTAACTATACCTTCTAATTTATGAAAAATAAATACTGTTTGAAATTGCATCTATTTATCTTGATATCAGAATCTTATTTGCCTTTATACCAAACAGCAGGAAAAATTATACAGTAAGGCACACCATCTGTAAACACATAACTATGGACATATTTCTGATCATATAACATTAAATATCAGGCAATTCTTGTAAAATGGAGCTATTCTATAAACCAGCATAAAGGACATAAAAAACCATGTGTTTTAATAACTTAAGATTCAATTTTTGGGAACCCTACACAAGAATCAGAAGAACGGGTGAGTTGGTAAATCCAGTTAAACATTGATAAAGTTGATAAATTTAGATGATTCTAAATACTAATGATAAGAGATCTCTGATTGTCAGAAGATTATTGAAGAAATTATACAGTTTTTTGCAACCAAACTACAGCTTCACAAACAAACTTGTTTCTTTTATTACTTGCTGACCACCTCTAGAACAAATTTCATGCTTGCAGGTTCAGTCATGGGCATCTAAGAAGCTTCTTTTCTAGGCTCTCATGAATATTCACATATTGCTAACAGTTGAAATAGGAAACTGGCAAAAGTGAGAAAAACCATAACTGCATACCAGTTCACAAGATCCTTATATAGAAGATCAAGGGTTTATTTATATCACAAGATTATAGAAACAATCAAGTTCCTGCCCATTATTCGATCAACTGAGTTAACCCCCATTTTCATACCTGAAAGATTCATAGGACATCATATTAGTCCCTGGAAGTTTTGAATCATCACTTTTCTACCTTAATAATAAAATGTGTTATCATGTTAAACCCTCTGTCAGATATAACACTAATGGAGTCTGACATGTGTCTGTTAAATGCCTTAATCATCCATGCATAGTTGTCAATAGAGGCACTATAGCGGCCATAGCGGCGCTATAGCCGTGTAGCGGCAGGGGTGCCGCTACACAAATCAGGGTAGTTTAGCGGGAAATAGCGGCGCTATAGCGGCAATAGCGGCGCTATAGCGGCATAGCGGCAAGGGGCCGCTACGCGCCGCTATCTGGGATTGACAACTCTGCATCCATGTGGCAATGTGATAGGACCTGGTATTACTAAATTGGAAATGTAAATTCAGGAAACAGTTCCTGTGATACAAGTACGCAGCTGAACAGAAAAATTACAGAAACCAGAAAAAGATAAATCAGAGAATGCTCTCTGCCCTGTGACAACAGTCACCCCACAATTCCCTAAAATGATTACCTACCTTCCCCCCCACACTCTCTAGCTCTTTATTCTCTTTTTCTCCCTACAGATTCCCGCATCTCCTTCCCCAATCTTCATCTACCACGTGTGCAGTTAGTTACCTCCGCTCATAACAGACTCATTCCCACTAGTGACCTTTTTGCCCCTCCTGCGGTAGGAATATTTCAAAGGCCTCTGCTGTTGAGGCCCATCACAATGCCACCTCAACATACATGTGACACATATGGTGGCGGCACACACATGACACATAAAGCTGAGTGATTGAAGTGATAACACATGAATCCTTGAGAAAACAAACATGGTAGTTAATTAAGTAAATTAACTGTTAACATGATTTTATCTATGTTCCAATGTGGTTCTGACTTCTGAGTGACACTGTGATGTTATATATTGTTTGCTTGCTTGATTTTGTCTGAGTTGGCCATTTGTTTTCATTCATTACAAATGCACAGACAACCTTTTGCGTAATACTAAGCCTCAAGCCATGTCAAACTCAAACCCCAAGAATCACTAACCAGAAAATCCAAAATTAATTCAACAACCCAAATCCTAACCATAACAATAAAAAATACTTCCAACACAAATCCTACTGCAAACAAAGAATTGAATGACCAGAACAACAAGCCCCTAATCCCCAACAGCAAACATTATCCACAGAACCCAGAAAACAACAAAGTACCACAGAACTCATACCCCCAACACAAAATAGAGAAGTTAGAACCATCCAGCTTAGCAACCTCTATACAGAATCTCTACCCCTCAATCAACAGCCAACAAGGAAAGAACCAAAAGCCAATATCAAACCACCTGTAGACATTATCCACCATTCCCATCATGCAGTACCACCAGTACACCATAAACCACTTGTCAGCCTTTCCCACAAGCAATTAGGCCTGGAAACCACCCAAACCCCCACACCTCTGTGACAGAGACCAAATTTCCCAAAAGAATATAACCCATGAACCACCCACATCAGCACCCAAAGACCACAGCACAACCCCCACAACAACTGCTATGGCACTGTATATTAATATTGCAAGTGAAAAAAAAAATGTCATGCCCCATTTTTGTCGCTTAAAGATTCACATGTCATCGAATTAGTCCCTTAAAGATTTACATGTAGTCAGATTAGTCATTTTGCTAGCATGAACAACAAGTGGATGCTTAGGTGGTCTTGGCATGCAGATGCATAGGTGGAATTTAACCAGTTACAATAGCACTTAACAGGTCATGTAGGAATATGCTAGTGGTGCTTCTAACAGTGGCTAATAGAGGGACTAACGTGGTGACACATTTCATTATCGTGGGACTATAATTATGACACAAATCTTTCAAGAACTAATTTGACATCCCATAGATCTTTCATGGATCAAAATAGGGTTTAACTCTTGATCAACCTTATCTTCTTTGCATAGAAACTAATTTTGAAAGCAAACATGATGGGATTAAAAAGGCAAGCCCCTTCTTTTGGGAAAAGTTTGGCTTCTTAAGAATATGAGATGCAGGGACAATTTCCGGTTTGCAAGCAATCAATATATTTGCTGTATGCCTATGTTTCACATAAAAATATGATGCTTCTGACACGTATCAAAAGTTTGAAAGAACCTTGAGAAGTGTTTATACAATACCTTTCCAATAAAAGCTGATGAACCTCCTAATCTGGCTATGCCTACAGCAACATTAGCTGGGGCTCCCCCTGGAGCCTTTTTAAATGCAGGTGCATCAGCCAAAGAAAGGCCATTGATAGTTGGGACAAAATCAATAAGCATTTCCCCAAAACAAACCACAAGAGGTGATTCCTTTGTTTCAGGTGTCCCATCACCAGGAAATGCCTTTCCTATAACAAAGAAAAGTTGAGAAGTGAAAAATATGTTCACAACTTGATACCTCCAGAAGTGAAACTAAAGAAAGAAGCAATAGAAAGAAACTTTTAAATCAAAAGCTGAAATACACACAGCTCAAATTGATAGTAAAACTGCATCCTCCTCTACTTTCAAGTTGCAACAAATGCATCCCAAAATAGCACAAAGTTGCAAACAAAAATAAAAAGCAGTTGCTCATTTTTGTTTCATTTTTATTGTGCCAAATGATCAACATGCATAAGATTTGGATTTTAAAACATCGAATACCCCCACAATAAAATTATGCTTATATTAAGCATGCAAGTGAAACAACAAGTACAAGCACACTTCTTCAACTTTTAAGCTTGCAATTAAAATGCATCTCTTACCCCCCACAAAATTAAAGCAAAATGTTCCCATTCTAAAGCAAAACAGTGCTATAACTATGGCTCTCCATCCATCAACATCAAAATATAGACTCAAAGGAGAAAAATTGATGAAGACCCAGAATTGGGTTACCTTTGACAGTCAATCGGACGCGGGGAGGGGAAAGAGGGCAAGGAAAGGATGAAGCTTTGACAGTGGGCTGACTGAACTTGACTGAACCTGGAGGGTGAGAAGCCACACTTCTGAAGCAGAAAGCACCACAGTGAAGAGCCATCGAACAAGCAAAAAAATCACTACACAGCCTTAGAACAGTGTTGATTCTTGAAAAGCTCTTCGCTTTCTCTTCTCTTCTCTCTTAAATCACCAGAAATTCGATGGTGGGAACATGTGATCACTATTATATTGATGCACAGTGAGAGGGAGAGAGTTTGATGGATACGGGCGTGAGAATTAATGGGGTTTGCGTGGAATTTGGCTTTGGAATGGCCGAAAGGAAGAAAGAGAATGCAAAGAGTTATGAGTTGCTGGATTTACTCAGCTGCGGAGCAAGCAAAGGAAACCAGGATGTGTTCCTTAAACCATGTTTTTATGTTGTGTCTGTTGGCAGTTTGTTTCTCTGCTAGTGCCTAGTGACAAAAGGAAGCATTTGTTATATTTTATAATATAAAAATCATTTAATATTTATTTGAAAAATAGGTGATTACTATTAGTTTCCTTATCAAATTTGACATTTGTTTTGCAGCCAACAGATCAATTAGCCATTTGGATTTTGGACTGCTTAGTGCTGACGCTGGCCAACTGAGAATAATGTTTGTTGACACTTTGATGATAAAAAGTGTCAAAACCGGGTCAAATACTGAGTGTCGATTCTGATTAATAGAATTGATTCTAAAAGTCGATAGTTGATAAGAATGATATACGTTTTATAAAGTATATTAGATATTAGATGAAAGTGACTTAAAATTAATTCTGTAAAATCATGTTTTTGTAATGTAACAATGATAAAACAAATGGAGGCTGAATCAATGGGATTTCTAGTTTAGTTTAGTTGGTTTAATCAATAAAATGTTTTAAAAATAGGACAAATTGGAAATTGAATCCATGAAGTTGTTCACATTCCATTCTAATAGAATTAGTAATAATTAAATATATAATTTTAATATTATATAATATATTAAATAATAAATTATCATAAAATGATCTAATATTTATCATTGAATATGTAAATTAACTGATAAGGGGTTGTTTTATCTTAACTTGTGGTCTCAAGTTTGAATCCTGGATAATGGTATACAGTTACCCAACTTAAACATGATTACCTCTCCGTGGAAGATACGTGTGGTCTTGCTAAAACAATGAATTTGAAAGAATTAAAGAAGAAATAAAAAATTAAAGAAGAAAGAATTGAATTTGACTGGTTTAACACCAGTTTAGAGGTAGGAATAAGTCAGACCATTTGTCGAGGCCTAAGGCCTAATATACATTAATTATGTCTTGGTTAGGCTAGGATTTATTAAATAGATAAGGTCAAGACTTGTTCAAAAGCATGTATAACTAAACAGTCCAAGTTTTAAATAATCCAAAAGTCCTTTTATCATGTTAGTATATTGAAGTAAAGATACTTGAAATACTGAATAATTGTATTTCTGGTTGATGAAATTAACAAATCCAACACACACACACACACACACACACATATACATGCTATGACAGAATCAATCCCTAGAATTTCGGGATTAGGATCAACCTAAATAAGGAAACTATACACTAAACCAAAGGAGAATAAACTATCATATCTTTACAGAATATAGAGAATATCTCAACATATATCTCAACACTCCCCCTCACGCTGGAGCATACATATCATAGGCATCCAGCTTGTCACATATATAAGTTATCCTAGGACCCCGCAAAGATTTAGTAAAGATATCTGCAAGTTGATCCTTGGAGCAAACTGAGGAAGTCTTGATGACACCAGAGAGGATCTTTTCTCTGATAAAATGACAATCAACCTCTATATGCTTTGTCCTCTTATGAAAAACTGGATTAAATGAGAGGTAGGCTGACTGGTTATCAAACATTAGTTCCATAGGACTAACCTTGCAAAACTGCAACTCTTGAATTAAAGACTTTAGCCACAGAAGCTCACATGTGGTGTGAGCCATTGCACAATATTCTGTTTCTGTGCTCGATCTTGCAACAACACTTTGCTTTTTTACTCTTTCATGAAACAAGATTACCTCCCAAGAAAACACAATAACCCGTGATTGACCGTATGTCACTTGCATCACCTGCCCAATTTGCATCGGAATACCCAACAATATTTGTATGTCCTCTATCACTGTAAACAAGTCCTTTTCCAGGTGATCCTTTGATATATCTGAGGATCCGCACAACTGCATGCCAATGACTCTCACAAGGGGAGTTAGGGAACTGACTTACAACACTGACAGGAAAAGATATATCAGGTCTAGTCATGGTGAGATAATTCAACTTGCCCACTAGTCTTCGATACCTTCCTGGGTCAGAATAGGGCTCCCCCTGGTTAGGTAGAAGCTTCACATTGGGATCCATTAGGGTGTCAACTGGCTTACAATTTGTGAGTCATGTCTCCTCCAAAATGTCAAGAGCATATTTTCTCTGAGAAATAGCAACACCGGACTTTGACTGAGCAACCTCAATCCCAAGGAAATAACGCATAGGACCTAAATCCTTAGTTTGAAAGTGCTCAAATAAGTGTTGCTTGAGAGCCTTGATGCCCTCCTGATCATCACCTGTAATTACAATATCATCTACATAAACCACAAGATAAATGAATTTATGTGTCAGTGAGCATTTAAAGAAAACAGAGTGGTCTGCCTCGCAACAAATCATTCCAAACTCCTGTATGACTTTGCTAAACCGACCAAACCAAGCTCGAGGTGATTGTTTAAGGCCATACAAGGACTTCCGTAATTTACACACAAGACCAGACTCCCCCTGAGCAACAAACCCGGGGGGTTGCTCCATATAGATCTCCTCCTCCAAGTCACCATGTAAGAAGGCATTTTTTATATAATTGAAATAAGGGCCAATGTCGCACAACAGCCATAGCCAAGAAAAGGCGAACTGAGGCCATCTTCGCAACAGGAGAGAAAGTGTCACTGTAATCCAAACCATATATTTGTATGTATCCCTTAGCCACAATCCACCTGTCCATCAGGGCCCACTTTGACATTAAAGACCCACCGATATCCAACAACAGATTTTCCAGACAGAGGTGGGACAAGTGCCCAAGTATATGGTTAGATTCTAAAGTTGTCATCTCATCAATCATAGCTTGTCGCCATCTTGGATGGGTTAGGGCCCCCTGTACTGTCTTGGGAATGGTAATAGAGGAAATAGAATAGACAAAAGCATAATAGGTAGGAGACAAACGATGATATGAGAGAAAGTTATAAATGGGATGAGGATTACAAGTAGAACATCTACCTTTACGAAGAGCAATGGGCAAGTCAACTGAGGCAGGTGGAGCCGGAGTAGGTGAAGAGACTGGAGCAGGGGTTGAATCACACGGACCAATGGGAGGAGGAACAATAGGATGTGACCAACGCTCATAAGTTACCCCAAATCGGTGTGGAGGGCGACTATACGCTGGCAATGTGGGAGGAATCTCTGGTGGAGGCTCAAGTGTCTCAAAAGTATCAGGTGTAAATACAACAGAATCAAAATGTGGAATAGGCAATACCTGAGAATAGAGATTGGAGTCAACTGGAGAGACATCTGAGGCAATGAAATATGGTGTGTCTTCAAAGAAAGTGACATCTGCAATGGTGTAGAACCAATGTGTAGTGGGAGAGTAACAATGGTACCCCTTTTGGACACGAGAGTATCCTAAGAACACACATTTGATAGCACGAGCAGACAACTTATCACGACCTGGGGAAAGATCATGGACAAAACGAGTACAACCAAAGACACGAGGGGGAACAGAATAAAGAGGATCCAACGACTATAATAGGGAATGAAGAACATGATCATTCAAAACAGAGGATGGTATCCGATTTATTAAATATCCTGCAGCAAGAACAGCATGGCCCCACAACTTTGGAGGTGCATTGGCATTCAATAAAAGAATACGAGTAGTGTCCACAATATGTCTATGTTTTCGCTCGGCTACACCATTTTGTTGAGGTGTATGAGGACAACTAGATTGATGTTGAATGCCATTGGAAGTCATAAATGAATTGAAGCAATCAGAGAAGTATTCTTTAGCATTGTCACTTCGTAGAATACAAATTCCTTTGCCAAATTGAGTTTTTATTTCTGAATAGAAAGTTTGGAAAATATTGAATAACTCGGAACGATTTTTCATTAAAAATATCCAAGTGCTTCTAGAAAAATCATCAATAAAGGTGACATAATACCGATGCCCTAAAATTGAAGGAACACGACTAGGACTCCAAACATCAGAATGAATGACATCAAAAGGAGAGACAGCTCGACTATTAATACTACTAGGAAAAGAGGTTCTAACATGCTTTCCTAGTTGACACGACTCACACTCAAAAGACTCCAATTTTGAGAGATGAGGTACCATTTTCTTTAATTTATTCAGGCTTGGATGACCCAGACGACGATGGATTAAACCAGGAGACTCGACAGATGCACATATGGTAGAAGTAGAAGGCTGAAGGTAGTAGAGACCTTGTGATTCAGATCCGGTTCCAATCGTCCATCCCGTACTCCGGTCCTGTATCATGAAAGAATCAAAAGTGAAGGTTATGGCACAGTTTAGTGATCGAGTCAAGTTGCTTATAGAAATTAAATTGAAGGGACAACCAGGAAGTAGTAAAACTCATTTTAATGGAAGTGAGGGAAGAGGTAATACTTGCCCAATACCAGTGGCTTGGACTTTTGACCCATCTGCAAGGGTGATATGATGTGGAGTTTTAGGTGATGATAAGTTAGGGAAAAAGGAGACATTACTAGTTAGGTGATCAGAAGCACCGGGATCCAAAACCTAAGATCCAATAGGCGTAGAATGAGAGAGACAGACTGTAGAATTACCAATGTGAGAAATAGTGACTGAGGAAGAGGTCTGTTGAGCTACCTTCAGCTGAAGGTACTCTTTATAATCATCAGCAGATAATAAGATTGGACGATTACCCTCAGATTCAACCTTGAGAATTTCTGCCATGAAGAGAAAGGCAAAACAACAACTGTATCTAAACAAAAAACACCTCAAAACAAGAGTTATGCTAAAAAACACTCCGAGACAGCAACCAAGCAACCAAAAAACTTCAAGACATCAACCAAACAATCACTCATAGGCCACCTAGAGTGTTGCGATCAAAAAGCGCTCCGAGACAACAACCAAACAACAAAATAGACCACCAAAACCAACAGGCAACAATAAGAACAACCAAACAGACCACCAAAAGTGTGACCCACAACCTGAAAGGGGTCAAAACGGGAAGAGGAAGAGCCAACGAGTCCAGCGGAGCAAACCGCGTCGCGGACGGAGGTCGGGAGGGTGGCGTGTGGACTCCACGCGCCGGCGAGCTACTCATAGAAAGACGGCGCGTGAGAGCGCGTGACGAAGGCGACAGAGGGGACATGGCAGATCGGCGACTTCTGAACAACCTGGTGGCACCAACGCAGGCGGCCGCTGATTAAACCGATTACCCAAGTGGACGACTGGAACAAAAACGGTTCCCTAGACCAGAGAGCTCTGGTACCAACTTGAAATACTGAATAATTGTATTTTTGGTTGATGAAATTAACAAATACAACACACACACACACACATATATATACATGCTACGACAGAATCAATCCCTAAAATTTTGGGATTAGGATCAACCTAAATAAGGAAACTATACACTAAATTAAAGGAGAATAAACTATCATATCTTTACAGAATATACAGAATATCTCAACATATATCTCAACAAAGATAAATAAAATAATAATAATTTTTTATATTGCTATTATTATTATTATAAATATTTTTATTATAATATATTATAATTATATACTTATTAGTTTATTTAAATATATGACTATTTTGTTTTATATAAAAGATTTTTGAGTCTATAAATATATTCAAATACATTATTGTAAAACAAGTTTTTAAGCGGACTTTCTATATGTTAAGCCAAACTTTTAAATAAGGCAGGTCAGGCCTTAAGAAAAAGTTTACATCATATCAATATGTCAAACTTGGCCATAAATTCCAAACCTTAGAAAATCTAGCTTGGTCGAACCAATTTCCAACTGCACCACCTTACCAATCTGATTGGTTCTTTTTCAGTTCTTACCGATTTTGAGGTTAACTGATTTTTTACTTCAAATGGACCAAACATTTGGCTTGGCGGGTTCCCATTTCAATTGGTTGGTCCGGTTCAATTTTGAAAATAATGGATTCAAATGCAATAATATATAAAAAATGTAATCATGTGAAGTATAAGAAAAATAATATGAAATGTGAGAAAAATATTAACCTTGAAATTATTTAATATTTAGTTTTCAACAAATAAACTCATTTGTATGGTTGCATTTTGAATAATTTTGATAAGTTTTAATTAATTCAAAATTGTTTGACCTTAATCGTTCGTTTGGTTGTATGTAAATAGCGAAGAAATACAGAAGAAGGAGGAAGATAGGAGAGAGATTCTACACTTCTCTAGTTTGGAAGCATAGAGAAATAATAGAGAAACTAAAAAAGTTAGTGGGTCCATGCTAAAGTGATTTTAGTGGGAGGTAGGCGAGAGATGAGAAGAAATGCTACAATAAACTGCAATCCTTTGTAAACGTGACATTTTTTTATTGCAATATTTTTTTTTGTGTTACATTGAATGAAAATTGATTTTTACAGTCTTAAAATCGATCTTAAAAGACTGTTGATCCAAAAATGCATTCAAAAAAATCATTTTTTGAAAAAAAAAATCAATATTAAGAATGTAGAATAGTTAATAAATTAATAAAAAAAATATAATTTTTCTCATATCATTTCTATTAAAGCAAACAACTAAATTTTCTATTTCTTTTACACCAAACAACCTATAAATCATCTTTCTTTCTTCTTTATTTCTCTCCTCTCTATTTCTCTCTTTCTTATTTCTTCCCTTACACCAAACAAAGTGTAAAAGTAGTTGAATTTGAATGATAACTAACTAGTATTCAATATATCTATTTACAATTAGACATACAATCAATCAAATTTTGAGAATAATATATACTATTCTATTCTATAAAAGGTTATACCCAATTTATGGTGTCCACATTTCTTTTCAAAAAAATTCTTATAATAATTGCTTCAAAAATCGCTCAAATCATGATAATAATCACTCACATAATACAATAATAACCACATATTATACGGTACTATTTTATTTCTCTTAATGAATCTTTTTTACACGCAATAAAAAAATATGGATAGAGGCACGATGTAACATCCTGGAAACTGGAACCTAGGAAACCCAAGAGAAGCCTTAGGCGGTGAACCTAGCCAAGAGAGGGAAGTTAGAAGTAGGGTGAGAATTCGGAGGTTAAGTGTGATTTCAAACAAGAAATTAGGAAAATCAATTTGGAACCATGTGTTTTAAAAGAGCTTAGAAGAGGGACCAAGAGTTAAGCCAATCAACTGTAGGTCGAACCTAGAAGGAATCACACCTGAGTCAAAGAGAATATAGTGGTTAAGGGTAAAGAAATGAGTTTAGTTAAAGAAGAATTAAGTTGAAAGGAAGGGTCAGGAGAAAGAGCTAAGGAGAAGAGCAACACCCTGGATCTTAGCCATTAAGTGTGGAAGAATAAGATTTATGGTCAAGGGAATTGATTTATCTAGAATTAGAGTGGGGAAGGGTTTGGATGAGAAGAACTAAGTTAGAAGAAGGTTTTGGAGGAGAGGAATTAGGTTTGAGAAGGAGAGATTTGAATTGGAATCAAAGAGGGGCAAAAACCAAGGTTGTTGCTAGATTTCGGGCTTTAAGCCTAATGACCTTGGGGCACTAAATTGCAAATATATAGAGTTATAGATGTCCAATTGAGGTTATTCCACTTGGATTAGAAAGCTAAGATCCTGGGCTTCAGTTTGATATGCTATATGATAGTATTCCGAGCTCGTTTGCACCCCAAACAGATGCATTCTTTCTCAGGCGAGAAAACTGTCAAGGAATACAAGAATTCCAATCTGTTTCCTGCGCTCCAGCTGCGCTAAGTGCAGCCTGAGCGCAGGGACGCGTCTGGTTCTTTAAAAACACAGATTTAGGGCTCTTTTCCTCATTTTCCTTCCGTTTCTACTTCTCTTAGGATCTCCAACCCTAGCCCTCCCCGACCTTCTTCCCTTCTCTTAGAGCTTCTATTGAGGTGAGTTTGATTTTCACTTATTTGTTCTTGTTTGCTATCCTAAGTATGATCCCTCTTCTGAGTTCCCTTGCTATTATTGTTGATTTTAATCATGATTTGATGAATGTGGAATGTATTATTGCATTATAATGATTTCATGAGTTGAATGGTAAACCCTAGGGTAGTGAATTTGGGAATAATTGTGTTACTGAATTATAGTCTCACATAAAGATTAATCATGGGCCTTTGGCCATCATTGAATGAATTTCATGGATCTTCGGATCATCACAGCACCTTCGGGGTATCACAGGGTCTTCAGACTATCACAGGCTTTCGGGCAATCATGTTTAAGAAAGATGAGGTGATATCATCTAACTCTCGGCCAAGGGGAAGATGGGGGATCCTCAATCATGAAATATAATCAAGTAATGTGCCATTCATGTTCAAGTAAGACTTAATCTCGTGTTTCCTTGGACGACGGTTCTTGGATTCTCAGATTTCCCTGGACGACAGTCCTTGGATTCATGGTCGAGCACTCAACCACAGTCACGTTACAGTGAAAAGACCCCGGGTATCGGGTAACAACACCTCACAAACATGTTGCATTGCATCATAAGCATTTGTGTAATGATGATGAATCATGTTTAATTGCCTCTATACGTGATACTCTGGATAAATATGTATATATTGGTGGTTCTTTTGTTTGTCTCCCCACACCGCACACACTTGTCACGCTCACTGGGATGTTAGTCTCACCCCTCGTTGTGGGGAATACTTTCAGTTCTGCAGGAAAGATTGTTTAGCAATGGATAAAGAGTTGGAGTTCTTTGGTGGATTCATCCGCCCCTCAGCTGCTAGATTGACCTCTACGACATTTAGATATAATTAAATTATGTCATGTTGTAATAAATTAGATTTGCGTCCAGGATTGGATTACTTTTGAGAGCCACTGAGTGGCATGTATTTGTATGAATTATGTTGAGAAATTGATGTATTTCGCTTAAACAAGCGTTGGATTGCCTAAGCGATTATGTGATTGGATGACAATACTTGAAATGACGCGAAATAATTTCAGAAATTCGGAATAGTGTTTCCAACGGACATTATTCTTGAATTGAGAAATTAGGATGTTACACACAACAATGTCTGTCTTTTCTCTAACTAATGATGAATAATAAGAGAGGTGTTGTTCATACAATAAATATATACAACAATTCATATAACACATTCTTTTCTATTTATCTATCACATCACCCATCACATATACATTTTTATCTCTTTTTTCTCTTTCTCTCTCATTGTTGTATAACTTGTCGTACATTATGGATATATAAATATAGGGTTAAAAGATGTTTTTGATCCTTAAAATATAGCCCATATTTACTTTTAATCCTTATAATTCAAAATCGGTGATTCTGGACCCTCAAAAATTGAAAATATATCAATTTAATCCTTACAGTATAGCTTTTCTTTGTATTTTCCTATGAATTTTTATCGATAAGAACTAAAAATGTTTTTTCTTTCTTTTTTATACAAATTTACCAAAAAGTTTGTAGGAAAATCTATATAAAAAATGACTAAATTGGTGTATTTCCAACTTTTGAGTGATCAAAACTATCAGTTTTACACTATACAAACTAAAAGCAAATCTCGGTTATATTTCTCAGCTAAAAAACATAGTTAACCCTATAAATATAATTTCTTAGACAATAAATAAGCTTGCAATTATCCTTTTCCCTATATATTTTTATGATTAATTAAATTTTATATATATTTATACATAATTTATTTATATAATTAGTAATTAAAATAAAAATGCATTTTCTTACACTAAAGTTTGATTCTAATTGAAAACGAAAACTATCCTATTTGTTCGTGTTTGATAAGATAAGAAAAATATAATATTGTGAATAGGGATGACAATTGGACCAAACTCAATGTGTATCCGCAAAAATTAATTACAATGGGTAGGGTAATTACCCACAAAATGAGTTTAGGTCCGAGTATGAGTAATTACCCGCACTTTTAATGGGGACGGGTACTGGTACTATGGTACCATACCCCACTCATACCCGCACTTATATAATATATATAACTAGTGTCCAACCCGTGCGATGCACGGATATTATTATTTCAATAGATTATTAACATTGAATGATATAATATACATAATTTATTAAATATGTGTAATTAAAAAATAAACGATTTATTTCTTTTTTAATATTTAATTCTATATTTCTTGGTGTATAAAGAATATAAAAATTAAAAAAGAAAAAAAGGATTTGAAAAATCAAATAGTAAATATTAATAATTAAAAATGGAATATAAATTTTGTTTCATTTATATTTTTTGAAATGTCTCCTTGTACATCATATTTTTCGTCACATTACAACACTTAAAATTGTCATTACATATAAGAATCATAAGTCTTGTTGAACTTAACCATAGATACAACAACATATAATTGACCATGCAAGAAAACTGGTTTTGGTAAATACACACCAACATGGGACAATGTCTGACATTCACTTTTATTAATCTGGTTCCATTACAAAGTCCACCAGATATATCAAGATTACTCATTAGCATGACAAACACTCATTCTTTAACATCAACTTATGATAAGGAAGTGCAAAACACCTAATATCATTTAAGAACTCAGTTGTCAATCAATCAGCTTCAATACCAATCTCCTCATCTACCTTCCATATAGTGTCAGAACTCAAATACACTCTCTCTTCTCTAGGAATTAATGTCATGACATATTCATTAATTGAATGAACATCTAATGTAGGAGTGTAACATCCTAATTTTATTAGGATAAATATTAATTAAATGAAATAGATTAATTAAATAAATAATTAATTTAATGGGAAATAAATAATAGGGTTATTATTATTATTAGTTTTATTTCGTAAAGATAGTTTTATTTGAAAACAAAATAAAGGGGGTGAGAATGGGCCCAAGCCCAATTAGTTATTCTGTAAGGAGGGGTAACAGAGCACCCTAATCCTTATTTGTATCATTCGTCAGTAAGCGAAAGGCTAAGGAGGGGAGAACCTGAGTCTCAAGAGAGAGCTGCTGAGGAGTGAAAGTCAAGATCCAAGAAAGGACTTCATCGCTGTGATCAAAGCTTCGCTTAAGGTACGGTGGGGGAGAGGGTATTGCCTATATATGCATGTAGGGATATTGGGTAGTGAGGGCAACCATAAGACCCTCTAAAGACTCTAAATTCGTATGGATGTAAATTGATATAATCTGTTGATTTATGATTGATTGTATGTAAATTGATGAGTATTGGATGAGATTAATGATGTTATTGAGAATAATGAAAGAGGGATGATTAGGGATTGAGAAATTGGGGATTTTGATGAATTGATGGTAAAATCTGTAATTGATTGATGATTTACTGTGTATTGGATGTTATTAATGAGTATGGATGATGTTTAGACGAAAAAGATTGATTAGGGATTGATTGGATGAGAGTAGAGATGTTTGAAATCGTGAAGTCTGCGATCTGTGTCGCGGGTAATCGATGACCAGGTGTGGTAATCGATTACCAGAGTGTCTGGGCAACCCATAACTACCTTTTGATGGCTGGTAATCGATTACAGGGGTGCTGTAATCGATTACCAGAGAGTCTGTCTGTGGGTAATCGATTACAGGGGTGCTGTAATCGATTACCAGAGAGCTTTTCTGTGGGTAATCGATTACCAGAGGTTGGTAATCGATTACCAGAGTGGATTTTGAGATCCTGAGTGTTTGATATTGATGATTAATGATGTTTAATGATGTTTGTGATGATTATGATGATGTATAATGATGATGATTGATGTTAATAGTGTTTATCACTTATAATGATGTTGATGATGAGCATATTGATGCATGATGATGGTGACAAGTGTTTATCACTTATAATGATGTTTGATGATGAGTGTATTGATGCATGATGATGATGATGATAATGATGTCGGTGTATATCACCTTATTATGATGATGTTTAATGATGAGTATATTGATGTATGATGATGTTGATGATAACGATGTTGGTGTATATCACCTTTTTGACGATGATGTTGATGATAACGATGTTGGTGTATATCACCTTTTTTACGATGATGTTGATGATAACGATGTTGGTGTATATCACCTTTTTGACAATGATGTTGATGATATTGATGATGGTGTATATCACCTTTTTTATGACGATGTTACCTAAGTTGTGCGGGCCCATAGAGGGGGTACAACTTGGGAGAGGTGCCATGAGCACATGTGATGAGACCTGAATTGTACGGGCCCATAGAGGGGGTACAATTCGAGAGGTGAACTGAGTTGTGCGGGCCCATAGAGGGGGTATAACTCAGGGGATTAAGATGGGGCGTTCGATGCACGGACCCATAGAGGGGGTGCAACCTAGGAGTGATTGTACGGGCCCATAGAGGGGGTACAACCTATCGGATAGTGTATGGTAACACCGATAGACTGTCTTGGTACTAACTAGAGCGACTGACGAGGTGCACCCATTGTGTGGAGTTCCAAGTCAGGATCTTTGGGCAGACGATGATAGATGAATGATGTAATGATGATAATGAATATGATGATAGATGAATGATGTAATGATGATAATGAATATGATGATAGATGAATGATGTAATGATGATAATGAATATGATGATAGATGCATGATGTATGATGATAATGAGTATGATGCTATATGCATGATGTAATGATGAGAATAAGTATGATGTTATATAAATGATGTTATAATGTTAGTGAATATGATGATATATGAAAGATGCTATGATGATGAGTTTGGGCTAATGTGTGACACATCTACATGTCGATATAGATGATCAATTATATGTTGAGTTTTAGATGAATGTTATTATTGGTGATTGATGTATTGATGGCATGATGTAATGATGTTGTGGGTGAGGACGGGTATTCTCTATGTGTATGTATATGTAGTATTCCTTTTCCTCACCGTATTCTGTGGATATATTTTGCAGGTGTTGATGAGGACACGACTGGTGTCGATTATGATTAAAAAGGTATGCTTTGATAGATGTGACATCAGGGTGTATTTGGGAGTTTATCATGTTTCTAGACTAGGAGTAGGTTTATGAACCTTTTTGGATGTCTTGTATGGCAGTAGGTTATTAATGGTTTTATGTATTGGTGATTCTGCTACTTTATGTTTGACTTATATCTGAGAGTTTAATTTCTTTTAATAAAGTCGTTTTCGAACTATGAGATTTTATAAGAACGATTGTGAACCTTTTTACCTATCGTGGGGCTTTCCCCTTTTCTAAGCTTCGATTTCTTAAACACATAAGAGTATGGGGTAGAAGGGTGTCACATTAGTTGGTATCAGAGCAGGTCGGTTCACCGTCCTTGAGTTATGAGTTTACTATGCTTTTGATGTGCTAATCTGATTGATTGGTTGCCTGAGTGGATTGTCTGCTTGATTAATTGTTGTTTGTTGGAATTCCTTGCTTTTCTGCTTTATTTAGTATGTGTGCTTACCCTTTCTTAAATACAGAAAGAGTAATGGCTGGGGGTAGAAACGATCGGGCAATGGCTGATGCCTTGATGGCCATGGCACAGGCTGTTGGGAACCTTAACCAACATCACGAGACGGACTGGCTTGCACGGTTCGAAAGGAACCATCCACCTACGTTCCGAGGAGGTTACGATCCGGATGGAGCTGCTGACTGGATTTATGAGATCGAGAAGATCTTCCGAGCAATGGACTGTCCTATGCTTCAGAAGGTGACTTTAGCGGCCTTCATGCTATCTAGGGATGTTGGTTTCTGGTGGCAGAGCACTTGCCAAAGGATGATTGATGAGGGCATCGCCTTGAGTTGGGACAACATCAAAAGGTTATTCCTGGAGAAGTACTTTCCACATGACGTGCGTAACAAGAAACAGATAGAGTTCCTAGATCTTAAGCAAGGGGACGACACCGTAGCAGACTACGCATCAAGATTTGAAGCTCTAGCACGATTCTGCCCAACATATGAGGGAGCAGCCAATGAAGAGGCCAAGTGTGTCAAGTTTCTCAGCGGCCTTCGTCCTGAAATCAAGCAAGTATTCAACTACCAAGGGATAACGCGCTTTCACGAGCTAGTGAACAAGTGCAGGATTTATGATGAAGACAACCGAGCAAAGGCGGCACATTACAAGAGTGGAGGGCCTTTGAGGAGTCAGAACAAGTTCCAAGCAGCTAGTAAGGGCAAGCCGTATTCCAGAGCAACAGGAAACCTCAAGATTGGAGGTGGCAGTGAATGCACAGTACAAAAGAAGAGTTATGCTCCAGCAGCAAAGGGTGGGAGTGTTGGTTCTACCACTCCTATTACATGTTACAAGTGTGGAAATGAGGGTCACCGAGCAAACCAATGCGGAGACAGAGAGATCACCTGCTACACATGTCAGCAGAAGGGACACATCGCTCGTGACTGTCCTCAAAAGACGCAAGGAACAGTAGCGGCAAGCGGGGATGCCAATGGGAGCGCCAGTAAACCTAAGGCTACAGGAAGGGTCTTTGCCTTGAGTGGTACTGAAGCTGCTCAATCCGAGGACTTGATCCAAGGTATGGGTTTCATTGCTGGTAATCCTTTAGTGATTTTGTTTGACTCCGATGCGACTCATTCTTTCATATCACATGCTTGTGTGTCTAAACTTAAATTGCCCGTTTCTTCCTTACCTTTTGTATTGAGTGTGGAAACGCCAGCTAGTGGGTCAGTTTCTACTTCCGATGTTTGTTTAAACTGTTTTATATCTGTTAATGATAGAAACTTTCTAGTTGATTTGATTTGTTTGCCTCTGAGTCAACTAGATGTCATTCTTGGTATGGAGTGGTTATCGTCCAACCATGTCCTTCTAAACTGTGCTGATAAGTCTGTTGTTTTTGGTCACCCTGTCGAGAGTAAGAGTAAGGATTTTATGACTGCCAACCAGGTAAAGGCGTCTCTAAAGGAAGATGCCCAGGTTTACATGTTCTTAGCTTCTTTGAAATCTGATAGTGGGGTTGTGGTAAGTGAGATACCTGTAGTGTGCGAGTACCCTGAGGTATTTGCTGATAATGTGTCTAGTTTACCACCTGAGAGAGAGCTAGAGTTTGCTATAGACTTAATGTCGGGTACAGGACTGATTTCAGCTACACCTTATAGGATGTCACCCTTAGAGCTAGCAGAACTTAAGAAGCAACTAGAAGACCTGTTAGAGAAAAAGTTCATAAGGCCTAGTGTGTCACCCTGGGGAGCGCCTGTGTTGTTTGTTAAGAAGAAGGATGGTAGCATGAGGTTGTGTACAGATTACCGCCAGTTAAATAAGGTAACCATTAAGAATAGATATCCTTTGCCTAGGATAGATGACTTGATGGATCAATTAGTGGGGGCATGTGTGTTTAGCAAGATAGATCTTAGATCAGGATATCATCAGATTAGATTTAAGGAGGAGGATATACCTAAGACCGCTTTTAGGACAAGGTATGGACATTACGAGTATCTGGTAATGTCTTTCGGTGTGACGAATGCACCTGCCATTTTTATGGATTATATGAACAGGATTTTTCACCCTTATTTGGATAAATTCGTAGTTGTCTTCATAGATGACATACTAATTTATTCCAAAACTAAGGAGGAGCATGAGGAACATCTAAAGGTAGTGCTTCAGGTTCTTAAGGATAAACAGCTGTATGCTAAGATGTCCAAGTGTGAGTTCTGGTTAGAGCAAGTAAGCTTCTTAGGCCATGTGATTTCTAAGGGAGGTATAGGTGTAGATCCTTCTAAGGTAGAAGCCGTACTTAAGTGGGAGTCCCCTAAGTCAGTAAGTGAGATTAGGAGTTTCCTTGGGTTGGCTGGGTACTATAGGAGGTTCATAGAAGGGTTTTCTAAGTTAGCCTTGCCTTTGACCGAGTTGACTAGGAAGGGAGTTGCCTATGTGTGGAATAGTAAGTGTGAGACTAGTTTCCAAACCCTTAAGGAGAAGTTGACTAGTGCACCAGTGTTAGTGTTGCCTGACCTTAGTAAACCTTTCGTAGTATACTGTGATGCTTCTAAGATGGGTTTAGGTGGGGTGTTGATGCAAGAGGGTAAAGTAGTAGCCTATGCTTCTAGGCAATTGAAAATCCATGAGAGAAACTACCCTACCCATGACCTAGAGTTAGCAGCCGTAGTGTTTGTGTTGAAGATTTGGAGACATTACCTGTATGGTTCCCGGTTTGAGGTTTTTAGTGACCATAAGAGCCTTAGATACCTGTTTGACCAGAAAGAGCTGAACATGAGGCAGAAGAGGTGGTTAGAGTTTCTTAAGGATTATGATTTTGAGTTAAGTTACCATCCCGGTAAGGCCAATGTAGTGGCTGATGCCTTGAGTAGGAAGTCTATCCATGTTAGTTCCTTGATGATTAGAGAGATGGATCTTTTAACCCAGTTTAGAGATCTAAGTTTGGCTTGTGAAGTAACATCCTCTAGTGTGAGGTTAGGAATGACCAGGGTAAGTAATGAATTGCTGAAGGATATTAGTAAGGCCCAGTTAGAGGATCCCTTTTTGGTTAGTAGGCGAGAGGCTATAGAAGAGGGTAGTGGTGGAGAGTTTGTGATTGGTGCCGATGGGGTAGTGAGATTTGGGGATAGAGTGTGTGTGCCTAGTGAACCTAGCTTTAAGAGGTTAGTACTAGAAGAAGGGCATAGAAGTAAGCTTAGTTTCCACCCAGGATCAACTAAGATGTATCAGGATTTAAAGAAAGTGTTTTGGTGGCCTAGGATGAAGAGGGACATAGAGGAGTTTGTGAGTGCATGTTTAGTATGCCAAAAGGCTAAGGTAGAACATCAAAAACCTTCAGGATTGCTTCAGCCCTTAAGTATACCTGAGTGGAAGTGGGATAGTATTTCTATGGATTTCGTGGTTGCCTTGCCTAAGACCGTGAAGGGACATGACTCAATTTGGGTCATTGTCGATAGGTTAACTAAGAGTGCCCATTTCCTTCCCATCAACATTAAGTATTCCTTAGAGAAGTTGGCTCAGTTGTACATTAGTGAGATTGTGAGGTTGCATGGCATACCATCTAGTATAGTCTCAGATAGAGATCCCAGGTTCACCTCTAGATTTTGGGAGAGTTTGCAGCAGGCCTTGGGGACCCATCTTAGGCTTAGCTCAGCTTACCACCCTCAGACTGATGGTCAGACCGAGAGAACCATTCAATCCTTAGAGGATTTGCTTAGAGCCTGTGTATTAGACCAAAGGGGTAGTTGGGATAGCTTTTTACCTTTGATAGAGTTCACCTATAACAATAGCTTTCACTCTAGCATAGGTATGGCGCCTTATGAAGCATTGTATGGTAGGAGGTGTAGAACCCCTTTGTGTTGGTGTGAGCCGGGGGAGAGTCTGGCATTAGGACCTGAGATTGTGCAGCAGACCACAGATAAGGTTAGGATAATCCAGGAGAGGATGAGGACAGCCCAGAGTAGGCAGAAGAGCCATGCGGATAAGAGAAGGAAAGAGTTAGAGTTCAAGGAAGGGGACCATGTATTCCTGAAAGTCACTCCGTGGACTGGGGTTGGTAGAGCATTAAAGTCTAGAAAGCTTACACCTCGATTCATTGGCCCTTACCAAATCCTTAAAAGAGTCGGCAACGTTGCCTACCAAATCGCTTTGCCTCCACATCTATCTAATCTTCATAACGTTTTCCACGTTTCTCAACTCCGGAAATACGTTCACGATCCTTCGCATGTGATTGAGTCGGATCATCTTGAGGTTAAGGAAAACATATCAGTGGAAACCATGCCGGTGAGAGTTGAGGATCGGAGGGTGAAACAACTTCGAGGTAAAGAGATTCCTTTGGTTAAGGTGATCTGGGGAGGACCTACACCCGAGAGTGCCACTTGGGAACTTGAAGAGAAGATGAAGGAGTCTTATCCAGAGCTATTCGCTTCAGGTAAAATTCGAGGACGAATTTTCTTTTTAGGAGGGGAGAGTTGTAACATCCTAATTTTATTAGGATAAATATTAATTAAATGAAATAGATTAATTAAATAAATAATTAATTTAATGGGAAATAAATAATAGGTTTATTATTATTAGTTTTATTTTGTAAAGATAGTTTTATTTGAAAATAAAATAAAGGGGGTGAGAATGGGCCCAAGCCCAATTAGTTATTTTGTAAGGAGGGGTAACAGAGCACCCTAATCCTTATTCGTATCGTTCATCAGTAAGCGAAGGCTAAGGAGGGGAGAACCTGAGTCTCAAGAGAGAGCTGCTGAGGAGTGAAAGTCAAGATCCAAGAAAGGACTTCATCACTGTGATCAAAGCTTCGCTTAAGGTACGGTGGGGGAGAGGGTATTGCCTGTATATGCATGTAGGGATATTGGGTAGTGAGAGCAACCATAAGACCCTCTAAAGACTCTAAATTCGTATGGATGTATGTGTAAATAGGAATGAATGATATAATCTGTTGATTTATGATTGATTGTATGTAAATTGATGAGTATTGGATGAGATTAATGATGTTATTGAGAATAATGAAAGAGGGATGATTGGGGATTGAGAAATTGGGGATTTTGATGAATTGATGGTAAAATCTGTAATTGATTGATGATTTACTGTGTATTGGATGTTATTAATGAGTATGGATGATGTTTAGACGAAAAAGATTGATTAGGGATTGATTGGATGAGAGTAGAGATGTTTGAAATCGTGAAGTCTGCGATCTGCGTCGCGGGTAATCAATTACCAGGTGTGGTAATCGATTACCAAAGAGTCTGTCTGTGGGTAATCGATTACAGGGGTGCTGTAATCGATTACCAGAGAGATTTTTTGTGGGTAATCGATTACCAGAGGTTGGTAATCGATTACCAGAGTGGATTTTGAGATCCTGAGTGTTTGATATTGATGATTAATGATGTTTAATGATGTTTGTGATGATTATGATGATGTATAATGATGATGATTGATGTTAATAGTGTTTATCACTTATAATGATGTTGATGATGAGCATATTGATGCATGATGATGGTGACAAGTGTTTATCACTTATAATGATGTTTGATGATGAGTGTATTGATGCATGATGATGATGATGATGATAATGATGTCGGTGTATATCACCTTATTATGATGATGTTTAATGATAAGTATATTGATGTATGATGATGTTGATGATAACGATGTTGGTGTATATCACCTTTTTGACGATGATGTTGATGATAACGATGTTGGTGTATATCACCTTTTTGACGATGATGTTGATGATAACGATGTTGGTGTATATCACCTTTTTGACGATGATGTTGATGATAACGATGTGGTGTATATCACCTTTTTTACGATGATGTTGATGATATTGATGATGGTGTATATCACCTTTTTGATGACGATGTTACCTAAGTTGTGCGGGCCCATAGAGGGGGTACAACTTGGGAGAGGTGCCATGAGCACATGTGATGAGACCTGAATTGTACGGGCCCATAGAGGGGGTACAATTCGAGAGGTGAACTGAGTTGTGCGGGCCCATATAGGGGGTATAACTCAGGGGATCAAGATGGGGCGTTCGATGCACGGACCCATAGAGGGGGTGCAACCTAGGAGTGATTGTACGGGCCCATAGAGGGGGGTACAACCTAGGGTCGAATGTCGTTGTGCGGGCCCATAGAGGGGGTACAACCTATCGAATAGTGTATGGTAACACCGATAGACTGTCTTGGTACTAACTAGAGTGACTGACGAGGTGCACCCATTGTGTGGAGTTCCAAGTCAGGATCTTTGGGCAGACGATGATAGATGAATGATGTAATGATGATAATGAATATGATGATAGATGAATGATGTAATGATGATAATGAATATTATGATAGATGAATGATGTAATGATGATAATGAATATGATGATAGATGCATGATGTATGATGATAATGAGTATGATGCTATATGCATGATGTAATGATGAGAATAAGTATGATGTTATATAAATGATGTTATAATGTTAGTGAATATGATGATATATGAAAGATGCTATGATGATGAGTTTGGGCTAATGTGTGACATATCTACATGTCGATATAGATGATCAATTATATGTTGAGTTTTAGATGAATGTTATTATTGGTGATTGATGTATTGATGGCATGATGTAATGATGTTGTGGGTGAGGACGGGTATTCTCTATGTGTATGTATATGTAGTATTCCTTTTCCTCACCGTATTCTGTGGATATATTTTACAGGTGTTGATGAGGACACGACTGGTGTCGATTATGATTAAAAAGGTATGCTCTGATAGATGTGACATCAGGGTGTATTTGGGAGTTTATCATGTTTCTAGACTAGGAGTAGGTTTATGAACCTTTTTGGATGCCTTGTATGGCAGTAGGTTATTAATGGTTTTATGTATTGGTGATTCTGCTGCTTTATGTTTGACTTATATCTGAGAGTTTAATTTCTTTTAATAAAGTCGTTTTCGAACTATGAGATTTTATAAGAACGATTGTGAACCTTTTTACCTATCGTGGGGCTTTCCCCTTTTCTAAGCTTCGATTTCTTAAACACATAAGAGTATGGGGTAGAAGGGTGTCACAAGGGGCAAGAATTGCTTTATCCTATCTCAAATACAAAGTTTCCAAAAATTGAAAGCAATTTATGGTATGCAAATGAAACTATATCTCCATTTGTATTACCTGTAGAATCCATTAGTAAATCCTTCGGTAATTCAATATTAGTGATCATCATCACCATAAATGTCTAAATCACCATCACCTAATGTAAGAATTCACTCAGCAAACTCTATAATCTCACATTTAGTTAAAGCACTCCCACAACTCTACAATATTCACGACAGGAGCAGGGCTAATTCCCGTGGAAGGTACCTATAGTTTATAAAAAAATCACTTTAAACATATAATTAAAAATTGATTTAGCATTTAAATGTACTATATACTAAATACATAATAAATCAAAATATAAAATAATAATTTTATTGAAGTAGAAGAAAACAATACAATTATGAATTTTATAATTCTAATTAAAAAATATATTCATAGGAAATTTTAACAATTCCATCATAAATATAATTACAAATTTAAATTATATTGAGAGAAAATATTTTAATAAAATAATAAAAAAATGAAATTGTGATAAGAAACAAAAAGAAAAGGAAAAAAGAAAAACGACTGGAGCAGGACTAACTCCCGTCAAGGGTAAATGTAGTTCTAAAAAAAAACCACTTATGTAATGAAATAAATTAATATGAATGAATAATGTGAGAAATTTTTTAATATTATAATAATAGAAAAATGAAATAAAGGTATGACAAATAAAACAAAAAATAACAACATAGGCACTAATTTGAATTTAAATTTTAAATAAGGAACCATATATATATATATATATAAGAAATCCATAAATAATAGATAAAGCTAACTATATATAGCAAAGTAAAGCTAACTATACATAGCAAAAAGACCGCCAATGAACAGTGAAAACAAAACATACTAAATACATAATAAATCAAAATATAAAATAATAATTTTATTGAAGTAGAAAAAACAACATAATTATGAATTTTATAATTCTAATTAAAAAATATATTCATAGAAAATTTTAACAAATATAAATATAATTATAAATTTAAATTATATCGAGATAAAATATTTTAATAAAATAATATAAAAAATGAAATTGTGATAAGAAACAAAAAGAAAAGGAAAAAAGGAAAACGACTGGAGCAGGACTACCTCCGTCAAGGGTAAATGTAGTTCACAAAAAAATCACTTATTTAATGAAATAAATTAATATGAATAGATAATGTGAGAATTTTTTTAATATTATAATAATAAAAAATGAAAAAAAGGTGTGACAAATAAAAAAAACGAAAACAACATAGGCACTAATTTGAATTTAAATTTTAAATAAGGAATCATATATATATTTATAAGAAAACTATCAACAATAGATAAAGCTAACTATATATAGCAAAGTAAAGTTAACTATATATAGCAAAAAAAACCCAATGAATAGTGAAACTCAAACTTCCAAAATATAATAGTATAGATTAATGTAATTTATATACGTATGATTAATTTAATATATGTGTTTATATTATTAATTACTATTTTTCCCAAAAAAAATTAATGTTAATATATATTATAATCACAAAAAAAACATTCATATATATTACTAATTTAATTAATTTAAATGTTATAATTTTGAAAATGTTATAATTTTGTTCTAAACAATAAAATAGCAAAACATGAACTAATTTCCATTTCTCCTTCCATTGTTTTAATCTCTCATCCACTTCCACATACCATAGTTATTTTATAGGTTAAACTTGGATAATCTCTGGATTATTTTTCATTTTTTAATTATTTTTTCATTTTATAATCAATTTATTATTTTTATAGTTAACAAAAGTGCGGTTAGTGGGTACGGGTACTTGAGTACCCCGCGAGTAAGGGTACAAGTATTAGAATCACTACCCATGCATGTATGGTTCCGAGTACGAGTATTTTTTTAAAATACGGGTACAGGGACGAATATTGTAGTACCTTACCTAGGTTCTACCCATTGTCATCCCTAATTGTGAATTGGAAAATATGCTAAAGTTCCGACCAACCACATTATGCATTGACCTTTTCTTTTTTTTAAAGCATCGACCTTTGTCTACACCACGTACACAATAATTTTTCCGGGAGCGGATTCCCTAACTTCAACCCGCCAAAGTCATGGTGACTTTGCTCAACTTTTAGCCATTGGATAAATCAATTGCTTTACATTTTGCCACCTGTACTAGTACATCAATATCCACCAATGATTTTCTCCTTTACCTTGTAAAAAGAAAGCCAATGCAAATAGTTACAACATTATCCCTTATGTCTCTAAAACAGAATGGATAAGATATTGGTATGAGCAAATTGATCATCAAATAATAAGACTCACAAGGAGTCTCGGTACTTAGTACATTAGGGAATCAGGAATTCTAGTCAAAGAAGAAATACACAACTAAGTAAACATGAACTTATTGTTTTCTTTTAAGCAGGGTAAACCCAGAAATTATGAAAACTAGTTTTCTTGGGTTCATCTAGCATATAGAAATTAACCCCACAACGGAGACAAGTCTTTCACAATAGAGGCTCCTGGATTTAGTTGAAGAATTCACAACCAAATGTGCCAATCAGGAGTGGTTCTTAAGTACTATTATAGCCACTTGATGTCTTTCCTGAAACATGTTTTGAGTGGTTCTTAAGAATGCCACAAACAGGAGATAATGTTTTTTGTTGCTTTCCAACTGAGTTTTCAACTTCTTGCTTCTTTTGCACCGATAAGCCATTTAGACCCCTTTTTTTTCCATGGACAGAAGTATCAATGTCGTGAAGTGCAACCATTTTTTTACCAATAATACCTTTCAGTTTTCCGGAACTATCTCTCTGCAGATTGCTAGTTAGCATGTTATATGCAATGCATCCTTTCTTTACTTGAAGCAAATATTTTTGTTTGATATTATTTGTGCTATAATCAGCAATTGTCAAGCAGCTGAGAACAGTTTTTAAAAGAAAATTTTTGTAAAGACACGTGGCAAAATGGAGAACAATTGATTTATCCAATGACTATAAATTGAGCAAAGTCACTGTGACTTTGGTGGGTTCAAGTCAGCAAATCCGCTCCCAATTTTTCCTGTCTTGATGCGTGCGCACAAGTCCTATCAGAAGCAATTTAGGGGTTCATATTAAATATTATGGAGCGTCTAGAGTGAATCACCGCAAGAGTGAAACACCGGTAATTCACTACTTGATAGCCATAGGATTATTAGTTTTTTAATCAACGGTTGAGATCTTTAACTGATTACCGGTTGAGTGTATTTTATTAAATTTTCAGAAATGTCCCTCCGCATCTATTGAGTGAATGCTTGTTATTTTCTTCAATTTTACTGTTGCTCCTTCTTAATATGAGATAGGAAACAATGGCAGAAAGTCCCTGGTTGCGTGTTCAATTTGACACAGTTTTACCTTGTGCGCGAGCAAACAAGCAACTAATGGTACTCTATTTGGCGCTTTATATCACAGCCCTTGGCACTGATGGTCTGAAATCCAGCGTCCCAGGCATTGGGTCAGATCAATTTAATGATTCAGCTAAAGGAGAGAAGAAGGATACCATTAAATTCCTCAGCTGGTTCTACTTTTTCGTAAACTTTGGATCTCTGGCCGCAGTAACAGTTCTTGTGTACATACAAGATAACTAAGGGAGAGAATGGGGTTATGGAATATGTGTGTGCCATCGTGGTAGCACTTATTGTCCTTCTTTTAATATTTATTTTTGTTCTGCTGTTTATATTAGAAAATAAAAGTGAAGAAAATTGTTTCAAATTTTCCTTTAAAAATTAAATGAAATGATTCTTAGGGTACTGAACATAAAGAGAAGATATGGCACGTATACTTTTATTTTATGCTTCTAGTTTTTTTTTTCTTTCCAATTTTTCATAGTAATTAAAAAAATGCTCTTCTCCTTTTTTATTAAAAGAAATAAAAAGAAAATGTGTACACTATTAGTTTTCTTCCATTCGAATCTTCCACAACGACGTCCAAGCTCCACTCCCACGAGTTTCCCAAGCTGTACAGTCTAAATTTCAATTTCATGGGTCAATTAAAAATAATAAATGGGGGCTTCATTGCCATTTTACGAAGTTCATTTTTTGGTCAATAAGTCATCAAACCTGCTATTCCAGGTAAAAATGGTGTTTCACCATTGAGACATTAATGAGGTGAAACAGGTGGATGCTACCGTGGGTTACATAATGTGTGTCTCACGGGTGGTGCATCAAAATTAACTTGCTGTAAGCAGTTTTTCACAGGTAAATAGTTCATTTATTTTTATATATTTAAAGAATAAATTACTTTTGTATTTACATCTTAGTCACCCTACTTCCTTAGACCAGTGTACCCATTTCTAAGAGCTAGCATTTTAGTTGGTCAGAAACCTAGAACTCCCTCCTCTCTTGAAGTCGTTCTTTGTGGTATCAACCATTTTTTCCGGCTACGAGGACGTTTCCATCGGAGCAGAGTACAAACCGTTCTTTGTGGAGTAAACCCTCAAAATGGTCCTTGAAAGATATGGGGTTGGTCACATTGGTCCCTGAAAGATAATAAATTGTAAAAACGCTCCTGAGAGACAATAACGTCAGTCAATTAGGTCTTTCCGTTAACTCCCATCTGTTAAAGTTAACAGAATTGTAAGTAAATCTTCAAAATAGTCCCTGAAAGATGTGGGGTTGGTCACATTGGTACCTGAAAAATAATAAATTGTAAAAACGCCCCTGAAAGATATGGGGTCGGTCACATTGGTCCCTGAAAGATAATAAATTGTAAAAACGTCCCTCATAAATAATAACATAATTTATTATGCTTTCTTTTTCCTCGATGATTTCGTTCCATTCCCAAATATTATTGGTCGACCACCCAATACATGCATATGTTTCTACTATAATGCTCTACACACCTTTGCTCCATGTCTGCTATTGTTGGTTTTCTCTCCCTGGGCTAATGTATCATGAACTCCAAGTCTTTTGGTTTCCTCTTTCACTAGAAGCTCACATATTGCATCTTCTTCCTCTGCAGTCTAAGAATAAAAAGAAACTCCAAAACCTTTAAGGACAAAGAAAGTGCATAAGTCAAATCATCATCTTCTTGTTGAAGATGACTTTGAGGAAGCCCACCATCAAATGAATCTTGAAATATTATTTCGTTGAATGAGGCAAAACTTTAGAAAGCATAGAGAAATAGAAGTAAAAATGATATGGCAAGAAAGAGTAAAAGCAAAAGCTTCACACATGAGCTGGATTCACAACTCCCTGAAATTTCTCGATCAGAGGAAATGGACAATCTATCCAAAGCATCAATCACGTGCTTCATTGTAGGTCTCTTATCAGGGCTGTTATGGACACAAGCCATCATAATTTTCAAAACTGCAATTATCTCTTCTTCCTTATCTGCATCTTCAGCCAAGTATGGGTTTAATACGTCTGAGAGTGGCTTTTCCTCCTCAATGCAGAACTGAATCCATTGAACAAGGTCCATTTGTGAGTTACCCTCTTGGATAATGGGTAATCGCCATGTGATCATTTCTAACAAAATCACACCATATGAATAAACATCTCACTTCTGTGATGGCTTCACCACTTTGAGTGCTTTTGGAGCATGATAACCATTTCCCAAAATATTAGTTGCAACTTCAGTGGACAAGCTCTTTTGTCTCTCTTGAAATTTCTCTACAGCCACTCAGTTGGATTGCAAGGTTGGGGTTCCCCTAGCAATATTTGCAAGGCGCCCAAGTCCAAAATCAGTTATGTAGGGTGTCATGTTATGTCCAACAAGTATGTTACTTGGCTTGAGATCTCTAATGGCATATTTTTTGGGGCTAAATTCATGCAGATAGACCAATCCTTTTGCAGTTCCTTTCATGATTTTCAATCGATAAGACCATGATATCGCAGTAAATGTCATTAGACCAGCCTTTCCAGAAATGGTGAAGTATGACTCGCATTTGGGAATGAAATGAAATCAACGAAGAAAAAGAAAACATAATAAATGATGTTATTATTTCTTAGAGACGTTTTTACAATTTATTACTACTCCGGACTTGAATATAAGCAAAAATAACTAAATTCACACGTATTAAGAAAGTTGGTTAAACTCATTAAATTTTCTTGGTATTATGTAAAAAGTACTTGCATTTCCTAAATTACCCTACATTCAATTTTATTGAAAATTGTTTCAAGTGAATATACTCTCTTTCTATTGACAAATGATTCATTAAATAAAGAGGTTGGAAAGTAAAATCAAAGGGCATTTTTTATTTATCTCATTAAATAGGGTAAAAATAGTTCAAATTTGCTTATATTTTAGTCCACCAAATGTGAGTTTTTTTTTCTTATATTCAAGTCCAGAGGGAGTATCTTTCAGGGACCAATATGATCGACCCTATATCTTTCAGGGACGTTTTTACAATTTATTATCTCTCAGGGACCAATGTGACCAACCTCATATCTTTCAGGGACCATTTTGAGGATTTACTTGCAGTTCTGTTAACTTTAACAGAGGGGAGTTAACAGAGGGACCTAATTGACTGACGTTACTATCTCTCAGGGACGTTTTTACAATTTATTATCTTTCATGGACCATTTTGAGTGTTTACTCGTTTTTTGTGGTATGAATCATTACATTTTTTATTTAATCTCTTGGCCAACGACTCCTACTACTACACGGGTTGTTTAGAAACAAAAAAAAACTATTTTAGTTTTTGTTTTTTTAAATTACATTCATATTTTGTGAAAAATATTGACATACACATATAGGAAATACACGAGCAAAACATGGTTTTTATTCATATAAATTTAATAAAACAATCCAAAAAATTGAAACTAATTGCACCCAATCGTACGACAATTTCCGCCTACATGTACCGCACAGAGGATATCAATACTAACCTAATCAGTCATAATAAACAAAAATAATTTTTTTACATTTACAACTAAAATCAAAGAGTAACTTGTGCACTATGAATAACCCATTAAGCTGATACGGGCCTCTGCAGAACGCCATCTTCATTCAAGTTGTAGCCCTAAAACTAATACGAGCCTTTACAACTAGTGGATAACTCAGATCTTTAGCACGACCGGCCGCCGCAATGCCTTCAAGCCACCGCAAATAGGTCTTCACCACCGCCGCAACTTGGGTCTCCGGACTGCTGTCTTCACTGTATGATAAACTCTGCAATTTCTTGCATCAGAGAGGAGCACAGGGGAAATAAAAATTACTTTGAGATCCTAAATGTGTGTTTCACCGGTGGTGCACTTATAAAATGTATCCAGGTAACCGGTCACACATCTCAACCGTTCAATATTATATTAATATATCCAACAGTATTTAAGGTGTGTATCACCGGTGGTGCACTCTTTAGTTAACCCACCGTAGACGGCACTAGTGAAACACCCTAAAATTAATAGCATAGCTTCTATTTGTACATCATCATGTTGGTCCAATAAAATATTGCTTACGTTCGACTAAGCATGATCCAAATTTGAGGATCAACAGAACTAAGAGAGACACATAAATTAACTTTGACGATTTTGTTATATTCTTGTTAATTAATTAATTCTTTGGTCGTATTCAAGTCACATGTGATTATGTTCTAATTATATAACTTGTTTAAATTATATTAAAATCACGATTATGTTCTTTTTATCATTTTTATTAAAAATAACCCAATTCCCTATATTTCCACAAGACTTTATTTTGGAAGCTTGAAATTAATCAATGAATTATTGGCTTAAACAATAAAAGTAAAAGAAGGTAAAGGAAATAAAAGATCGCAAGTAAAAAATGAACTAGGCAATTAATGAATGGACACTAGGGAATCATTCTTCTCCTATGAATTAACTATGGTATTCCTTCTTCTTCTATAATTTCTATTTTAGACAAATTCTAACCACTTACTTTAATTTGGAAACACTAATTCTCACCATGTATCTCACTAAGTTACTAGTAGTTCACTCCCCGACTCTTATTAGTTAAGCACCTGGCATAAGTTCCCTAAATAGAAACTCGCAAAGAACATGTAGGCTACTAAGCTAATCCGTAGTCCTAGCTCATTAGAAGCAAAAGACTAGATATAGTATAGTCACATTCAAATAGCTCATACTTGGTTATACTGTAGATCAGTCTATCCCTGCACCATAGTAACTAAGAAATAAACTAAACAAAGGGCGCCTAGTCCTAAACCTCATAACACCAATTAATAAAAAGGAAATGAAAATTATGTTTAAATAAAATAATAACAAATTAATCCATAAAATCCATCATAGCTCTACCTAAGGGTTTAGCTAGACATAATTGAAGTAGAAGAAGAAAAACCCATAAAAAGGAAACATTAAAGGGAAATCTTCATCTTCTTTCTCCTTGATTGGCTTCCTCTTAAGTGAGCAACAAGTACTACTAGAAGAGCTACTTCTAGATGTTTGATACTCCTAGAGAATAGACCTCCTAATCTGCCTTGGGCTTTTGTAGATTAGCTCTCTTTGGGAGAGTTGGATTGCTTTAAATGGGATCCGTAGATCCTTGGCTAGTCTTAAACTGGCTTATGATCCTTGGATCCTTCAATACTAGGATTGGATGATTCTCTCTAAGAGAACTTAATTTTGGTCTCAGACACTGGGATGCTATTCAAGTTGTACTTTTAGGTAAAGGTAGCTTCAAATTTAAGCAAAGTTAATTCACAAGAATTTGGTATTCCACGACAACTATCTTCTTTAAGTGTCAACTTTCTTCAATAGTTGGGAACTTGGAATTAATCTTTAATATTAGGTAGCTTGGAAATAATCTTCAATAACGGGCAACAAATCTAATTAGTTATTCTTGGGAAAAAATATTCTAATATTTGGGAACTCTTCACCAAATCATCACAAGGATCTTTGCTAGTCTGGGAAGGATCTATGATATCTCTGCAAGTATCTTCATAGTATTATGGAAATTTGGCAATAATTAATTTAGGGCTCGTTCAGGGTGGTTGCAAGTTTTTAGTTTTTGGTTTTCAAAAAATTTCAACCAGTTTTTTACATCTCAAAACTAAAACCTAAAAACCATTTTTGTGGTTTTCAAAACGTCCATTTTAAAAACCACAAAAAGTGGTTTTTAGTTTTCAATTTTGAGTTATAAAAACTTGGTTGAAATTTTTTTGAAAACAAAAAACTGAAAACTTTTAACCACCCCAAACTTAAAATCATTTGCTGAATTATTTGCAATTATTTGGATGGAATGGAAAGATAGATGTAAACAAACTTACAATCATGAGTCAATTGTCCCTTTGGCAACAAGTATCAGGGTTAAAAAATTAATTATTGAATTTACCTTAGCTACCCAGTCCGCTTCAACCTCAGCTTCTGATCATATGGATGGCTCTGAGCATTGATTCGATCTCCTCCTGGCGCCCTCCACCCACTGGTTTCTTCAAGTGCAACTCTGATGCCACCTTTTAAGGCCTCACCTCTGTTGGAGCATCAGGGTTAGTTTCTAGGGATGACCATAGGGGTGTTCACTTTTGTTCGGCCAACAAGTTTGTGACTCCCTCCTCCACTGTTGCCAAAGCCTTGTCCCTCAGGGAAGGAGTCTCTATAGCGTGTAATTTGGAGATGAAGCGAGTTATTTTCGAATCGGATTCCCTGGATTTGATCAGGGCATGTAGAGAGGAATTAGGTATAGGGGAGATTAAAGCAATTGTGGATGATATTCTCTCGTTGAGATCTAGTTTTGACAAGTGTGGATTTATCTGGACGAAGAGGGAGGGGAACAGTGTTGTCGTTCTTATAGCTCATCTAGCCTTGCGCAACAGATTGGCCCATTCTTGGCGGCTCAATTGGCCCCCATATCTTTGTGCGTTACTGTTAAAAGACCAAGCTTTATCTGCATCCTCTGCGAGAGCGTCTCCGGAGCTTCGTCTTGGGTTTGCTGGGTTCTCCTTTCATGTGCCCTAATTCCACGGAAGGGCTAAAATTAGTTTTAGATCCGTGTAGTACTTTCAAGTGAGCATACTTATGCGTTATGTCTTTCTATCTATTTTTTGTCGAAATAACTTGGCAATTCAATTAGATAGCTGGAAGAAACCATCAAAAAGACAAGGGCCAACCCATTACAAATATAGAGATAATGCCAATCTACTAAAGATCTACAGGGAAGCTTAATAGATTCACTCTCTGATCTAACATTGAAAAAAGGTACAAGACATAAAAACAAACGTCTCTGAACCAGAAATAGAAAAGGCACAAGCAAACAAAACACATGCTAATAGATTCCAACCCAATCTAAGGTTTGCAACATCAGACGAATCCATAGATTCAACCTTAGAAGTATCCCTGGGGAGGCCATTTCTAGCAAGACGGCCCGCGTGTGGAGTAGATCAGCATTGTTGATGAGCCTCTCCATGGAGAATTTGAGCAATGGAGTGAGGAGGGTTCATCATCCAGTCGCGTGGGAGGGCATCCTAAGAAGCTTGTAGAGCTACTGAGTGTGCTAAGGTATTGCCTTACCTCCCAACCCAAGTGAAACCACACATATGAAAATTTGATTTTAATGCTTTAATGTTATTCACCAGGTGTTTAATCTCCCCAATGGTGGATTCATCTCGCAAAGCTTGGACCAGCAGGAGAGAATCAGATTCTAGGATTATGTGGCTGAGCCCCAGGTTCGAAGCTGCTAATATTGCTTCCCAGACAGCGAGGGTTTCAGCTACAAGGGCAATAGGGGCTGATATTGCACGGGTGATTCCAAATTCTATCCTTCCCTGGGAATCCCTCCCTATACATGTTATAGTTCCTTGACCCTGCTCCCTTTTAAAATGAGCATCTGTGTTTATTTTGGTAATTCCTTGCCTCGGGGGTCTTTATATCTGTGGAGGCTTCCTGACCTGGGTTGGTGGTCCTGGGGGTGTGGCTGGGACAACCGCCCCAGTGTACTCTCCCCGGAGTGTAGCTGCCTTTATAAATGTGGACATAGGGTTAGGTGACTCCCCCTGATAAATCACTGCATTTCTCATCTTCCTGATGTGCCATATGATAGACACTAAGAGGCTTGAATCCGAGGCACCCTTATCTGGGTAGTCTCTAAAGGTTATGAATTTTAGGTTCAGCTAATGGGGTAAGGATTGTACCTGGTCCTGGTCCGGAGCAAAATGGGTTTGTGGTGCAAACCACACCACACAGGCGTGATCCACTAACAAAATAAGAGAGCATGCTCCATGGTTTCCACCTCTTTCTGGAAGATAGGGCAAAAGGGGTCCTGAGCCAACTTCCTCCTGAATAGCTCTTCCTTTACAGGGAGAATTCTGTGGCAGATTTTCCAAAGGAACTGCCTAATTTTATATGGGACCTTGACTGTCCAAATCTATTTCCATAGCTCATTTGGGAAGGGGTTGGATGTATAGGTCTCAAGTGATGGATCAAGTCTGTCAGGTTTACTTCTGTAATATCCATATTTGAGAGTAAACTCTCCATTCAAGGAGTAGGGCCAAACGAAAGAGTCCTGCTGATTCATCCAACCCACAAGGGTTTGTAAGATGGGGGTAATGAATTGAAGGTGAACATTTTCCATTACAACAACCCTATTCCACTCAAGATTAACATCATCAATGAGCTCTTGGACAAATTGATTGACTTTGAGATCTTCATGCAACGGGATGAACGCCTTGCCTCACCTGCTCCTCTCACTGCTAATTTTGTCAATCGGAACTCCTCTGGTTCCAACCGCGGGCGTCCAAACTCTTCTCATAACTCCTCAAAGAAGTTTTCATCCACCTCTACTCTTGTCTGCCAGTTTTGTGACAAGAAGGGCCATACTGCCAAGACATGCTACAAGATACATGGCTATCCACCTAAGCAGACCCCTCCCTTTGCACACATGGCGCACAAATCTGAAGGCAATGACCTCACATGGCTGCTTGACTCTGGTGCCTCCCATCATGTGCCCAATGATCTCAACAATCTTTCCATCAAATTAGACTACCCTGGACAAGACACACTCATTGTGGCCAATGGTAAGACTTTACCCATCACTCACATGGGCTCCACTAAAATTCCCACACCCTCTCGCCCACTCCATCTTACCAATGTTTTATGTGTTCCTTTAGTCACTAAAAACCTTATCTCTGTTTCTCAACTTTGCCAAACTAACAATGTTTCCATTGAATTTTTCCCCTTTCATTTCGAGGTAAAGGCACTGGACACGAGGATGATGTTGTTACGCAGATCTAATGAGGACAATGTGTACAAGCTACCAACTACCAGCCATACAGCTCACACCGCACATGTCACCACCACCACCCCATCTCTTGACCCTTGGCACCTCCGACTTGGCCACCCAGCACGTCCACCCCTACTCCATGCCCTTAGTTCAAATAATATTTCCTTTTCTCCTTCTATGAATAAATGTAGTGATTGTATATCCAATAAAAGTCATAAAATTTCATTCTCTGGGTCTACCATTGTTAGTAGTCATCCCTTGGAATTTGTGTACTCTGATGTTTGGGGTCCCTCCCGTATTCAATCAATTGACGATTATACTTTTTATGTGATTTTTATTGATCATTTTTCAAAATATGTGTGGTTATATCCGATTAAACTTAAATCCAATGTCTCTACCATGTTTCCCACTTTCAAATCTTTAGTGGAGAATCAATTTAATACAAAAATTAAAAATTTTTATTTGGATAATGGTGGTGAATTTATTAAGCTACGTGCTTATTTCCAATCCCATGGAATCTCTCATCTCACTACCCCATCACATACGCCAGAACATAATGGTTTATCTGAAAGAAAACGTCGTCATTTGGTTGAAACAACTCGTTGTCTTATCCACCACGCCTCCTTCCCAATTGCTTTTTGGAGTTATGCATTGCAAACTGCCGCCTACCTCATAAATCGCCTTCCTACCTCCACTTTAAAAATGAAAACTCTATTTTCTATACTCTTTAACCGAGAACCAAATTACTCCAAGCTCAAAATCTTTGGTTGTTTATGTTTCCCTTGGCTTACACCTTACACTCAAAATAAATTTGAAACAAGATCTCAACCATGTGCTTTTGTTGGCTATAGTAATTCTCAGGGTGCCTTTCCGTGCTTCAATCTAAAAAGTCAAAAATTATTTGTCTCTCGCCATTTCCAGTTTGTTGAAAATATATTTCCCTACTCTTTCTCTTCCCATGCCAACACACAAATTACTCACCCTTCAAATTCTCTCTCCTCCCCTTTTTTCTCGCCACCCACTCACCCAACAGACACACAACCTAACCTACCCACAACAAATCTCAACATTATCTCTCCCCTTCCTCGATTTCCTACCCTTTTCCTAACCAACCAAATCCCTCCCTCATCTCTCACGCATCCCAACCAACTCCCAACAAACCTCACCCTTCTCTCTCCTCTTCCACGACCTATCACCTCTAACCCAACAAACAATTCCCTTATCCCACAAACCACCCCTAACATCCCAAATATCTCACCCCACATCCCTCAAAACTCGTGCCTCCCCTCACGCTCTCTCACCTCTACACCAACAACCAATTCCCTTATCCCACAAACCAACCCAAATAACCCACATATCTCTCCCCCCATCCCTCAAAAGTCGCGCCCTCCCTCTCTCACTCCCATTACCCAACCGTCCCAATAACCCACATCACCCCTTATGCCAACAACCCAATTACACACACCAACAAATCAACACCTTATCCCAACAACCCAATCACCCACACCAACAAATCAAACCTACATGCAATAGCCGCAAACCCGCTCCCCCTACCCCCCATATACCCCCTACTGATCCTAACCCACATACCACGCTCCCCTCACCCCCAATTTCCCCACCCCCAAACCCAATAAAAATAACCACAAAAGACTTGTGCACTTCCTCATCATTTGCGTCACATGCATCTCCCTCTGTTACAAGTGTTCTTACACCTTGTCACCCCATGGTCACTCGAGGAAAAACTAGAATATTCAAACCCAAACAGTTGAACCTAGCCACCAAATATCCTCTCACAGAGCCTTTGGTACCTACATGTGTCTCTCAAGCCATGAAACATCACAAATGGAAAGATGTCATGTCAGAGGAATTCAATGCGTTAATGCGCAATGGCACTTGGGATCTTGTCCCACATCAGCCACACTATAATGTCATTGGAAACAAATGGGTCTTCCGCCTCAAGCGCAATCCAGATGGTTCCATTGCCAGATACAAAGCCTGCTTAGTAGCAAAAGGATTTCATCAAGGCCTGGGCATTGACTTTCATGAGACTTTCAGTCCAGTAATCAAGCCTCAGACTATAAAGCTAGTATTGTGCATTGCTCTATCTCATGGATGGCCAGTGAGTCAAATGGATGTCAACAATGCCTTTCTTCATGGATCTATCACTGAAGATGTCTACATGACTCAACCTTCAGGATTCATTCATCCTTCTCTTCCTTCTCATGTTTGCAAGTTTAACAAGGCTTTGTATGGCCTCAAACAGGCACCACGGGCCTTGTCATGCGTTGAAGGACTTTCTACAGTCATATGGATTCAAAAACTCCAGGTCTGATACATCTCTTTTTATCTATAACTCCAATAATGTTTTGGCCTACTTTTTGGTGTATGTAGATGATCTGTTGCTAACTGGGAACAATGAAAAATTTCTTCGTCACTTTCAATCATCTCTTGCCGAGAAATTTTCTCTTAAAGATCTTGGTCAACCATCTCATTTCCTTGGAGTTAAAATCATTCCCACAAGCTCTGGTCTCTTCCTGTCACAACACCACTACATTAGAGACATCCTACAGCTTGCAAACATGGTTGATGCAAAGTCGGTTGCCACACCAATGTCAACTTCATGTTGTCTCACACCATTGCCCGATGCTCCTACCTGCGATGTGACACTTTTTCGACGACTGATTGGCTCTCTTCATTATCTAGCCATCACTCGTCCAGATTTAGCATACCCAGTCAACAAATTGGCTTAACATATGCAGGCTCCACAGGAAATCCATATGCAAGCATTAAAGCATGTCTTACGCTACCTCAAAGGCAGCATCAATCACGGGCTTCACCTTGTCAAGAATTCCTCTCTTCATCTAAATGCCTTCTGTGACTCTGACTGGGCTGGTGACACTGAAGATCGCAGGTCTACCGCTGCTTATATCATCTATCTTGGCCCAAACGCCATATCCTGGTAATGTAAAAAGCAAAAGACTTTTGCTCGATCTTCCACTGAAGTTGAATATCGCACAATCGGCTCCACTACTGCAGAGGTCCTTTGGTTACAACAACTTCTCAAGGAATTAGGAGTCTCCTTATCCAGCTAACCCACCATTCTCTCTGACAACATTGGTGCCACTTAGCTATGCTCCAATCCCATTTTTCACTCCCGCATGAAGCATTTATCCATTGATTATCACTTTGTTCGAGAATTGGTGGCCAAAAAGGAGCTCCAGGTATCTCATGTTCCATCCAGTCACCAACTAGCTGATCTTCTGACAAAGCCGCTCTCCGGGCCTCGACACCCATTTCTCCTATCCAAGATCGGTGTCGTTACCCCTCCACCGTCTTGCGGGGGCGTGTAAGCGGTTGAGATATTTTATCTTCTTGTAACAACCAAATCTTGTATCATATGTCCTTGTTACCTTTTAAATTCAAAATTCTGTTATAGTTTATTTTTTGAAATTCACCTCTTGCACCCATATATATTTGTACTCATCACCATAAATAAAGTTAAGTCCTTTCTTATCATATTTATTTTCTCTATAGGTGACAGGTCGTCCTATTTTCAATTTTCTTCTATCTATATGCGTACGAGAATGATGAGTCAAAACAACTATATTATTGTCGTTGGAGGCTTTTTGACCATAAAGGGGCAAAAAAATAAAAAATACTAAAATAATGTGATAAAAAAATAATTTATCTAAATTAGGTAGTTTTGTACACGCGGGGTGTGAAAACGCAAAATTAAATAGCGCCACATGGAAGGCGCTAAGCAGAGGAGTGCCACCTGCATGCAAAGCGCAATTCCAAGTAACGTTTTATGCTAAACACTACACAATGTCATAATTGTTAGTTTCTTTCTTGTGGTTTTACTGTTTTTTAATTTCTTTATTCACCAAAAATATATTAAACACTACACATGTGCAGGGGCGTAGCCAAGGGGGCTGGCATGGCCCACGGCCCCCCCAAAAATTTTGAAATTTTTTATTAACTATATAAGTCCCGTATAATATATTTCATGGACTATTACTTCGGCCCCTAAAAATTTCGTAGATTCTGTAGTATTAAGTACTTCTTTACGATTCTTGCTATTTATCTTTATTTTGTTAAAAAAAGTTTTATCTTTTTATTATTTCATTTTTTATGTTAGTTATTTTTTTCTTATTTAGAGAAGATAAGATAATATTCAAAATTATAGATAAGATTTTATTGGAAATATTAGTCTATAAAAAGTAAAAAGATCAAAAGGGGAAACATGCGAGCATTCCAAAGAATAGGAAAGATGGGAGAAAATATCATTAGGTAACATAATATAACATTAAAAAAAATTATTTGATTTGAATATGTTTTTTAGAATTACGTGATAAAAAAAACTAAAATTTGATTTGCAATGATCTGAATTAAATAAAAGATTTAATGTAAAGACAATTGAACTTCTTATACCTGGTTCAACTTTAGATCCCAAAGACTCTTTAAAATCATTTGATATTGAACAAATTTGTCAAGTTGTTGAGAAATTTCATGCAGATGAAGAAACAAAGTGTTTCATTTAAATAAAATTTACTATTCTTAAATGAAATTATTTAATATTTTTATGATAATTTTTAATAGGGTTAAATATGTTTTTAGTCCCTTAAAATATATCAATATTTGGTTTTGGTCCCTCATTTATTTCTTTATTGGTTTTGGTCCTCCAATTTTCAAAATTACATGATTTTAGTCCTCGTCGTTAGTTGTATTTCGCTAAGTGATGATGTATTGATATTTCTTGTAGATTTTTCTATGTATTTTCTTTCAAATTTTCCTGTAGATTTCAAAATTCAAAGGAAATATCGTTTACAGTCTAAAATTTGCGGGAAATTTACTATATATTTTTTTATAAGAAAGCAAAGAAACTTTATAGCAACATTTTTATGTAAAACAAATTGTAGTTTTTTTAAAAAAAATTTACTACACATTAATTGTCTAGAGACAAAATCGCAAGAAATTCCTATAAATTTTTACTCGGGAAAAATCGTAGGGAAACTGCGAAAGTGAATTAACAAAGTACATTTAATAATTTGGACTAAAAGCATGTGATTTTAAAAAAATGGAGAACCAAAATCAATGAAAAAATAAATGGGGGACCAAAACTAAATTTCATCGTATTTTAAGGGGCCAAAAACATATGTAACCCTTTTTAATATTTTATTCCCCCCCCAAAGAAAAATTCCTGGCTACGCCCCTGCACATGTGTTGTCGTTAAAAATTTGATGAGTTTATGATGAAACTATTGTGAATATACCCACTATTCATATTATGCACATCACATGCATATTTAATATATAGGGGACAGGGCAGTCCAAGGGTAAGGTTGTTCAAGCCCTTGCTTTAGGTCCCCAATTATTAGTAACATTCTTTATAAAAAATAATATTATAATTAGGCCTAGTTCATTGGTTTATAAATTGATTTTCCTCTTCAATGGTTGATGGTTCAATCCTTGCTAAATGAATTTTAACTTTTAAAGCCTTTTTCTTTCACTTCATGTATTTAAAAAGACCCCAAAATAAAAGTTTGCTTGAAGCCTCATTACATATTGGGCGATATTGGGCCGGCCCTGATAGGGGAGGACCTTGACTGGGGAGCTTTCAAAAACAAATTCATATATATAAATATATAATTAGTAAAAAATATCTATATTTTTCTTATTCAACTATTTAACTATCCATTTTTTTACTATGCATTTTTTTGAAGAAAATATTTAACTATTCCATTTACAAACTCGACGTGGTAATAAGAAAATATTCTAAGTGACCAGTTAAATAGGAATAAAGGTAGTACTATTTTAAGAGAGAGGAAATGAGAGATTTTTTTTTTGTTTAACCACATGTATCCTCCACGAGAGGCAAGGTAGTACTATTTTAAGAGAGAGGAAATGAGAGATTTTTTTTTTGTTTAACCACATGTATCCTCCACGAGAGGCAATCCTGTTCGAGCCGGAACATCCACATTATGGTAGGGCTAGCTTTCCCAACGGAGATTTTTTCCATCCACAAGACTCGAACCCGGGACCTTGAGGGAATCAAACATGTACCACTTGAACCAACCTCGTTGGTAGAGAAAATGAGAGATATAATTATAGTTGTTAGTTGGAGTAATATAAAATAAGAGTATAGTTGAAAAAAAGAATTAATTAATTAGTTTTAGATTTCTAAAACAATAAAAGTTTTGAAACATGAGTAAAATGTTATAGTAACAATAATTTGGAATGGAGAGAGTGTTATTACTTAGTTTAATAACACATGAGTGGCATACTCATCATAATAATATAAAGTTTTTAAGTATTATGAAAAATCTAAGAGTTTAATATATACACTGTCACTGTAAAAAAATTTTACAAAGATATCTAATGATGTTCTTCCACATCATTTATTGAATTTAATAACACATGATGTGTCATATTCATTAAATGATGTGGCGGCACACCATTGGATGTCTGTGTAAAACTTCTTTACGCTAACAATGTATATCAATTAAATCCAAAATCTAAATAGTTAAATAAAAAATATAGATAATTTTTACTAATTATATATTTATATATATAAATTTGTTTTTGAAAGCTCCCCGGTCATTAAAAAGGTCCTCCCCTGCATGTATATTAAATATGCATGTGATGTGCATAATATGAACGGTGTAGTGTTTAATATATTTTTTTTTGGTGTTTAATATGAAGGAGTGGAATAATGAGAAATGGATCAGCAGTTGCAGCAACCATAAATCGCTACTTGAAATTGCGCTTTGCATGCATGTGGCGCTACTTTGGTTAGCGCCTTCTGTGTGGCGCTACTTTGGTTTTGCGTTTTCATACCGAAGTAAATTGTTTTTCTATCACATTATTTTGATATTTTTTTTTATTTTTTTAGCCCCTTTATGGTAAAAAATCCGTCCTTGGAAGTTTATCTAGGGACCTAATTATATTTCTAGTTTCATTTTCATTTCTTTTTTTCGTTTATATATCTATGGTTGTTGGTTTGATTTTTTTTAATAAATCATCACTTGAATGATTCATATTATTTTTTGATAGAGAAAGGGGAGGTTGGTTTTATTGCTTGATAGTGGTTCTACTGATATTTTACAATACCATTGTTCTTGCTTTTAAGAGTGGTAAGTTTAGGATAATCCTAGAAGAGTATTAGATGGTGGTTACATGGATAGAGTTCGGAATCAAATAGCACTAGCATTGAGGGGCAATAGAGATATATGAAAATTTAGGATTTAGGATTGATATATGATAATTTAGGATTTTAGGAATATTTAGGATTTTATAACTAGATGTTCTTTATGTTACTTTTAAAGATAATAAGATAATTTTAATATCTTATTTTACCAAACAAACTTTTAATTTAAAAGTGGCTTTTAAGTTAAAAAAAAATATCAAATTGCCAAACAACTTCTACTTTACTCTTGAAAGCTCTTATTTTTCATTTTAGCTTTAAACCAACTTATAAGTAAAAAATCAGCTGCGCCAAACGAAGCCTTAGTGTTTTTCTTTGACGGCTAAGCTCTCGTATGATTAGCATTAACTTCTGGTTGAGTTGCTACAAGCTAGAGCCGATAAAATGGGCTATCCCGATTAGGTCGGGTCGCAAAATTGCGCATAAATGTAGGATTTGGGCCTTTATTTTAGACACTCGAATAACTCTCAAGATTTTTAGTCCAGCCCAATAAAATCTGCTACCTGCAAAATAGGGCTTGGACCTTTATTTTAGAAGTCCGAATAACTCATGGGTTTTTAGCCCGACCCACAAAAACTCGCTACTTATATTAGACCAGTAGGGTCGGGTAACCCGAATTTCCAACTCTACTACCAACCATAGTTGAAGCTTTGCACACTTTTCCTCTTTGAAAATGGTAGCTAGGGTTTCTAATCGGGAGGAGGTTGAAGAAGACTTCTCATTTAAATTACACCTCACCTTAGCTGACTTGGATTAACCCGTGCCACATAGACTTAATTTGTACACATTGGTAGATGCTAACATAGAGCTCTATTAACCACATATTATACTTTGGAGCTAAAACAACAAACGTTAAAAAAAAAAAAGCATGAATAAAAAGCATAAAAAAATTCACAGGGACCAAAAGTAAAAATAGGAAAAATGTAGAGACAAAAATCATATTTAAGTCTACTTTTAAAATATCATACAATAAATAAGATTAAATATAATAAAATAAATATCATATTATAGTTAGTTAAAATTGCTTCTTAGGTAATATATAATAGATTCTATTTTTTATTACTTTAATGATTTGGATTTATTGTTATAATATGCTACATATGCAACATTTACTATCGAAACTCATTAAGCAGTTATTTTAATTTCCATGAACCCTTCTTTGTATTTGACATTTATGGGCTTAATTATCTTCCATTACAACAAAAAAGTAATTGAGCAACTTAATAAAATTTTCCTTAAATCTTAAAGTATGGAGTGACATCAAGTATTTATATATAGAATAAGAGACCAATATAACTTGTTACTTTTTTTGTCTAGAATGTTATACGAAAATAGGTTCAGACATATATAGTTACACAACCTAGCTAGCTAGTACAACTAAAAGGAGAAAAGTTTTTGGAACTTTTATATATGTGTGTGTGGCAGGGATCAACTTACTCCATGAGTAACTCTTGGTAAAGTTACTCTGCTTAATAATTTTGTATAAACATTGAATTTCATCAATTCATCTGTCATATTAAAAGTTTTCATCAACTAGATCAAGCCTACAAAATTTCATAAAATTTTAAAATTATTTGATGTTTCATCAAATCACTTCAATTTAACGTATATAATATATTTTTTAAAATATAAGTAAATGTCTGCTATAAAATTACATACATATGAATGTTCAATTGATCTAAAAATTGGTGTGCATAATCATCATATTAAAATCTATTGTCATTAATGCGATTCAAAGTTCCTTTGCTTGTTTATGCATTTAAGCTACCAACTACCGTTGTGTTTTTTGTTCGTGAACTTATGGATTTTTTATTTCTAGTAATTGCTAGTCAATCTCCATGAAGATATTGGTTAGCATATTTTCCTCCTGTATTCACGCTAGGGTTGGACTGGTGTCTGTGTTCATCTATTTTGTGGTCTTTGTGGCTGCCAAAGGTTGGTTAGCGTCATAGCCACCCAAGGGTGTTATCCTTGGTTGAAAGCAATGTCTTTTCACATGCCTTTGACAACTGCATTTGGTGCAAATGAGATGGAGACCCTCATGCTCAACTTTGTAACAATGATCCCTTATCCAAACTTTTCCCACCATCGAACCATCTAAGTCAATTTCAACACACACACACACTCTCTCTCCCCCTCTCTCTAAACTAGCCTCTAGAAATATTTAGTCATCATATCAAATTTTAGAGGCATTTCCAATTGTGAATGCTAAATGTATAACACCTTCGTCGTAGTACTCTATGCCTAGGTTATGGAATTTTATCTTGACCAGCATTTCTCGATGGTTGTTGAGAAAAGATTAAGTGAGGTACCCATGGCTGCACTAACAAACAGTGATAAAAGATCATCCATGGCCTATTCCTAATAACCTTTTTCTCTATTTTCCACCACATCAAATTTGACAATAAAAAACCATGATCGACATCCATCAAGTCAAAATCTCTGGTAGTTCTCCATGTTGTCTTTAGCTTCTCCTTCATGGTCAAGAAACCTAGGGTTTTTACCAAGAGTTTCACATAAATGCATGGCGTCCTTTCTAGGTATCTAAAGTTTTTGGAACACTTTGTCATGTAGCAACGTGGTAAGAGCCTATTACCATCTTTTAGTTCTATGCGCAACGAGTTTTTTTCCTAGCAACTATACTCTCTCTCAAGTCTCACTGGGGAAAAGAGTTCTTGGCTTCCCAAAAACTTGTCACAAAAGAAGATCTTCTAGTTTTGATGTCCTCCATCACTATCTAATGGCTTTGGTGAAGGAGGTTCACAAGGGTAGAGCCAGTAAAATGGGTTAGCCGACTGGGCCGGTGATAAGTGTAAAATTAGCGTTATTTTCCTATAGTTTTTATTACACTTATCGAGGTCAAAATAGTAATTTATGGACAAAATAATCCCTTTTTGTTAATATTTATAATAATTGTAATTATTTGGTTTAAATTTGAATATGATGCTATTTTAAATAAAAATCTATTATTTTATGCAGATTTGCAGAAGATTTGAAATGAGAGAGAAAATAGCATCAGAAAGGAGGTTGTTTGCAGATTCAGAGTTTAAATAAAGACCAAATAAAGAGGAGATTAACAGTTAGTTAATCAGAGAATCTTGTAGATAACTCCTCCAATTCAAATCCAAGCCAATTAAATACAAAAACAATTCAGAAAAAGGGAAAAAGGAAAACCAGACAAGCAAAGACAAGATCAGAAAGAGATCCAGAAGTTAGATCAAGATCGGAAGAAAATCTGCAACGCGTGACACGCTCCACCTGCGCTAAGCGCATGTGGAGCGCAGCCTCAGATTTATCAGGCTCCACCTGCGCTAAGCGCAAGTGGAGCGCAACAACAGATTGATCGCGCTTCATGCGCGCTAAGCGGATATGAAGCGCAGAATGCGCATCAGCTTTTAAACCTAGATCCAGAATGACTTCTTGGAGGAGAATTAGGGTTTTCCCACTATAAATAGAGCCTTTTGCACAGATCAAAGGCAGGTCCTCGGGACCCGACACAAATACAAAGAGAGAGAGTAGTTCTAGGATTGAGAAAGGTGACAGATTTCTCAGTGGTTTGTAATGGCTACCATGAGTAGCTAAGCTCTCCAGTAGGATTTGATGTAGTGGATTCAATCCCCAAGTGTATAAGAATTCTCTTCTTTTTAATTATGATTCTCTATTTGTAATTTATCGGTATCTTTATGCTGTTTGTAATGCATCGCCTCCGCGCGTGCGTCGGGGTGGTAGGCTAGTGCTCTGGATACAAAAAGTGGAACTCGGGCTAGTATTAGAGTTAGGTGAGCATAGAGCTGTCTATGAAGCTTAATCTTTGATTGCTGAAGATACTCGTTTGGTTCATATCGTACTATCGTTCTTCGCTGCGATTGAAGTGTTTGGTGAGTGACACACCCCTTCATAGTTGTTCGATGGGAAGGTATGGATTAAATTGATAGCGCTGATTGCAAAATACGGGGAATGTTCGGGGTCGCCAAGCCACTTTGAATGCTTGTAGAGAATAATTTTTGGCGTTTAATTATGATGTTATAGGGGAATTTGCGGGTACGATAATTGCCAGGCATGCCTTATAATTATTGTAGTTAGACAATGCTAAGGTAATTACAAGTATAATCATAGTTAAAAGAAGGGATTCGCATACACGAGGGGGGAGATGAAACGAAGTCAAATCCTAATCCAAAGTATCATTCTCTCATCTCGTTTATCTGTTACTATTTATTATTCTGCATATAATCAATCCTTTTTATAAAATTGTTTTCATTGAAAATACGATCGCTATTACTTTACAAATTAAAACCTCTCCCTGTGGATACGATATCTTACTTACTCTATAACTGCTTGACTTTTGGTACACTTGCCAGGAATCCATCAAGTTTTTGACGCCGTTGCCGGGGAGCGGTGTCTCAATTTGTATAGCATTAGGAGGTCAAATTTTCAAAATTTTATTTTTTATTTTAATTTTCGTATTTTATTTTTAATATTTTTGAAAAAAAAATTAAAAAAAATATTTGAAATTTGAATTGGTTTATCTTATCTTCAATGTTTATCCTGTTTGAGTTCTTTTAAGATTTCAGGATAAGTAAATATCATATTTCAAATTCAAACTTGAGTTCTATCTTAGAATTTTTAGGAATTTATTTTTTTAAAAAAATATATATATATTTTCGTTTTTTTTAAATATTATTTTGTTCCTTTTTCCTGAGCTAACAATTGTTTGAGTTTCTTGGATAGTGCTCTTGTGAAGACATATATCTCAAATCAATTGATAGAAGGGACATCTAGAAGGAACAAAAGGAGAGAAGGGAAAAAGGGCAAAGAGACAATCTCAACACTCTCTGTTCAACCATCCCCAAGTGAAGTAAAAGTTGAGTGGCTTCTGGATGGCAAAATCCACCAAGAAGAACACTTGGAGATTATCAAAATCCACCAAGAAGAACCCTTGGAGATTATGTTAGACAGCAAGAGCCAAAATATTTCTCCCACACATCAAATCAAGGTAACTTTTCCAATTACAATAATTATTCTAACAATTTTTCACATGATTGGAGAAGTTACCAGAATCAAAATTTTGGATGGCAACAAGATGCTGATTCATCCTATAAGCAAACTGTTGAAGCTGAACTTAGGGCAAATACTGCAATACATAACACATGTTCAAGAATTTAGGAGAAGCTTGATATACTCATACAAGATATGAATGACAGTCAGAAGGAAAGAGAAGGAGCAAGAAGAAAAAATGATGCTTTGATAGCGCAGCTAGCAGAGCAAAGGGAGTTAAGACTTCAGAAGGAAATTGAAGAAGCACAAGAAAGAGAAGCTGAAGAAAGAGAATCAGAAGAAGTGGATGAAGAAGAGGAAGAAGAAGAAAAGGAAGAGTTCACACATGCACTGCAAGTCAGAGATTTGTCATATCCAAAGAATCCCTCCATGAAAGATCTACACATTCTATTTGAAAGCTTCATGAATAGTATCAACTATGTGCAAATTACCATCCCAATGTTGGAGGCCATATTGGAGCAAAGGCCTGCCGAGTTCATTCTGGAAATGCTCAACAAGAAGAGAGAGTTTTCTGATGCAACAGTTGAACAGATAGCAAAAGCAAGAACCAACCATCAGTCAGAACAAACTTCAGCAAATGCACTTCCCAAACCTGAAGAGCAGTGTGATGACATTGTTCAGCTAAAAGGGGAGGAAATCAATAACAATCTGACTGATGAAGAAGCAGAAGAAGAAAAAAGAGAGGATGAAACAGAAAAGATGGTGCTTGAAGAAGAGATTGACTATGAAGGGGAGAAAGAGAATAGCACATATGAGGGTGTACATGAAAAAGAAAAAGAGAAAAAGAGTGAACAGAGAGATAGTGAATCAAAGCCCAAAGAAGGAAGAGAAGTGGTATCAAGACCAAAGACCATGCCTTATCCAACCAGTCCTGTAAAGGAAGATCAAGAAAGGCATGGTACAAGTGATAATCCTTCCAGACCTCATAAAAGAAAGGCCTGCAATCACACTGACCAGAACAGGGCAAAGAGAAGAAAGGTCAAGATAGAATCAAATTCAGAGCCCAGAGCCAGATTGAAGATCAAGTGGTCAGGTGTGTTTCATATCAAAGACCCCTGTAAGGCAAAGAAATTGAGAGCAATCAATTGTGAATCATCAAAGCTTCAAAAGAAGAAGACTCATGCACATGAGAGCAAGAAAATAAAGAAAAGAAGAGTCAAGCCAAGGGAGTCAGAGGCATGGTCTAATTCCAGAAAGAAGCCCAAATGGTCAAAGTCATTTCACACTACAGGTTTCTCCAAGGCAAGATTATGGGGAGGATTATGGGCCAGAAAAAGGAAAGGTGCAGCTCACAAGCTCACCAAAAGATTTCAGTATCAGCCACCTTAACAGAGCAGGCGTCGAGCTATCAGACGTTAAACAAGCGCTTTCTGGGAGGCAACCCAAAGATTTTTAAGTTTTTAATTATTTTTAGTTTTGTTTAATTTTCTTGTTTGTTAATTAGGATTATTCATTTTTTTAGGATTTAGGAAATTTTCAAAATTGATTGAAATAAGTTTGTGGAAAATAAAATATTTTTAAAACAATAGGAAGTAGCAGAAAACGTGACTAAAAATTGCAAAATCTCATTTCATTTTCTACGCTTCATTTGAGTTTAGCGCAGGTAAAGCGCATATTGCTATTTTAGTCACTGTTTTCTGCGCTTCACTTGCGCTAAGTGTAGGTGAAGCGCAGCAGTACAAAATTTTAAAAATCTTCTATTTTCTCATGTACTGTTTCTCTACTTCCTAAGCTTTTCTTTTCACTTTTTCCACTCACAAACTTCAATCAATTTTGAAACTTTCAAATTTCATGCATATTTTTCTTTTATTTTTACCAATTGAAATCTTCATCTATTCTGTTTTCATGATTTGCACTTTAGGATAGCGACTTTAGGATTATGAATATTATTGATTATCTGCTATCTTGAATGAGTTTTTGGCTGTATGGAACATGAAGAACAATTTGCTTGATTGGAATACTCTTTGTTTTGTGAGTTATTAAATTTCAAAGTGTTATGCTCTATCTCTTTCAAAAACTTTAAACTCTCACTTTCTATGGATTGATTGAATACTTGCAAAACAAATGAGTATATTCTGTTTTTAGGAAGGCATTACCAAGTGCAGTGAAATTTTTCTGAATAGAGTAACTCTTTATGGATGCAAATTGGTTAATGATAGGCTTCTATGTTCTTCATGAATTGATGTTTGCAATAAGGTATCATTGAAATTAATGTGTTTTTAGCAACTAATTGTTGTTATTTGCCTTTTCAGATGCCCATGACTAAATTGCTAGTCTTTCCCGTGGCTTTAGCTCACGAGGAGAAAACATGAGGAAAAGGATCATAGAATATGATCCCATGAGATTCAAGAGTACACAGGCTGCTGCAAGACCCATAACCAGGCATGTTGTTTGAAGAGTTCCGGATATTCTAGCAGTGGCCTGGGGATAGGCCTATTCTTCCAGGAGGAGGTGAAGCAGCAGCTGGAGAAAAGAACAAGGACTTACAGGATACAGAGGATGAAGCTTGACATTGGTGTTTTTCTTTCTTTTCATTCTCTATTTTCTTTTATAGGATTAGATTTTTAATTTTTTTTAATTAGAATTTTTGTTCATTTTTCATTTTTTTAAAACTTTAGGAATATTTTTCATTTTTTCAATTTTAGGATTTAGGAAATAAAAGGAAAATTTTTCAAAAATTTCTGAAATTAGGCAGTTTAACTAACTAGATTAGGAAAGAAAAAAGGTCTTGTGATTAATTCCACAATCAATTAAGATTAGGATGCTTCGCATGAGAATCTATCAGGGTAGTTAATTAAAATCAATAAATGTTTTATCAAGGAATTTAGCCAAGTAACCGATGAGTTGAGAGCCCAAACACTGATTTGAGAGTTTTTCACCGCTGTTTGTCAACTTTTATTGATTGAGTTTTTGGATCTTATTCTGATTATGGAAAATATGGAAATGACAAAGGCAATTTTTGTTTTTCAATATATTTGCTCAGTGCCAAAAAGCCAACCTTTAATATAATTTTTCCAATTTTTTTTTATAACCCATTTTTGAGCCTTAATTGATTATTCTTGTTCACCTAAGCCAAAATCAATATCTATATCCTGTCCCTTACACATTTGGGATAGAGAACAAGGTGGCAAGTGAAAAATAATGGGAAGAAAATGTTGAAAATCTAAAGAGCAGGTACAGAGAAACAAAAAGAAAAAGAATATCACTCCCCCTAAAATCAAAAAGAAAAAGTGAATAAATTGAATAAGTTGGGGGGAGTGCATCTTCAAACAAGGAAAGAGGCCTGCAAAGAAGTGAAATAAATCAAGAAAGAGATAGTGGAAGGAGAGAAATCCAAGAAAGTAACATCCAAAGATGCTCTCTATTTTAGATGTTCATTGTTTATCTAGAAAAACCATAAATTCTTGATAGCCCAGCCTCATTACAACCTTGAAAAGACCTTTTGATCCATATTAACCATGAACATGCTTAGGAACTAGAAACGACTATCAATCTTAGTTGTTCAGCTGTGGTGAAAATATTGAGGGAAACAGTACCCGTGAGCATGGGTGAAATTCCTTGGTTTATTGTTTATTGCTTTAATTGCTACTCTTGAAAAAGTTCAACTTGTTGATTGTGTTATAGTTTTGGTTGAGTAATGGTCTTGATTTTATTTTTTTTTCTGGTATTTGGAAAGTGACTTCTGCCTAATAAAGAGATAATGAAAATTTTTCCTTATAGTGTTCTGAGAATTGTACATAAGGGAGATTTGAAATTTGATTGCAAAAGGTGTCTTGCTTGAGGACAAGCAAGAAATTAAGTTGGGGGGTATTTGATAAGTATAAAATTAGCGTTATTTTCCTATAGTTTTTATTACACTTATCAAGGTCAAAATAGTAATTTATGCCCAAAATAATACCGTTTTGTTGATATTTATAATAATTGTAATTATTTTGTTTAAATTTGAATATGATGCTATTTTAAATAGAAATCTGTTATTTTATGCAGATTTGCAGAAGATTTGGAATGAGAGAGAATATACCATCATAAATGAGGTTGTTTGCAGATTCAGAGTTTAAATAAAGACCAAATAAAGAGGAGATTAACAGTTAGTTAATCAGAGAATCTTGTAGATAACTCCTCCAATTCAAATCCAAGCCAATTAAATACAAAAACAATTCGGAAAAAGGGAAAAAAGGAAAACCAGACAAGCAAAGACAAGATCAGAAAGAGATCCAGAAGTTAGATCAAGATCGGAAGGAAATCTGCAACGCGTGACACGCTCCACCTGCGCTAAGCGCATGTGGAGCGCAGCCTCAGATTTATCAGGCTCCACCTGCGCTAAGCACAAGTGGAGCGCAACAACAGATTGATCGCGCTTCATGCGCGCTAAGCGCATATGAAGCTCAGAACGCGCAGCAGCTTTTAAACCTAGATCCAGAATGACTTCTTGGAGGAGAAATAGGGTTTTCCCACTCTATAAATAGAGCCTTTTGCACAGATCAAAGGCAGGTCCTCGGGACCCGACACAGATACAGAGAGAGAGTAGTTCTAGGATTGAGAAAGGTGACAGATTTCTCAGTGGTTTGTAATGGCTACCATGAGTAGCTAAGCTCTCCAGTAAAATTTGATGTAGTGGATTCAATCCCCAAGTGTATAAGAATTCTCTTCTTTTTAATTATGATTCTCTATTTGTAATTTATCGGTATCTTTATGCTGTTTGTAATGCATCGCCTCCACGCGTGCGCCGGGGTGGTAGGCTAGTGCTCTGGATACAAAAAGTGGAACTCCGGCTAGTATTAGAGTTAGGTGAGCATAGAGCTGTCTATGAAGCTTAATCTCCGATTGCTGAAGATACTCGTTTGGTTCATATCGTACTATCGTTCTTCGCTGCGATTGAAGCGTTTGGTGAGTGACACACCCCTTCATAGTTGTTCGATGGGAAGGTATGGATTAAATTGATAGCCCTGATTGCAAAATACGGGGAATGTTCGGGGTCGCCAAGTCACTTTGAATGCTTGTAGAGAATAACTTTTGGCGTTTAATTATGATGTTATAGGGGATTTGCGGGTACGATAATTGCCAAGCATGCCTTATAATTATTGTAGTTAGACAATGCTAAGGTAATTACAAGTATAATCATAATTAAAAGAAGGGATTCGCATACACGAGGGGGGAGATGAAATGAAGTCAAATCCTAATCCAAAGTATCATTCTCTCATCTCGTTTATCTGTTACTATTTATTATTCTGCATATAATTAATCCTTTTTATAAAATTGTTTTCATTGAAAATACGATCGCTATTACTTTACAAATTAAAACCGCTCCATGTGGATACGATATCTCACTTACTCTATAACTGCGAGACTTTTGGTACACTTGCCAGGAATCCATCAGTCGGCCCGCAAAAAATGTAGGACTCGAGCACCTATTTTAGAAGTCCGAACAACTCTCGAGCTTTTTAGCCCTGTCCGATAAAGCCTGCTAGCAAAACCCCGCAAAAAGGTCGAGTAGCCCGTAAAAGCCCGCAAAAAGGTAGGGCTCAGGCACCTAGAAGCCCGAATAACTTTCGGGCTTTTTAGCCTAACCTTATAAAAAGCCCGCTACTCACATTGAGTCGGGCTGAGTAGCCCGAATTGACAGCTCTGCACAAGGTCACAACAAAAGATAAATCCATTCACAATAAATCTCTCTTTCTCTAGTTAAGCAGAGAGAAAACATGAATTTAAAAAAATAATTGTACTTGTTCTAATTTTACCATCTGTTGTCTCTCATCCCTATATGTCAAGCCAAGATATGTATAAGTCTAAAGAAAAATATAATATGTGAGACCTATTTTTAAAATATGAGGGGATTATATTTTAAGAGATATTGGACCTAATTTTTATTAAATAGGTACCTATTTATTTAAGAGAAATAGATATATCAAGTTAAAAATTAAAGTCTATTTTTATATGAAAATTATTTTCAATTACAACCTAACAACTATAAATATTATTTTTAAATTACAAGGAAAAAATATTAGGAATAATTAACAATATTTTTAAATATAATGTAAGAATTTTATTAATTTATATTTTGACTTTATATTATATTTAATATAGAAAAATTGAGACCTTAGAAAAAGTAGGCCTAAACCATATCTTTTAGTAGTCTCCCTTTGCACCAGTTATTGTCTATATAAGACCCACTTATTTTTTTTTTCATTTTATTAAGAAAAAATATACTGAATATATCAATCATTTAGTTTTTTCATTTTCATTCTTCTATGTAATCATATAAATAGAGAATTTCTTTTACGTTTCTTTATGTTTATTTTTTGTTTTCTCATCTCATGCAAATGGAGTATAAGAGATCAAACATATCCATTTCAGGTAACAAAACGATGCCCAACTAATATTTTTGAAATATTAAAAAGTTTAATGAGTAATGTGTCACATCGTTTAATAAATATAATATTTCATGTGTTATCAAATTGAAATAAGAAAAGTGCTAGCAACACACTCTTTAGCACACTCTTTCCAACACACTCCGTGTGATTGGTTAAAAGTCACATGGATTCCACCACATTGGGAGTGGGATCCACATAATTTGGTGGGACCCATGTGAGTTTTAAGTTTTAACCAATCACATGGAGTGTGTTGAAAAAAAGTGTGTTAGAGAGTGTGTTGGTAGCACTCCTCATTGAATAAATGATGTGATAACATATTATTGAATGATAATGTAAAACTTTTTTATAATGAGAATGTATGTCCATTAAATTTAATATTATAATTATAGGTTAATATAAATTAAAAGACAACATTTTAAGTAGATAATGATTTAAAAATTCATAACAACTAAACCAAATAGTAATTTACTAGGGATGGCAAAACGGGCTTGGCCCGTTAGGCCTTCATGTTTAACCCACTAATTTAAATGAGTTGGGTTTATGATACTCAATCCAACCATCCGTATATCCTTATTTGTAAAACCAACTGAAAAAACGAGCTAATGAAAATATGGGCTAGGCTCTAGGGGTGTTCGTGGCACGGGTTTTACACGTCCCTAACCCAACCCTAATTTTTTATCGGGCCAATTCTATGGACCCGAACTCGCCCATAGACCCGAAGAGACCCGATGATATGCGGGTCTAAGTAAGACCGGGTCTGAGTAGGATAAGACCGGGTTGGCCCGATATATAAGCTAAATATAATTTTGAAATGATCATATAACACTGTTCAAAAGAAAATAGTTCATACAATTAATAAATATATTGCATACAATAGAATATCTTTTAATGTATGCAATATTTTTTACTTTTTAAAGTTTGGGACATTACTAAACCAAGAATAACATTATATCACTATATAATTTTATGTATATAGTGTATTTTTAAAGGTAAATAAAGGAAACTTAGACTCAAAAACCCTTTCTAAAATGAAAAAAAATAAAGTTAGGACTTTACATAATAGAAAATCATAAGTAATAAATACTATATTTGTATATGAAGGACGGGTCGGGTAACCCAAAGGTGAACCCGGACACGTCCTCAACCCGATGCGGGGTAAAAAAATGAGACCCGATTTGGTTCTATTCTTTCTTGTAGGAAGGAACAGACCCGGCCAGAGTAGGACGGGTTGGTACGGGTCAAAGGGACAGACCGGGTCTTGAACACCCCTACTAGGCGCCCACCCATCTAGCCCATTTTTCAAAAAAAAAACCGTCATTTCTTTCTTTTTCTTTTATTCTTGGCAAGCTAACTTGTTTAGCGCATCAACCCGTTTAGTTCATCCAAATATGGGTTGAGTTGAATTTTTTTTTATTCCTTTTCAAATTTGCATCGACCCGTCCCAACTTGTCCATTTTTTTACGGGTTGATCACAAGCTGGGATAGCACCTGTCCATATTACCATCCCTATGATATTTATTGGCCCAAAGCTCCCGCGATGCTATGCTTAGCCAACATGCACGTGAGCCTAGGGGTGCCAAAATGGGTTGGGCCCGGCGGGCCAGCTCACCATTTTTAGGCGGGGTGGGATGAACATCTCCAACCCACCAACGCATACTGGCCCGCCCCGCCCAGCCCGCCAACCTAGCGGGTCAGAGGCGGGCCACGGCGGGCCAACCCGGCGAGCTACTCCTTTTTTTTGTCACTTAATTTTTTTTATACTGTCAATTAATTTTTTAAATTAAAAGAAGAAAAAAATACCCTTATTGAGTATTGACTCCGTCCCCAGCAGACTCTTTTCTTTTCACTTTTCAGACAAACACACATAACACATTTGAGAATTGAGATTGGTTTAGGGTTTTCTATTCTCTCTTCACAAAACAGGAACAGTCGCGCCGCCGCCGCTCTCTACCTGTGCCTCCGTCCAATTTCCGTCTTCCTCTTCCCTCCGTCCTCGTCTCTCCCTCAGTTAGTCAGTTTGCACCTTCCGCCGCCTCCCTCCGTCCTCGTATCTCCCTCAGTTTGCGTCTTCCGCCGTCTCCCTCTGTCCTCGTCTCTCCCTCAGTCTCCTCTTCCCTCCGCTCCGTCCTCGCGCCGCCGCCGCCTCCGTTTTCCCTGCTCCGTCCTCCGTCTCTTCCTCTGTTTGCGCCTCTGTTTCTGCTTTGTGGTCGTGCGCCTCTGCTGGATCTCCGTGGCCGTGCGGCTGTACTCCGTTTCCGTGGTGGTTTGATCCTCTGTCTGTCTCTGTTCTGTTCAGGTCAATTTATAATCTAACATATCTTTGTTTCTCTGTTAGTAATTGATAGTATTTGATAGAAATTGATATTACATATGTTACTGGTTGCTGAATTACTGTATTGGTTTGGTATGCAGAGAGTGTTTATTTTGTAATGTTCTATACTTTATCTGTTACCGGTGGCTGAATTGTTGTACTGGTTTGGTTGCTGAATTTCTGTAACATATATTTCTTTCTCTGTTTGTTTGTTTGTGGTTTTGTTCTCAGAGCTTTGTGAATGAAAATCTGATTTTGTAATTTGTAGCCAAGTAATAAATGAAAATCAGATTTTGTATTTTGTAGCCAAGTAAAAAACAAAAATCTGTTTGAGGTTCTTAATTGGCTTCTGTAGCCAAGTTAAAAATAAAAATCTGATTTTGTATACTATAATTGGTTTTGTTTTGTTTTATTTTATAATTGGGTTGTTGATTTATTTAGTTAATATCAAACAGGAATTGAATTTATTTGGAATGGAGCCAGATTATTTCATTTTTGGAGAATTTGTTGAGAAACATCTCTATTATGCTCATAGAATAGAATATGCTGTAACAACCAAACAAAAAAAAAACAGTTCAAATGAAAGGATTGAATATGTATGGCAAATTGAATCGTCATGGTATCACACCTAATATTGTAACCGAAAAATAGGAGATACTTTAACCACTCGTACAAGTAGTAGTAGTAGATGCTGTATTAATTAATCCATTTATATCAATCAAACAGCCGAAGCAAAATCATTATTCAAAATATGAAATCGCAACGTGCCTTTGTTTTTTTAGTATCCGGCAGGCAAGTCCACACGCTTTCGCCATAAAAATACCATATAAATCCAAATACAAACATTTGTTAAAAAAAATAAAGGAAAAAAACTAGTCAACTGCAGGACAACGCGGGAAACAGGTATGAGTCTCAATCATAACTTCCTCGCCACTACCATGGCAATTTCTTCTATACTCCAATATCTTTTTTAATTATGATTTTTAATATCAACTTGAGGATGAAAATATAAAAAATAAAACAAATTAATTGTAAAGAAAAGCATTTATTATTTTTTATAATTCTGATATAATAAATATTTGTTATGATAATAACTTTCTATATTATGTGTTTCTATTCTCAATCCTAAAAGATTATGTTATTAAAAGATATTTTAAAATCAACTATTTAGAGATTCTTGAAAGATATATGTTATAATTTATTTATTATTTTTATAAAATATATTTCTATATCTTTGTTTGATAAGAAAACATATTTCTAAATTTAACTTTTAATCTAATTTTTTTCATATATTTTTAACTTAATTGAATTTTTTATTTAATACTTAATAAATACAATAATTCATTTAAATTAAATAATTTATAATAAAAATATATAAAACTTTTTTAGCCCAAAATAAATAAAAAATTATGTAATTAAATTCTAACTTCTTAATTAACTATAAAATAACCTTCTAAAATATTCAAAATAAATTTTAAGAGTTGTTAAAATATGAAAATAGTGTTTCTAAAATTTTTCCACCCTTACATATAGAAACAAAAAAAATAGCTATCCCAATTGGGTAGGTTTGTAAAAGTCCGCAAAAACGTAGGGTTTATATCTTTATTTTAGAAGTATAAATAACTCTTAGGGTTTTTAGTTTAACCTAATAAAACCTGCTACCTGCAAAAAGGTCTATTAGCCAACAAAACCCGCATAAAAATCGAGTTACCCGAAAAAATCCACAAAATTTAGGACTTATGCCTTTATTATAGAAACCTATATAACTCCGAGCTTTTATCTTCTGTTTGGTAGAGTTGATAAAAGAGGGGAGGGAGAGGAAATATGGTGGAGAGAAGAATATTTATCTGTTTGGTAGGAGAGAAATTAGAGATGAGAGAAATTTAAAGGTATGGGACCCGCCCAGAAAAATTTCTCTTCTCAAGAGGAGAGAAATAGAGTGAAAATTCACTCTTACACTATATTTCACTCTATTTTCATTCTATTTCCCTCATATCAAACAAGATTAGAGATAAATACAACTCTATTTTGACTCTATTTCACTTCTATTTCCCTCCTCCCAAACAAACTAATATTTTCACTATTTGTTTTTACTTCATTTCACTCTTCTTTATTTCTCTTCACCTCATTCCTTAATTTCCACTCCACCGAATAAAGCCTTAAGCCTGAGCCACATAACTCCACTATATGAATTGGTTTTGTCGGATAATTCGAACCCCCAACTATTAGGGATGTAATTGGGTTGGGTCGGGTTTATGGTGAATCAATGTCCAAACCAATAAAACAATGACATGTTGTGTTGGATCGGGTGAAGTTGTTTTTGGGTTGCTAACCCGAATTAACGGGTTGGTTTCATGTCGGGGTGATCAAGTTAAAACTAAAAAATAATATTATTTGGAAAAGTTGAGAAAAAAAACAAAAAAGATCACTCCTTTCTATTTCTGGATTTCCCTCTCCCATATCCATCTTCCATCATTAACCCCCTGCTAAAATATTGATCAAAAGAGTAGGGTGAGGCCAAAAAATCGAAACAAAATAAAGGAAAGAGAAAAAACAGATCGAGTAAAAAGAAGCCCCACGATTACATCCTTCCATGACCACTGTCTAAAATAGAGATCGAAAAGAAAGGGGGAAGCCAAAAATCGAAACAGAAGCAAGGAGAGAAAAGAAAAGAAAACAGATCGAGGAAGAAGAAGCCCCACGATTGCATCCTTCCATGCCCGCTGTCTAAAATAGAGATCGAAGATAAACGGGGAGGCCAAAAATCGAAACATAAGCAAGGAGAGAAAGAAAAAGAATCTGAGTGGGGAAGAAGAAGCCCCACAGTTACATCCTTCCATGGTCGCTGTCGCAAACAGATTGCAGATTGCAGTTTTATCGCTGTCATGCTCACACTGGGAAGCAGATTGCATGTTGCAAATAGTTTGCATATACCAATAAAGGAGTGCATACACCAGATTCATCGTAAGTTGGGACTGTTTGCGGCAAACTTGCAGTAGAGTAAAGATGAGGGAGACTGGAGATGTGGATGGCGGCGACAGATGGCAATGCGAAATGAATTGGAGTTGAGAGATTGAAATTGTATACTAGGGAACATACAAAAAAACAGACTCACTAAAGTTATATGGTTCAGTTCTACTTTTTATCAGCTCCGTGAATTGCTCAATTTGAAACCTAAACAAATACCTTCATATTCATAAAATCAGAATCGAACCGATCTAATGATCCAAACCAATCCGATAAATTGAATTCGGGTCGGGTCTATTGGGTCTGTGGATCGATCCGATTCCCTTACACCCACACCACTACCAGCTTTTTTTATGGTGTTAATTATATGTATCTCCTATTACAAGGGACAATACTATTCGGGGCTTAGTTACAGTTAAGGTTCCCCTCATCCCTAACACTCAGTTTGGTAATAGGGAAGAAGTAGAGAAGAGAGAAATGAGAAAGAGAGAAATAGAGTTGAAATAGAAATGATTTATAAGTAGTTTGGTATTAGAGAAATAAGTGAGAAATACAAGAGAAATGTGGAAGATAAGTTGTTTGGTTGAAGAGAGAGGGGCAGGAAAGAGTAATATTTTTATTTTATTTTTTCAACTATAGTATTTTGAATCAATTTTTTAAATCTAAAAAATTATTATTTTTTAAATCCAAAAGCTCATTCTTCATGGTAACCACTGCTCGTAGAACCATGTAATCAGTCACTCTCAAACGATTGTGGCGTTCTTTGATATGATAATGTCTCTGGGTTAAGTAGTTTGCACCTCTTTGGCTGAAAAGCGCAGTAGATCAAGCCACCACCAGATTTGAAAATCAGCTCTGTCACGCCCCTTTTACAAGCCGTCATGGTTGTCGCTGTCATGTGCTTCGATGCGCCGTTGTGGTATTGCTGCATTTGCTCCTTGCCGGTGTTCGTTTGCCAAAGAAGGTCAACAGTGCCTCGCAGACAGTGGCGGATCCAGGTATAAATGAGGGTATGCAGTTGCACCCCCTCACTTTGATAAAATTACTACTAAATATCTTACATTTTGATATTTTGCTCCCTCTAATTCTATATCTTTGAACCCACTATCATTGACAGATATGAGCAGTGGCGGACCCAGGTATAAATGAGGGTGTGCAGTTGCACCCCCTCACTTTGATAAAATTACTACTAAATATCTTACATTTTGATATTTTGCCCCCTCTAATTCTATATCTTTGAACCCACTATCAGTGACAGATATGAGGGTGTGCAATTGCACCTCACTCACTTTCATAAAATTACAACTAAATATCTTATATTTTGGTACTTTGCCACCTTTAGTTCTATATCTTTGACTCTAACGCTTACCCAATTTCTCACTCCCCTTAGTCATCCTCAACCTAAAGTTTCTTAAACAAATATTTTATAATTTTTCACACATTCTCACATTATCATTTTATTTTTATTATTTTAAGCAACTTAATCCTTTTTAGCTCCAACCTAATAACTCTAAAAATTAGCTTAAATAGACCCCATAACCTACCCCACACTTATACACTCCTTAGGTCTAATTTATAACACAACGTTTGAATTTTTTATGGTCCTATTTATAAGACAAAATACACAAATTTAAAAGCATTTAATAATTTTTTTCTCGTATTTACCATTTGACCATTAAAGATTTTAAATTGACACATTATTATGATAATGGAGTTTAATTTTAAATAGGGGTAAATTTTGAATGTTGTAAAGTAATTTTTTGAAAATCAATGCATTAATTATTTTTCTTAATATATGTCATTTAGTTTAAATTGTCTTATAAATAAAATCAGAGGAAATATTTTATAATTAAAATCTTAAACTACTGAATAAATGACAAAAAAATTTAAAACCATGCAACAATCCACTTTTTGGATTGTTGCAAATAGCAACTCAAAAATTATTGAGCACCATGGGTATTTTTAACGAAAAAAGTTGCTATAAGCAACACTCTTAATATTTGTGAGCACCTCGGCGAAAGGCCATCGAAGATGCTCTTATATGTTTTCAATTAATTATTTGATTTTAAAGTAAAATTTATTTTTTTCTTCAATAGCAATAATTACTAGCTAATTTTCTTCATACCAACATGCATTAATTGGTCCAAGTGGAAGGGGCTCGGGTCGCTTGAGCATGTGGTCTTGGGTTCGATCCTTAAATCCATATGTATGGAGAAAATACTGTTGAGATCTGGAAACAAAAAAAAATAATTTTCTTCATTTTCATGCTTCATTTCCTTCGCACACATGATAATAATTATTATTAATTATTTTTTTTTAAAAATAAATTGCCCCCACTGATCCGGGGTCTTGGATCCGCCAATGCTCGCAGACCTCATCTCCTCCGGAATTCTTCGCTACCTCTCGCCCCTCCCGCGAAGAAATGGAAAAGCAGTGGGTCCCATGCACTTTTTCAATTTCTCAGCTACTTCTTCGCACAACCAAACCGCATAACTCCTTAATTTCTCTGCAACTTCTCTCCTCTCTGCGATATCGGTACGAAACCAAACAAAGCGTAAGAGTATGTTTGTGAGTTGAATTTTAGAGGGGAAGGAAGAGAAGTGAAGGGTTTATTGGAAGTTCTTCCCCTTTGTATTTGTGAGTTTGAGTATTTCACAAAATTTTTCCCTCATATTCTACCCCTCCCTTCTTCCCCAATTCTTTTCTTTCTCTTCTCTCTAAACTCACAAATACACTCTAAGAGTGTGTTTAATGAATCGAAACAGTGCCCTGCTATCTCATCTCATGAGTTACAATCTTCTCGTGCACTCCATCACGTGCATCAAGACACGCGTCATCATCTTAATGGTGAAATGTCACATCATCTTTCCCTACCTTTCAGTACACTCAATTGTCATGAATTGACGCGTCGCAGAAGAAACCGCGTGAAACGGCGCATTTAAATGACGCGGTTGCATTTTGCGTGAAAAAAAAATCCATAACCTAACCCTAACGTTTTAGAGAGAGAGAGAGAGTTGAGATTTCGTTCTCTCACTCTCGCCGGTTACTGAGAAGAGACGAAAACGCCATGGACGACGAGGTGCGCAAGATCTTCAACAAATTCGACAAGAACGGCGACGGAAAAATCTCGTCGTCGGAGCTGAAGGAGATGCTCCACACGCTCGGCTCGAAAACAACCTCCGAGGAGGTGAGGCGCATGATGGAGGAGATTGACCAGAACGGCGACGGATACATCGACCTCAAGGAGTTCGCCGATTTCCACTGCAACGACGACGGCAAAGACGATTCCAAGGAGCTACGCGATGCCTTCGATCTCTACGACCTCGACAAAAACGGCCTCATCTCCGCGAACGAATTGCATGCCGTACTCAAAAAGCTCGGTGAGAAGTGCTCCCTCGGCGACTGCCGGAGGATGATCAGCAACGTCGACGTCGACGGCGACGGCAACGTAAATTTCGAGGAGTTCAAGAAGATGATGGCTCGTTCTTAGACTCCAATTCTAAACGGTACGTTTTCGTTTGCTAACACACTATTGATAGTGTTTGGGATTAAGAAGATAGCTAGCTAGGTCAGAATTGCACATAAAGTAGTTGAAATCTTCTGTATATTCTCCACTTTGCTATGTTTGGTTTTAGCTGTTAGATTAGGGACTGGAGAAGAAGTAGCAGTAATAGTAGTGGTAGCTAGGAGTTAGTTTTCTGGTTTAACGCTGATAACTTGATTCATGGGGAAAAAAACTGTGGTAGCTTTGTTATTTTCACTGTCACTGACATCTGATCAGATTTAATGCTCTAATATTTTATTTAATTTTACTTTTCTAATACAAACTGCGTATTGTGCAATCGAAATTCGGAATATGAGATATTCTGTTGTTTCGATAAATCGGAAACAGAAAGAGTGAAACTCGTAGCGTATGAGTCTCACTTTCATGGAGTAAACGAGTAACGGAAGTTTTTGCCTAATTTGATTTTTTTGGTTAAATTTCGTACCACACATATATAATTATATGTGTGTGATTGGTTGTTATTATATTCATTGTTCGCATTATCTGCAATGTGGAATGAAGGGATTGGAAATTAATTCAAAATATCTAAAATGATGGGGAAAGGTAAACGGAAAACGCGTGAGCGGCTATGGGTCGGGTCGGGTGTATGTGAAAACGGCTTATCGTCGTGTTATGATGTGAAGGGAGTGGTAATGCTGCTGAGATCAACGCGAAGTTTGAATTGAAATTTTGAATTGAGTTGGTTGGAATGGAAAGTCAAAAGACTCGAAGTAAAATAATAAATAAATGCTCTTTCCTTTTCCGGCAGCTGCGGGTGACAAGGAATGGTTGTTTACAGGTCAATTGTATTTATCCCAGGCTGCACTTGTTAAATACTTTTTTCTTTAATTATAATTTTAATGAAGAGCAAGTCACGGAGATGATATAGAAACTGAGAAAAGTCCAAAATTTACCTTTTTTTTTTGTCATTTTAAGCAAGGATCATTGTTGAATGGTGTTTTATTTGCATTGATATTATGAAATAATAACAGCATATAAAGTATAAACATTATTTTCCTGTACTCTAATTTTTTCTAATGAATTTATTGAAGCGCACTGTTATGCACAGAATTTCACAAGTTTGATAAATACTTTTATTAATTTCTTATATGAATTATTTCAAATTTATGATGTTTAAAATCAATTGATTTTTGTAGCAACTCGATTTGGGAGAATAAAGTTTAGGTTTAAGCCAGGGTAATTTAACGAAAAGCCATAATAATCAGCAAGGTAACTTAGAAATTAGATTTCACTATGTTAAGACACAAGCTAGTTTTTGATAATGTATTCCCTATTAGCAGAGGCAATGTTATTCTAGGTTTAATGTTAGTTTTAGGTTGCTCCTCACTCGTTTTTTAAAAGTGTATTTAATAAAGATCCGACAGATTAAACTCAAAATAGTAAGTAAAACTTTTTTTTAAGAAAAAAAAAATTAGGATGAGGATGGTGTCCCGGTCCAAATAGTAAGTAAAACTTTATAATATTAAAATATCGGTTTAGATAAAAGTGCTTGAGTGAAACATCCATAATATTTCCATTATTCCATATATATCTCCAGAAAATCTCCACCATATTTTCCATCCCATTTTTCTTGTGATTTCTCTTCTTTTTCTATTATATATTATTTATTATATCTGGGTGCTTCTAGGGTACACACCGGTGTGTCACTTTTTGTCCAGGTTATAGCAGGTTAGTTAACCTGTTAGAATAAAATAATAAATAATGATACTGTCTTGCTGGACCAAAAATAATAACACTGTTAATGGAAACTTCAAATCAAAAATCGATAAACACCGGTACTGTCTTGTTGGACGATCTTCTTCGCACCATTTGGTCCATTTCGTTCGCTCGGTTGCTAGACCACTAATGAAGGTTGTCAACAGATAGCAGTTTAAAATTTTACAAGAGGGGCACCTGATTAATTTTTGCACAAACCGGTTCACCAAATAGCAGATAACACATCAGGGACGTTCATTAAAAAACAAATAAATCTAATGACTCAGAGAAGGTGGAACACCGGTGTGTCATCCAGACTGGACGTTGCCATTATTTATATCTATCATTTCACTTTTTTCCATATCTCTCTTTCCTCTCCATGCATGCAACTCTACCCCAAATTTGTGGTGTATAGTAATAATTATTCTGTGTAAAAATACAAGCGTGCAGCACCTGAAAAATGATTAAATGGTATATTTGATATTGACTGCATATTTTTAATTTTTTTAAAAATCAAATATAAAAAAATATTAATGCGTTTTTGATAAAAACAGACATAATAAGATGTTACTTAATAACGTACATAAAAATATTACTTAATAATCTGTCAAAAAAAAGATCTTACTTAATAACGTACATAAAAAAAATTGAAGAGAAGAGACTATTGTATAAAGTGCCACAAATAATATATTAAATATATAATTTGTGACATTGTTGGATTAAATTATTAATATTAGTATATAATGTAATGATATTAATATTAAAATCAATAATTATTAGTTTTATGAAAACGGTTAGTATATTTAGCCTGTGTCATTTAAAGTAAAAAAAATTATTTAAAAAATAAGAATTTATATTTGATGGCGACAAATTAAAATAAATTTAGATTTAAATATATGTTTTTTGAAAGTATAATAATATAGTTAACATAAAAGAATTCCAGCGCCCGATTGCTTCACATTTTTTTATAAAAAAATCTTCGTTCTAACTTTTTAAAAAAAGTCAGATTCTAATATAAAATCAAGTTTTTAATTATTTTAAGAAGTTATTGAGTAACTTTTAGAAAAAGTCATAATTATTACTACTTTTTAAAATAAAAATGTTTTTTATAGTCAAACACAAAATAATTATTACTTAAAAAAATCTCTAATATTTTATACAACTTAAAGTTACATTTTCTACAACTTTAAACAAATGTATCCTAAACTCAGCACCTGTGTAGTTACTCTATATTGATTGTTGTATTTAGATTGGGCCCCTTCATCTAAAATCCAATACAAACAACATAAATCAAACCGAAAAATAAAAAATTAACCTCAACAATAAAAAAATTTTTATTGGATGAGCTAGATTGATTATCGGATCTTATGTTAAAAAATGACTTAATCTAAACCGAACTTATATATACATATATTATTATTTATAAAAATAATCATATATTTATACATGTATACATATACATTTATGAAATTACTTATACTTATATATTTTTTATAATTTTATTATCTAATATCATGTTAATATTTCTAGAAAGTATATCAATTTGAAATTAGTTTTCATGTCTTATGTCATTCTTTTTATATAATTTTATATCTATTTTAATAAATATAAGATCTAATAAAAAAGTTTACTATTATTTCATAATTTTATCACTTTTATCTAATATTTATTGTATCTTTAAAAAATCGAAAATCGATCCAATGCAATCTAATTAAATTGGGTTAGATTTGAAAAAAAAATCAAAACTGATCGGATAAATAAATGATAAAACCACAATTAGGGGTGGAAGTAGGCCGAGCCGAGCTAGGCTTTGTAGGGCACAAGCCTGGCCTGCATTATATTTTTGTGGTCCAAGCCTAGCATTTTACCTGTCATAGGCCATTTTTTTAGGCCTGACATGGTCTGTTTCAATGTCTGGTTTGGCCTATTAGCCTGTTTAAAAGTCCATTTCATATTATGACATTTAAACAAGTCAATAAATCTATCTCTAAATAGGTCAGTGTGCTTACAAACTAATACTTACTTTTTTATAATGTAAATATGTCACTAACATATACGTTTAGATAGGAAAATAAACCTATCTCTAAATAGGCCAACAGAAGAATTTAAAAAACTATATATTATTATACTATTTATTATATATAAAATATTTATATGTTTATTAAAAATAATATTATTTATAATAGGCTAGCCTGTCAAGCCAAATAGGCTTTTTAAAAAGCCTGAGCCTGGCCTAGTTAATTAAAAAGGATTTTTCAGAAGTCTGGATCTGACCTTTTTATTAAACGAGCCGAGCCAAACTAGGCCTTAAGTAGGTTGGGCCGTAGGCCCCTATTTAGCGGCCTGACCTATTTCCACCCCTAACCACAATGATTGGATAAGATGGTCTTTTGCTTCAAAACATATCCGAACTAAACCATGAATACCTCTAAAAGATATCTGGTTATTTCATGGTAGACTTTAAACGAAAAATGCTTCTAAGTTGTCTTATACTTAATTTGATATGAAAGATATTAGGGATGTGAACGAGGCAGGGTGGGTGCGGGGTAGTACCTACCTATATAGGCACCCGCTAAAATTAACGGGTACCCATGCGAGTAATGGGTATCCGCGGGTTTCACGGGTACCCATTAATGTTTAAGAATTTAAATTTTATTAAAAAAATAGAGGAGATGTTATATAATAAATTATAATATCATACTATATATATAAACAATCATTATATAATACCATTACATGTTAATATATTAAAAATATTATAAAAAATTATTATAAAATAAATTATATCTCATCATAAAATAATAAAAAATTTTAATATTCAAATATATTTAATAGAAAAATATGTTTTAATGAGTATGCGGGTAGTATAATACTCGTCCCCAACCATTTAATAAATATGCGGGTACCCATTGCGGGTGTATCCGCGGATGCGGATTTTTTGACATCCCTAAAAGATATCAATGGTTATTTCATGATAGGAACAATTTTTATGATAACTCAAAGAAGGATTAATTGCTTGACTGAGGACACCTTACTGTGACTGATGCCCAATTATGAGATGACACCTTATTCCAACCCGTCGACCTAACCTAAAAGACTTGCATCAAAGTAGAGTGTGACTTTACTTTTTTTTAAGAGAAATAATAAGTATACAACTATTTTGAACAATAATTTGCACATGTAAGAGAGGGATAGAAATAAAAGAGAGAGAAATGTGATATGTGATTGAAAAATATAGATAAAAAATGTTTGTTGTTTGAATAACGCAACTCTTTTTTTAATACTATCTACAATATTAGAGCTGTCAAATTGGGTTACCCGGCCCGATTCGAGTAGCGGTTTGGGCAAAAATGCTCAAGAGTTATTTGAGATTTTAAAATAAAAGCGCAGGCCCTACATTATTGTGGGCTTTTTGTGGCTTTTGCAGGCTTTTCAAATTTTTTGTGTGCTTTTACAAGTAGTGCACTTTATCGGGCCAGACTAAAAAACCCATGAGTTATTTGGACTTCTAAAATAAAGTCCGAAGCCCTAAATTTATGCAAGCTTTTTCAGTTCGTTCCCATTTTTCCAGAATGCCAGTTCTAATCTAAAATGCTTTCACTTGTTTACCAAGGCAACATATGTCTATTTGATCATAACACACACACACCAATACCATTGTAAGTTCTCATCAAACCATTAATTTCTTAGTCTTATCCCATTTAGAAGTTCATAAAAAAAACCAAACAACCTATCTATTCTTTGCCAAGCTCACTTGAATAAAAGATTCTCATCGACTTCCATTATCACACACCTCATAAGCTTGCCAACTCAACTCCATTTTCTAAAAAGTTATTTCTCATTATTTCTATATCATTCATTATATCGTTACTATATGTTTATTGTTGTTTATTCTCAAATTTGATTCAGAAACATTTGGTGACTCCATTAGTGAGGTGTTTGAGTGATGAAAGTTGGTAAAGTACAAGCCCTTACAATCATCCTTAGAAGGCTATCCTTCAACTTAAGGAATTTTTATGAATTTGATAAGGAAAGCCTTATATCCTCCATCCAACATGATGTCTCAAGAAACAAATGGTGAAATAAAAGATAAAAAAATGACAACAATACTGAAGTCAATAATTATGAGCCAACTAAACTTGGAAGACATGAACACAAAGCTAAGGTCTTAAGCATGTTCTCACAAATCTAGAGGGATATAACAATGCACATTGTAGCAAGAAGAACACTGCGAACCCAACCCTGAGTCGAGTAAAGGCCTAAAAATGTACTTATTTACTAATAATATTTTGGTAGGAAAAAGTTAACAATTAGTAATTATGTTTATAAATAATATTAGCTTATAAGGAGTAGCTAAATATTTTTCTTAAAAAAAAGGCCACTCATCCTATTATAACTTTCTATTTTCCCATAAATATTATTTACATTCAAAACTAATTATTGATTAATTTCATTTTCGTGACTTCATTTGTCCCATCACCACATGTCATTATTACCATTCAATTTGACGTTGGTGGGTTGGAGATGGAAAACCTTACTAAGCTTGGGGTTTACGATATTGAGAACAAAACAAAGATCACAAAGACCTTAGAGGGAGGCAAAACAGAGTCTGAGGAGAAGGAAGAAGATGATGAAAGAATAGAGTCCGAACATGCCCTTTCAAATGTTGAAGAAATTTTTGTATGCTCAGGTAGTAAGGTTCAAGGAAGCTAAGGAAGAAAACTATAGGATGATTAGGAAAAGGAAGGAAAGTGGATAAAGAGGGGAAAAAGTTAGGAAGAAGGCTCAAACTCAGGGAGAGCTAGTTACCAACCTGCTAAAAAGATAAAGGTAACCTTTACTCTCTTTAACTCTAAAACGCCTATGTATGAACCTTTTGTCCATCCAAAGAGGGAAGTTAGAAAGAAAATAATTGAAGACCTTCACTATGATGAGGTGTCTAAAACCAATAACCATTGGATAGAAATTTTCATAAACAAAGGAAGATTAAATAATCGATATGTCTGATATAATAAAGAATGTGGTGGAGGATATATAATCTAAGAACTTTAATACTAAAGTTTCTTTAAGCCAACTTTTAATTACATCAAACAAACTAAATCATATTTAAATAAATTTAGAAGGATGAAATCCTACTTGTAAGAGAGGAAGAAGAGACAAGGAAGCAATAAAAAGGGAAGAGAAAATAATTTTTGAAGATAAAATTGAGCAAAATAGAAGAAAACAAAAATGAAGAGGAAGAAAATACAAAAGAAGAAGATTAAGTTCAGAGGAATATGTTGCACATAATAATTTCAGAGCAATATATAGCACAAAATGAAGGAATATGAGGCTGGATGACTAGATGGTTTCACAGTCCACAACCCAAGGACCAGTAGACAAAAGAGTGGTCACCCCTTTTTCCATGGGGATTGTGAAGAAATCAACCTGAGAAACTACAAAAAAAATTATAAGAAATACAGAGAAAGAAGAAAGGAATAAGCGAATACTAAAGAGAAAGAGCTAGAATAAAATATTAGTCACAAGAGACAAAAGATTCAAAGTCATATCTCAACTTTGTGTCCTAGCTAAGAATAGGTATAGTCCCTTATTCATTGATGAGTATGAGCTGATTTTGACTTAAGATAAGTATGCAGACAATTTGCTAATGTGCTTCAAGATACAACTTTCTATAAGGAGACATATGCATGAAAGAAGTAATCTGAGTAGTATCCTTATAAAATGATGAGGTCAACAGTAATAAAAGTCTACCTAGATTGTATGGCTCTTTTGTTCTTCAGTAGGATGCCAACATTGGCTCAATACAACATATAACATAAATCTATAGGCATAATGGGATATAATTATACATGCATCCTGACTTAGTAGAAATAGGCCTCTATGGGCTCCATATGTACCAAAATATCCCATCAAGAAAATACGACTGAATTCCTATACAAAATAATCCTAATAAAAAGGATTAAGCCACACAAGGCCCAAGCATGAACTCCTAGCTCTCGGTCAAGCATCTGGTCGAGAACCCTGCACATCTGAATATAAAATTCCATAACATGTGGTAAGACTAACATCTCAGTGAGTGTGATAAAGCATACAATGTGGGAAAACAGACAAATGTAGTGCAACAATCATTTCATAAACTCAATTAACTCATAAATCATCAATTATGGTAAATAATGCAAGTTTAGTCATGAAGTGTTTAACCCAACACCCTAGGGGTCTTTCCACCTTACATGAGGCTAGACTGAGCTCAGACTAACAGGAACTGTCGTTCCTGAAGGCCACTAAGACCTTATCCTTAAACTGTGATAGATTTTAGCAAACATGAGTATATGAGTTTTAACATGAATTGATTCAATTCATCTTTGGCTACATGAAGCCTAGGAAAGTTCCTCTTTGGCCATAAGCTCATGAATGTTCTTCCTTACATGATTAGGGTTCATAAACGTGAGATATGACAATTATTGAACATGGATGTGCATAGGTAAGTCATTCCATGAGGGTGCATCATCAATACTTAACCTCAACATAGAACCCCAATTGTAAACCCTAGGGTTAGGCAAGCATCAAGAAAAATCATCACACATAACAATTCCTAGCCCTAAGGAAAATCATTCAATCACAAACAAGATAAAATAAGCAAGGGAGAAGAGAATATGGGTCATTCAATGGTTAAAGCAAGATGGTAGTGAGTGGGTGAACCACGCTCACCTCAAGAGCAAAAGAATAGGGTAATGGAGGGGTGGAGAGCGATGATTCCACACTCCTCTAGAGATTTGAGGCTTCAATTCAAGCTCCTTGTTCTTCCTTCTCTCTCTCTCTCGAGAATCCTCTCTCTAAAATAGGTGGGAAGACATAAATGCCAAAACCCTAACTTAACAACGCATTAAAAGCTATTCCGCATACTCTCGCTCAACCGAGGATCTGCTCGCTTGATCGAGTGAAAATATGCTTTGCAAGATTTGCGTTCTCGCTCAAGCGAGAACTTGCTCGCTTGAGCGAGACCAAGTCAGAGTGCAAACTATGAAATTCCCCCAATTTCGCTCAAGTGAGGGGTTGCTCCCTTGAGCAAAAAAAAAAAAACCAGAACCCAATTCCCAAGTTTTACTGATAGAGTCGCTCGGGTCAGGGTACTCACGCTTGAGCGAGCTGCCTTCTCGCTTAAGAGAGACTATTCTCACTTGAGCGAGCTTATTACATAATGGAAATTTCATATTTCCATCCCAAGCCCTTTTTGACTAAATTTTACCCTCTTTTCCTAGTTCCTTTTACAAAAATACCTTTCTAACCCTATTTGAATTATGAAATTGATTTATACAATTTGGGATATTACAACTCTACCCCTTGAATTAATTTTGTCCTCAAAATTGATTAGTTAAAGTGTTATAGGTTTACCTCAATCGAATAATTCCGTATATTGAGCACGAACCTCATCCTCCTTCTCCCATGTGGCCTTCTCAAGCGTCTGACCTACCCAAATCACCTTCACTAACATGATTATCTTGTTCCTCAGGGTTTTGACACTTTGGTCAATAATTTGTGTAGGCCTAGTGGGAACTCTCAAATCTTCCCTTAATTGTAGTGACTCTGAACTTATGACATGGGAATGATCATGGATATACTTTTCTGAGTTGAGACACATGGAAGACATCGTGGACATTTGACAAATGCAATGGTAGGGCTATCTGGTAAGTAAAAGGACCAAACCTCTGCAGGATTTGAAAAGCACCAATGAATCAGGGATTTAACTTTTGGCTTTAATGACTCTTCCTATGCTTGTGACGAGAATAACCTTCAAAATGCATGCTCACTTTCCTCAAACTCTAAGTCTCTACTCCTCCTATAAGCATAACTCTTTTGTCGGCTTTGGGCAGTCACCGGTTTCTCCCTAATCCTCTTGATCTTATTAGTAATTTCTAGAACCAACTCTGGACCTAACAAGTTCCTCTCCCCCACCTCACACCAACAAAGTGGGGACCTATACTTCCTACCATAAGTGCCTCATAGGATGCCATACCTATATTGCTATGGAAACTGTTGTCATAGGCACACTCCATGAGTGGCAGGTACCTATCCCAATTTCCCTTTTCATCTAACACACAAGCCTTAAGCATGTCCTCTTAGGTCTGGACGGTCCTCTCAGACTGACCGTCAGTCTGAGGATGGTAAGCAATACTAGACCTCGGTTTAGTACCAAAAGTCTGGTGTAAAGCGTTCCAAAACCTAGAGGTGAATCTGGGATCTCTATATGACACAATGCTAGAGGGCACACCATGGAGCTTCACAATCTCCTTGATGTACAAGTCTGGTAATCTGCTAAGAGGGCAGGTAGCCCTAATAAGTAGGAAATAGGCTGACTTAGTTAGCCGGTCCACCATGGCCCAAATGGCATCAAAACCTGCTGGGACTCTAGGCAGCCCCATCACAAAGTCCATAATTATGGCCTCCCACTTCCACTATAGGATCTCTAAGGGTTACAATGTTCCTGAGGGCTTCTGATGTTCTATCCTAACTGGTTGACATACAATACACCTATTTTTTTTTTTGTAATTTTCACTACTTTATGAAAACCTTTTATTAAATAGGTTAAAAAGAGACTCTACTATAGGGTGTGTCTCATGATAAATTGGCCTGTTGGGCCAATTTTTTTTTTTTTACAAATTTTATTAATTATTTCTAAAATTACTAAAATAAAATGGAAATAGTTAAAGTTTTAGTTTGAGATATTAAGACAATTTTGTTGTTGACATCTTGGATTTATATTAGTGTATGTGTTGGCTAGTGATTAATTTATTTCTAGATATGTTAATTTTTAGACTTATTATATTATTAGATTCACATTTTATAATTTGTAAAGATCATTTTGAATTAATTTGGGTGATGGTATTTAATTATAAAAACTACCTTACTTGAGTTTAAAGCTTGAGCCTTGAGAGAAAAAAGGAAATTTTAATCCCCACTTGATTTTTTAGAAGCTTTTTGCCTTTATAATTTTTTAGGTTTTTTTTTGGTCAAATTATATGGTGGGCCAACCTGCTAACCGGCGCGGGTCATCAACCCGCACATATGCGACAATGCTGGTGGGCTGCGTCCTTTGACCCATTTTCCAAAAAAACGGATAACCCGTCCATATACTATTTTGCAGACTTATTGCGGGGTGGGACATACCAATACCAATACAGGTTGACCCGCTTTGCCTCCTCGAGTTGAAGTATCATTTTTCTTCATTCAAACCTCTTCACTTGTGCTGAGTGGCTAATGTTTAGTGTACTGCTGTAGTAACCAATGTTGGGCCTTTGGCCTTTTGTTTCCTTGGGTTTTCTTTGGAAGGCCTCGTTTTTAATATAATGTACAATTTTTTTTTTTATAAGCCATAAAAAAAAACTCTTTACGATATAGCATTAATATTTTATCCATTAATGACCTTTGAAGTATCAAATAATACCACTTCTACCATTTCATCTCCCTCTATCGATTATCGAGTTCAATACAACTCAACTTCCCATCAAACTTAATGACACTAATTGTCTAATGATTTTTTTGTTTTTGGGTATCATTGTTAAATTTCAATCGAAAACTCAACAGTTTATTTTTTGGTATATGAGTGCCCTTAAGGGCACTGGTTAATGATTTATATACAGAAGGTTTTTGTTGGAATTCACAGCATTGATTGCATTTGCAACATTCAATACTACACACTCTAATAAAACATTTCTATTTTTGGAACCTTAATAAGTGTCCTTAAGCTCTCGTTAGCATTTTTCTTTTTCTAATAGTGGACGGCCAATTGCCCACGTCAAACATATTTAATAATAAGAATAATAGTGTATTGATAGGATAATGGTTTTAAATTAGGAATAATCAGGAGGAATACCCGTCCCACTTTTTTGTTCCCTTGTGAAAATTGAAACCCGGTCCATTCATACAACATCATATCTTTATTATTGCAAAAATGATTTATTAGTGGTTATATAGCTAATTAGCTACCAGTCTCTCTTTCAGCTGTCGCAACAAAAGTTTAAAGAAGGAAATGATGATTGTTAAATTTCAATGGAAAAAACATAATACGGGCCAATGTACGTACCTGAAAACCTAATCTTTAATAGAAAAATTATACTCTCCCACTCCCACCCCATGGAGCTTTGAGAAAGGTATATAAAAAAACAAAATATAATTGATGATATAATATGAAATAAAGAGATCATATACAAAAGTAATATGAGAAAATAATGGTGTAAGATATAATAATAAATAAGGGTGTTATTAAAGATAATAATTAAGGAATTAATAAATAAAATATTTTTATATTTATAATATTAAATATTATCTTTTTTAAGAAAAAAATTTTATTTTTCATGGTTGGTACTTCCCTAAATAGGTCCATGCATGTTGTTTTGAGAAGGGAACCATCCGACATAATCATATATATACTAATCAACTTTATTATTAAGAAAATGACTGATCCGATTGTTATATTAGTCGTCTCTATTTGTTAGTTTATATATATACACATATATATACATATATATATATATATATATATGAGGAGGGTTAAAATTACACCGGTGTAAGTTACACCAAATATTACACCGCTAAAACTACAAATCGAATATATTTTTTAGTAATTCAACCGTTGAATTGTGTTTATTCCTCATCATAATTATATATGTCAAATTTCATAAAATTTTGACACTAATAACTTGATAATCAAATGGTTGGATTTTTTATATATTTCAAATGTATATATAACGTTAATCTTAAGACATCTCAATGACATATCAAATAATTTCAGATTAATGTAAAATTTTATATGTATGATCTATATGATAGTAACTTTCAATTCAACGGTGAATTATTTAATACAATATTGATCCGTCAAAAGATTATTCAATGGTGTAACACTTGGTGTAACTTACACCTGTGTAATTTGAACCCCCTCTATATATATATATATATATAAGGAGGGATCAACTTACACTGGTGTAAGTTACACCAAGTCTTACACCGCTGAATAACTTTTTATTAGATCATTGTATTAAGTAATCTACCGTTGGATTGAAAGTTACTATCATATAGATCATACATATAAAATTTTACTTTAATCCGAAATTATTTGATATGTCATTGAGATGTCTCAAGATTAACGTCATATATACATTTGAAATATATGAAAAAAGGGACCATTTGATTATCAGTTTATTAAATTTTACACAGATAATCAAGATGATAAATAAATATAATACGTACAACGGTTGGATTAATAAAAATCACATTCGATCTAGAGTTATCAGCAGTGTAAGACTTGGTGTAACTTACATTGGTGTAAGTTGATCCCTCTCTCTCTCTATATATATATATAGTCAAAGAAAACAAGACCAAAAAATGTGCTCTAGCTAATATGGTTATGTGGATAATAGGCATGCACGCTAACAGCCTCCGGAACATTTGTTTTGATGCGTGTTTCCTTTTTTCTTTTCCTTTTTAATTAGTTTTTACATCTCAAAAGTAAAGACAAAAAATCATCAACGTTTGTTTTGATGCGTGTTTTCTTTTTTCTTTTCCTTTTTAATTACTTCTTACATCTCAAAGTAAAGACAAAAAATCATTACAACGTACTCTATAAACACAGTTTTGTGGATATTAGACATGCACGTTAACAGCCTAGCTACGACCTACGTGACATTTGATTTAAGGGTGGTCTCTTGTACCCTATATGGAGAGGGCGTTTTGGTATTATTGAAAGAAGGTATAAAGGCTTACATACCAACAAGTCATGTATTTTATTGTTAAATCATTTCAAAGGCATATGGTGAATTTTGAATAAAATATGTGTATTATAAATGAGAATGTGAAAAATGAGGAATCACAATTAAATATACAGGAGATTAATGATTATACAAAATCAGAAAGTTTTTTATAAAAAAAATAAGTATAAATTCTAATAGTTAAAATATTATCTTGCAACTGTATAAATATTATAAGATTGTTTACAAAAATAAGAGAAAAATGTGTTTATTAATTGACTAAAGAAGATACTAAAATGCTTTCCAGTGGGTGAGTACAATACAATTTCTATTGATTTAATACGTGTAATATTTTTTTTTGACGGAATTTGTCTAAGAGAAATGTTGTTTGTACAATAATAATTAACCTTTACAACAAAGAGAGAGGTAGAGAGAAAGGAGAGAAAAGGGAGAAATATGAGATGTGATAAATATGTTATATGTGATAACAACAAAGAGAGAGGTAGAGAGAAAGGAGAGAAAGGAGAGAAAAGGGAGAAATATGAGATGTGATAACACTACAACATATTTAACATTTAGCAATATTTTATCAAATGTTGTACAAAGTCTATGTTGCTAAAGACTTATAGCAACATTTTAACATATTAATGGCAACATTTAAAAAATGTTGCTAATTTGTATTTTTTGCAACATTTTAACATATTAATGGAAACATTTAAAAAATGTTGCTAATTTATATTTTTTGTAACATTTAAAAAATGTTGCTAACATATCTTCCTTGTAACATTTACAAAATCTTACTAGTCTATTTTTTGCAATATTAAAAGATGTGTTAATTAATTTGTTTTGTGTAACATTTTAAAAATTTATCAATTAAATATATAATTAATTTTTTTTGGATAAAGAAGAATAATGAAATTCTTGAATAAATTCTAAGATGTAAGAATAATAAAAAAACAAGCTTTATGAAATTATTAATCAGGCAAAAAACCATTCTTGAATAAATTCAATACAAGAAGGGAATTCTCATTGTCCTGTTTCTTAAGACTATTATATTAATCCCCTAAAGAGTTGTGCATTCCATCATTACATAAGCACAACATCCATGGCCCTTATAGTTCAGTTTAAAAAGAAAAGAGGACATAATTGAATTGAGTAATCAAATTAAGCTAACCAAGCTTCCAAGTCAATGAGACAAAACACTCACAACACAGTCCTGGATTGATCAAGCAGGGGAATGACCCATCATCAATTTTACCAAACTGGATTGTTGTACAACATCCCTTTTCAATGAAGAGAACCGATTGACGATGCTTAACTCAAGAACCATGAATACAAAAAAATACAAATGATGATTAAATATAACCAAGTATAAAAAAATTAAAAATATAACTAAGAAAATTATATCAAGAAGGAAATTATGAGTTTAAAAAATGGCTTCTACAGGCGTAAGTATCACAATGCATGTCAAAATTTTGTTCCTGACAATTTATTATATATGGATATATGAATAACAAAAAGTAAAAAACTAGGAAAAAGGTATATGTATACCTACTAGGATCTCTAACAGTAGCATAAACCATGCAACCTCATTCTAGAAGAGCCTCTACCAGCCATGAACCAATATACCAATCATAAAGAACGGAACTGGCATTGTTGTTCTTTACCATGCATTTTTCTTATCTGAAAAAAAAAAACAAGTATACCTTTTCAACACCCTTTACCTTAAGATGTTCCAAGTTCCTCATCAAGGACTTAATTTCTGCAAAAGCATTCCTTAAGATATAATTTCTGCAAAAATGCACAGAATTTCCTTTTTCTTGGCCTGAAAATCAATATTCTTTAGACACAAAAAGTGGATGATAGCTTTGTATAAATAAAACATATTTGCCAAGATACATGACCCACCAGCATAACTAACAACCACTCAAAAACAACACAGTTTACCAAACAATCAAAGAAACAATTTCAATTGATATAATCAAGGATCCTACAATCCAAAATGATGTTTATAACTAAGCAATAACATATCATTTCAGCAATCAAACCAACCTGACATGTATGACTATCATCTAAGAGACATTGGCCACTTAACTCCACTGTTGTCTATAGCACGTGCAATCTCGTCTTAATTTGGCAAATTCAATCATAATCAGCAGAGCATCAATGAATGATAAATCTCATCTCAATTTCAGAAATTTCTACAAATAAAAGTTGGCAATTCGCATACATATACCTTGAGCTGAATTCTTAAACTACATTGCATAAGATAATTAAAAAATAAGTCCATGAATCAGAGCAGGAACAAAATAATTTATCAAACCAAATCATATCAAACAAATTCAATCACTAACCAAGGCGCCTACAAGGAAAGTTGTATGGTTTCATACTCAATTATATAGAGATTACTTAAGATTATCAAACCAAATCAAACCAAATCACATATAGAGAGAATCGTTCAACTGTCAAATGAAGTCGTAAGAACATAAATCAGCAAGCATGCATATTGTTCCTATAATTTTCTCTCAAAAGGAGAATATCATTTCATAAATTGATACTCATATAGGTCCAGATTTAGAAAAACCTAGATTTCAAAACTACAAAACCTAAAACTCACATTGAAGGGGAAAATTGCAGAAATGCGTTGCTGCCGACGAGTTACGGTGCAGCCGTTAGGGCTTTGGGCGGCGACGAGAACAAAAGGAAGCAGTGAGCGAGTCACGAAGCGTGAGCGAATCTGAGCTATGAAGGAACGAGCTTCTAATTTGGCGAAAGTGTAAGAGATACTTAATTGGAGTAAAAAGAGGAATGAGGGTTTTACAGAGAAAAAAGATAAGAGTTCCGCGCAAAAAGGTTGAAAAGTGTTTTAACTTCTAAGATTTTAGTTATAAAAAAGTGAGTAAGTAAATAATGTGTTGCTCAGTAACATATTATTTTCATAAATGTTACAAAAAGTATCAAATAATAAGAGTTGGTAACGTTTTTATTTATGTTACGCGAAAAATGTTGCAAAATACTAAAAACGTAGTAGTGTAAATATGTTATATGTAAAAAAATTTGTTGTATAAGTTATTATATGTTTTATGTTGTATAAATATGTTATCTCTTCAAAATAACTATTATAATTACTTGTATAATTTTTTCTGTTTTAAAATCATTTTAAAAATATATATAGGATATATATATGTTAAGTGTTATCATTTCAATGATATGGTATGTATATTATAAAAGGGTTGAATTAAATTTTTGTTCCATTTTGATATATGGTTTAAAACTAATAAATATTTATTACATTTTGAAATTATATATATCTTTGAGCATTTAGAATATTAAAAAGATTATTTGTGATCAGCTTAGTGCATATGGGAAGATTGGCTCGAATAAGATTGTCTCATGTGGAGGATAACTGTGGTTAAACATATATGGGAAGATAATGCAAATAATGATAAATTTTTGTTCTTCATAATTTGAAGGAAATTGAGTGAAATTTAATTTGTACGTATTTCATGATCTGTTAATGATTTTCACCCAAATTTCCTTTTATTGTTTAGGAATGATGGTAAGGTTGTGACAAATGGGCTAACTAAAATACATTATGGGACATATTTAGGCTACAATCAAGTTTTAAGCTCCAAGAATTTGTAGACAATCGTGTATAAGCTTAGAAGCAACACTGAGTTGGCTAACAAAGGCTTGTTCCCAACTTCCCATCAACACAATGTTATATAAGTGTCACCCTTGAACACAGAGTATTTAATGTATGTTTAGTTTAGCGTTGAAAAGTGACTAAACTCAAATTTAGAACTCTCAATTTAATTATTTATAGCGTTAGAAACGTGAATTAATGACATTCCAAGGTTAAACCAAATATACCCTTAGTCTTCTAACACAACATGTTGAGCTTGTTTAAGGAATTTTTATTTGGACCTCTAAAAAAACCAAAAAAAAAAAAGAACAAAGACAGGAGCACGGTAACGCCAAGAAGACATTCTAGAAGGAAACTTCAAATTGGAAAAGGTGATTTTTTTTTAATTTATTTCTCTTCTTTTGGATTCAATATTCTTCTCTTTCTTGTTTTTTTTATTGTTATAAATCAATCTTTAGGAGTTTCATTTTTCATCATGAGTGACCGAATCCCACAGCCCTTCCTAGGTTTATGGATGGATTTGCACATTGATTATAGTTTCCCCTAATTTTTAATACAATCTATTTTTTCTTCAATTGAATTTATTGATCGATCTATTGCTTTTAGTAATATATTAAGAAATATTAATTAATTTATTGATTGTGATCATCACAATTAATAATGAGTCATAAAATAAGTCAAGCTTAGAGTTATATAGAAGAACCAATTTATTACTTTTTTACTATGAATTGAATTAGCCAATTAGGTTTATATATTAACCTCTTGAATTAGCCAATCCAGGGCCACCTGTCCCACCCATCGAGCTGCCTACAAACCAGCGAGGAGATTAGTCACTGCGGTCGGCGGTGGATACCCTGGTCAAGTACAAAAAAAATAGGTATAGCTAGGGAATCAAATATAAATTTAGATGATAATTAATTCATGACCATTGATTAATATTAGAATTAGAAAGAGGTGTTTTTTTTTGTTGATATTAGAAAGAGGTGATTGACATTTGAAGATTAATAAAATTCACTATAAGAATTGAGAGTCCCCTCAATTGCAAGTAAAAATTTTAAGTCCTAGGTATCATCATTAACAAATTATGTGCTATAGTCATTTAGTATATGTTTGGAATTTTTTTTTCTTCTCTTCTCCATTATAAACAAAATTGCGCCAAATAATCTTTTCCAAAAGCTCTTAAAAAATAAACAATTTATTTTTAGTGAAGAGAATGAGTTTTTAAAAAAGTCATTTTGAGTAGCTTTTTCATGAAAAATACGAAGCTTATTTTCGTATGTCTACTCTTTGACTCCTAAAAATCATATTTCATTAAAATTATTTTATTAAACTCATCTATCATCTCTACTTTCTTCTTTCTCTGTCCATTATTGTCTAGTAAAGTGTTCCTCTTCTTTGATTTGATATTTTTTATCATTCTCCATGTAAGAGGGAGTTTTCAACTACTTTTCATTGGGAATGTAAAAATATTTGTCTTGCACCAACAACCATTGTATTAAGGTTATATATGAGATAAAACTATACCTAAATTTGTAAATATTAACCATAATAATGATTTCCTTTTGCATAACAAAATTACTTGGGTGCCTTCTAACGACACCAAATTAAAAAGGTGTATAAGCAAAGGATTGCTAGACGCATTTGAGATATGTTCACCAAGGCCCGGTGAAGTGGGACTAAGCAAAGGATTGTTATGACCTGGACATGGATGACGCATTCATTGTCATCAATGTTGATCTTCTTTTTTTCATATTATTTACTATGACTTTAGGTCCATTGTACTGTGTTTTATATTGTATTATTTTTATATTGTGTTTATATTGTACTGTTTCTATATATGGGTGATTATAATTTAAATTTTTACTTATATCTTTAACGGTTTCATAATTGTATACTTTTAAACAGTGTATGGAAAAAGTTTTACAAGAATTTGAGTTTCCTCATAAAATTATCTCCTTAATCCTAAGTGGTATCGCTGCTACTTCAATATCAATTCTTTGGAATGGAAGAAAATGCCCAGCTTTTTCTCCAAAGAGAGGTTTGAGGTAGGGTGA